>OY282582.1:42944871-43519871 GCA_958299025.2 Drosophila histrio
GCTGAACTTGAAGCCGCTTTCCACGACATTTCTCTCTTCACATATTTAAACATTTTTGTGCTTCTATAAAAGTGATCATTCGTCAAATGTAAACAATTCAAAAGGCCAGGAATTGAGATTTTTCCCATTGAACTCAGAGAAAATGCACTGAATGGAGAAATACAAAATTACACTAACCCAAAGCAAATTAATTGCCAGCTTTTTTTAGCTAATATTGCTTCTTCCAATTGTCAAGTCTAGCTCTAAAACAGCTAAAGTCGCAACACTGGCCGCAGCAGCTAATACAACACACACGCATGCAGAAATTGTCACACACACACACACAAGCGCGACTTTTATCATACACACAAACTCACTCCAATATCCAAAACGAATTCACATTCATCTTCCTTCGTTTCACTTTATTTTCGTTTCCTTTTCAAATTTTTTTTTGCTTATTTACTTTTGTTTTTGTCATATGCTTTGCTGCATTGTTGCATTTGTTGTTGTTGTTTTTGCCGTTTGGCTCCTGCAAGTGAGTTTCATAGCAATCAGCTATGAGTGCACAGACTCTTCCCCTCGACAAACGCATCATCATCTTTTGCTTTTTTGTTTGTTTTGACTGAAGCCCGTCTCCGTCTCTGTCTCTGTCTCTGGCTTTGACCAAACACAGCAGCTGATGATGATTCATTCGCCCATACACGGAAACAGCTTTTGTCTTTCCACAAATGCAATGGGCCTCAAAACTCGACTCATTCATGATAAAATATTTAGCTGTTCCGGTCGCTCATGCATACGTATTCATAATTATAATAATATTATAATAAAATTATAACTACGCTAATCGTCAATATGTAAACTAAGCATTTCTAAATTCGATTAGTCAGCACACAAGTTTTTATAACCTGAACTCCATTTAAATACATAGTAGGTAACAAAGGGTATGATAAGTTTTTTGTAAATATAGAAACATATTTAATCAAGTAATTCTTTTGACAATGCATAAACATTTTCTTTGTTTACTTATTTTATTTGTAACATTATTAAAGTTCTTGAAACATGACAAAAATGAATAAATAATGAAATATATTATGTTAAAATAATGACTTGAACAACTGTATAACCGAAGATTCCTAATGTGGTATTGAAATACCTTTATACTGCTTGCAAGAAGTATATGTTAAATTGTTACTGTCGACAAGCAGTGCGCTTTGGAGCATATTACATAAAACTGCTTACTGGGTGTCAGCTAGTCGAGTCTACATTTTAAACTGGCCAGAAAATGGTGTAATTAATTTGGGCATCTCCAAACCTATAAAGTATATATATTCTTGATCAGTATCAATAGCCGAGCTGATTGACACCTGACCATCTGTCTGTCCACCCGTCCGTCTGTATGAACTCATCCGTCACAGCAACTATAAGAGCTAGAGGCTTTAAATTTTGATTGTAATTAGGAAAAAAATACTATCACAGCCTCAAATTTTAAGTTAACACAGCTTAACTTAACAGATAGTTGAAGTATAACAAACGCTGAACAATTTACTGCAAGTTTCATAACGATTGGCCCATAAATAGAGGAGATATTGAGCAATTTGTTTAAAATCCATTATTTCAGAATTGTTGGCCAGAGCGCATATGAAAATCTGATATGCGCTGTCGGCCGCTGTGGCACTATACTGTGTGTGTCGGTGAAGGAAAGCTGAAAGCTACACTGAAAACTATACATTGTGTCAGTGTAGAACAGCTGAATGCTACTGGTGAACGTCAAATTAATATTGATGATAGCTTTCACACATGTGTAAGATAACATAACTCAACTTAACAATATAACAAAATATAACAATTTGCAGCAAGTTTCATAGCGATTGACTCATAAATAAAGGGGATATAAAGAAATTTGTTTTAAATGAATTATTTGGCATTTATAATCAAAATACTTTTTTTTAAGACCTGCACAGGGTATCCTACAGTCGCGCGCGCTCGAATGATCGGCTTCTTCTTATTCTGTTTTTTGCTTGAACATAACTTGACACAAAATATGTGAAAAGAAATAAAAATAATGCTGATGCCAGACCACCACTAAGTTTTATTTTCCCTTGACATAACTTGACTTCGAGGCTTTAAGTTGCGGCTTAATCAGATTGATTGATTGCTCAAGTCACATTTAAACTCAAGACTCAAATTGAATTAAGATATTGCAGATAAGACGACAACAATGTGTAAACATTAATTTTACTTATTTGAAAAGATTCATACCTTATTTCATCAAAAGCGAGGGTAGATTCAATATTAACAGAAGTAGTAACATGAAAATAAATTTAAAATTAAAATTGTTTATAAAAGAAGTCAATGTACTTCAGTTTTATAAGCATTGTTACAAAGACATTAAAAAGCAATTGAACTGAAGTACAAAGAGTATCTCTGTGAGGAAATGTAGTCGAAGTTTAATTATTTGTGAGAAATTTTAAAGGCACATCATTTATTTTGCAAAATAAAATTCCCTCTTCTTTCCTTTTAATATTGTTTTATATTTTATTATAGTTGCTTATGGCAATAAGAACAAGTTAGAAAATTAAATTTCTTAATACATTGGTCTTAACTGTTCTTAAATATAAAAAACAATTGTTCGAATTTTGTATCTCATCAAAACAATTACTTGACAGTCCAATCGGTAAGAGCTAGACGGCTGTAACTTTTACAGTAGTTTTTTCTATTGCGTAGTTGTTTTCTAAGAATAATTTCGATAAATTTTGACATACAAATGGATAAAAATCTACAAACATTACACAGTCCAAACGTTTAGAGCTAGACGGTTGAAATGTTCTTTAGTTTCGTAGAAGTGAAAATAATCGAATTCCTACAATTACAACGACGTTATTCATTAAAGAAACTTTCGTTATAACAAAGTTTCACTTGATTTTAATAAGAGTACTTATCTCTAAGAAATTTGAAATTTCTAATTAATTTTTTACTTTTGTAAATTTTGTAAAATTGGCTTTGAATTTGGTAAAATTCATTATAAAAATTTTGTAAAATTTCTTAAAAATTTTTGTACATTTTATTTTACATTTAAGTAAAATTTCTTACAAATTGTAGTAAAATTTCTTACAAGTTGTAATACAATTTCTAATAAAATATATAAAAATTTCTTAAAAGTTTAATACAATTTTTCATACATTTTAGTAAAACTTTGTATATATTTAAGTAAAAATTTTTATAAATTGTAGTAAAATTTCTTATAAAATTTATTAAATTTTGTATAAATGTTAATACAATTTCTTATAAATTGTTTAAAAAAATTTTCTTAATTTAAACTTTCCTGTAGATGTTGAAAACATTTTTGTATAAATGACCCTCTCAGGGGGAAGCACCCCAAAAAGACTTAATAGCAGGCTTATGTATCGTATATGGATACAGTCCGATATATGCTTACAATCCTGACCCTCTGTCGCGGGAATGTTCTTCAGTATAAAGTAAAATGATATATACACATACTACATATACAAAGATATGTATCCATGCATAAATGAAACTGCTTATCTTTAATATCACTGTGGTCCCCCCTTCAGTTTTATGTGAAAGGGGAAGGGATGAAGCGAGGAGGTAGAAGAGTGGGGAAAAATGGGGGGAGAAGAAACTACCACACACACATTGAGACAGATAGAGTGAAACATGCATATTCAGATTTTAATTTGTATGTCATTCCCTCCCCAATGCCGAAAGAAATAAAGGCAACAACATTAAGAATAAGAAGAAGAAAAAGAGCACAAATACATAAACACACACACACATACGCACACACACTGAACCAACACACACATGTTGATCATGCATGAAAGCGAGCCGCATTTACACCGAAATCAAACAGAGCCTAAAAACTCTGATGGAAAACTGTGCAAGAAACGAGGGGAGTGTGTGCGTGTGCGTGTGTGTGTGTGTGTGTGTGTGTGTTGCGGGGGCTGTTGCAAGAACCCAGTTGTTGTTGTTGTTGCTGTTGCCGCTGTAAATGCAGAGTCACCGGAAACGGCGTTAAATGCGTAACAAGGCGCTTTTCAATTTAACCGATCCAAATACAAATAAAAAGCATTAAATAAATGAAATTGTGTGTATGCAAAACATTTCACGTTGCGACCTGACAGTTCTTGTTATCTGCGTGGATAAAACGCAAAACAAGAGAATGAAACTGTCACATAAAAAAAAATAAAAATTAAGAGAAGCTCGCTTCGACATGTCAAAGTGTTAATACCCTATAAAATTACTATGACCTTCCATAGAAACTCTTCAAAAATAAAACAAGTCGTATATGACATCCCACAAAAAGAAACCTCTACTTGAGTTAAAAGTCTAGTGACGAAAGCATATTCAAGTCCCAAGAATTCTGATTATGTTTAAAATTACTATCAACTTCCATAGCAACTCTTCAAAACCAAAACAAGTTGTATATTAGATTTCACAAAAAGAAACCTCTACTCGAGTATAAAGTCTAGTGACGAAAGCATATTCAAGTCCCAAGAATTCTGATTATGTTTAAAATTACTATCAACTTCCATAGCAACTGTTCAAAACCAAAACAAGTTGTATATTAGATTCCACAAAAAGAAACCTCTACTCGAGTTAAAAGTCTAGTGACGAAAGCATATTCAAGTCCCAAGAATTCTGATTATGTTATGTCCTAATAAAAAGTAGTTATACCTAATTTCAGACACATAACTTCCCTAAGAGCTGAGTTCACATAGTCTATAAACAAGTCAAGTGTTCTTTTGGGCATTTAATTGTTACATAGTTGATGGCGATATGATAACACCCTCTCAGCATTAGGGTGTATACATAAAACTGAACGCAACGAAAAACAAACAGAGCTTAATTGAAATTTTTCATTGCTCTGCGATGATATTTTTTTTAGTGGTTGCAACATTTCGATATTGAGCGGCGCGTCGCAAAGTTCGGTTCAAGTTCTGCTTGCAACATGTGTTAGAAAAACGAAAAAGAAATAAAAAGAAAATTAATAATATTACATACGATTGGACTATTTTTCGATATTGTTACAGATTCTGTTCTTGAAACAGTCTTAACGCACTCGATATTTCTCTTGTGATCTGTCTAAAAGGTGGGTTCATTATTTTTCCCTAAAGTCGTCGCTGACCTTTTGACTGCTTATCTTTGCATGTTTTTTTTTTTTTTTTTTTTTTGTTTGGAATTGGTCATAAAATGTCCATTTAAAACGGTTGCTGATAGCGCCTGGAAGTTGCGTGATTCGAAAATTTTGACTTGCAGGCAAATGATAATGATAACATTTAACAAAATTCAGGGAAAACAATATGACGAAGCGAAACAAAGAAAAACTGTTCCGGAAGATTAAACAGCCTGTATGGGGATTACTAATACAAATTTTCAACCTATAACGTTTTCTTTAAAGTTCTCAAATGTATATTTCACTTTTTGTGTAATCTGCGATAACAAGTAAGAAATAATTTCAGTCGGTTCTTTAATAAATTAATTAAATCGTATTACAGTGTAGAGAGTTTTTCAAGTAAAACAGACATTAAACTAGTTGAAATATCATAAAAAATCATTTTTTAAAAAGCAAATTCAGAGTTGAGACTTTCATTCGAGTCGTGAAAGAAAACAATGAGTTGATTTTTCAATTAGTGTTCAATATCATTTAGTTCTAACCTAAAAAAAGAGGAAACGTATATTTATACAGTAATTGTTTTGTTAAGTTTTCTTTTTCTTAAATGGTTAATCATAACGAATCTAAAAAATTATTTTTTTAACTTATACCTAACAACATTGGGCAACGTTATTAAAATAAGAAATAACTTAAAAAAAAAAAGTAGGCAAACCTATTTTTATTTTTGCAAAATAAAATATAATCAGTTTTAATTTAGTCATCGCAAGTTAGGATGTAAATTTGGACGAATACCTCGATATCGATGATCATTGGCGATTTCCAAAATCAATCTCGTTTTTAGTCGATGTATCGGACACAAATTTTCGTTGTCTCGATGTTTTCGAGTATATTATATTTGTATTTTATTAAAAAGAAGCAAAATTTCTATTTTTTTAACGGCATCTTATAAATAAACATGTATCATTCCCATTATCAATACGTTGAAACAAAAAATTATTATTATTATTAAAGCAAACATTTAAGTCTTCACAGTCGGATAACGAATTGAGTTCCTGATTGTAGACCATCTAGTTTGAATCTTCTTTGTTCATTTCAATCCCATTATCCGTAGGACATTCAATAAAAAATGTGTTGAATGAACTGAACTATGATAAACCAGTTTATCTTTACAAATATTTTTGAACTGACCGATGTTTTATCATAACACCGAGGCATCGGTAGACATCGGTAAACATCGAGGTATCGCCTACAAAAATTCAAAATCGCAAGTGACTTACAACTCATGTTTTACTATTGTGTACACTATTGTAACTAAAGGAGCTGTTAAAAAAATGTTTAAAAAACCAGTACAATTTGATTTGAGAAGTGGAATACACAAAACTATATAATCCTTATTGACTGCCTATTTGAGAACATAATAAGAATAATCCTTACTATCCTTAAATATATTTAGATGTACTTGTGATTTTATCTTGAAAGTTAACTTTAAAGCTTAATAGCTAATGTTTTCCAATATGGTGATTACTTTTGCCCTACCCTGTATATGATAAGAGACTTATTACGAACTTAAAGCTCACAATTTCAACAAAATGTATTGACGCGTAAATATATAAATTAAATCATATTATTAATAGAGAATTTACCCTTATTATTAAGCTCTAAATTGCTGAGCTTAAGTTTATTTGAAAGCTCTCATTCAAATAAGCCGAGCTTTAAGCACAAACAAGCTTTATGTAACGGACGTTAACAGTTAAATAGTCACAAATTACACTTACAAGTGAGAAAACTATATAGCAGGAATACACGACTATTTAATACCCTACAGCTAATAAATCGACTGTTTATTGTTTTCAAGAAAATAAATACACAGCTTGTATAAATTCTATAGCTCACTTTAAATAAATCGATAGCTGCTGATGGCAAATGAATACACAACTAGTAGATACCCTTAAATTAATTTAAAATTAATCAACTCTTGATGCTCGACTAGTAAATATCCTATAATTAATTAAAAGAAATGATAATGGCTAGTATATATTTGTATATATAATTAAATAAACTAGTAAATAATCTATAATTAATTTTAAAAAAATCAACTTCTGATAATAATGAAATATAAATACATGACTAGTAAATATCCAATACTCTTAAAGCTTATAATACTTATATGTATAATAGTATTTACAAATTTAAGCTACAATGTCGCACTTAACATACATATATTAAGAAAACAATATAATACCCTACATTTAGCTAATAATACTATGCGTTTCGCCCTGTAGCATGGATGCCCCCACACAGTCTATATACCCGCATTCCGCAACGCTTTTTGCTGCCATCAGTGCCTGTGTTTTTGTGACCATCGGCGTGTTCGGTAAGTGGTCCCTTAAAATCGTAAATGTAATCGTAAAAGAGGGGAACTCTTTGTATATCATAGTACATATGGTATATCATTATTGTCTATTATTATTATTATTATTGCAGGAAATCTGATAACGCTGCTGGCCTTGCTCAAGAGTCCCACGATACGTGAACATGCGACGACCGCATTTGTTATATCTTTAAGTATATCGGATCTGTTATTTTGCTCCTTTAGCCTGCCATTGACAGCCGTGCGATTCTTTCAAGAGGTACGACCATATACTCTATATTATATTATATAGATTGTAACAATTTTAACTCAAATAATACTAAAAACAAAAAAAAATAATGAAACTAGTAATTAGCAGAGATACAAATAGAAAATTAAAATTGGTAAATCAAAAAAAATATGTAAAATTCGATATCAAAAATATTTCATATAAAATCAAGAGTTTTAAGAGATTAAAAAATCAGAATTAAACAATATTTTTATAAAATATCAAGAATTTTAGATTTAGTTATTAAAAATGAAAAGGCAAAGGCAAAAATATATTAAATCCGAAATAAAACAAAATATTTTATTAAAAAGCTCGTTAGTATATAACTAACTATTTGTAGACCCTTTACTTTAAAAAAGTAAAACGGGTATATTAAGTTTGTCAAAAAAAAATATGTGCGTAACCGGTCGAAGGAAGTCCGGCAGACCCCATAAAGTATATATATTCTTGATCAGCATCACCAGCCGAGTCGATATAGCCATGTACGTCTGTCCGTCTGTCTGTATGAGCGCCTAGATCTCAGAGACTATAAGAGCTAGAGTGACCAAATTTGGTATGGTGGTTCGTCTATGGGCTAAGCAGATCAAGTTTATCTTAAAATTTTGACACGCCCCCTTCCGCCTCCGTAAATTGAAAACAGAATTTTTGAAATCCCATAAAACCAAAAATATTAAAGCTAGAGTCCTGAATTTTGGCACACAGGACGAATATCAGGCTCCCAACGTATCCTGAAAATTTCATCGCGATCGGATAATAAACTCGGGAGTTATTCAAAACTCAATATTACTCAGTGTCGGGCCAAAGGAAGAAGAAGAGCATATTGGCGTTTCAAAGCGTTATGGGAACTATTAGTGTTACTTTTATTTCCGTTTTGAAGAATAAGTAAAGGGTCTCTCATAGTCGACTTCGACTGTAGCCTTTCCGACTGGTTTTTCTTTAACATTTTTGGTTTATTTATAATGGAATCTTTGATTTTATAATTCGCATTAAAATATTCGTAATTTACATTTATTTATTTATTTACTTAAGAGTTTCAAATAAAAGAAACAAATTATATTTAAATTAAAAATAAAATGTATAAATCTACTATTATATATGTACATATATTAATGCTAATTTCTTTTCTGCAGAGTTGGACTTTTGGCACCACTTTGTGCAAGATCTTTCCGGTTATTTTCTACGGCAATGTGGCTGTTTCATTGCTCAGCATGGTGGGCATTACACTCAATAGGTATGATTTGAATTGCATTTAAACGTTAAAAATAACAATTAAAATATAGACGATGTTTTTTAAATATTTGTTATATTATTTTAAAAAAAATAATACTTATTTAATAATAATAAAAAATAATAATAATAATTTCAAAATAACGAAAGATAATTAAATTTAAAATTATATTTCTAATTTAGGAAAAAACAGTCTTATTCATTTAAAAATAAATATATTAAAACACTTTTTTTATTGTATTTATCACTGCGGACGGCAGTCCGCGCTAGTGACGAAAGCAGACCCCAAAAACTCACACGTAGTGAAGTTTGCTGGGCTGCAGGCCACTAGCTATATATACACGCAATATTGGATATAGAGATCGGCTGAACCGATCGCAATGTGTTATATATCATTCGAAAGGTAATTCCGGTGGTTTTAATATGACATACTATAATCTCCGATCTGTCAGATATTTTTCGAGATATAGCCGTTTGCATATCTTTGTCAAACTTTGCACGTTTGAATGTGGAGCTTCAGTTGGAGCATAAAGCCCCAATTTTGAAATTTAGATAGTTGTTAGAGTTGAATACGCGTCGAACGGTACTTCATTCACCCAAATCGGACTATCCATTCCAAAGATATTGGAATTTTAAAATTTTGATGACGTCATCGAGCTGAGATGAAAATCTTGTGTGTTGGTTTGTCTGGACCAATCTTTGAGATATCGGAATGAATTTTCTTGAGCGTATTACTTCCAAAAAGCTTAGAAACGTTTGTTCCACAACTTTTTTGAAAAACCGCTAGTTTGGCGGGAAAAAGCTAGAATAGTTGAAAATTCAGTTGAAAACTGCGGCCAAACCATAGACCCTATGAAAATTTTTTTTACATCACTCGAAAGGTTATCAAAATAGCTTTAATATAAGTCTAAACTAATTCTCTAAGATTATTACATGATGTAAAAATTACATAATTAATTTTTTTTTTTTACTTTTTGTGAATTTGCAAAAAATTGAGTCCTTAAGTTTGTATTTTTGATTAGTTATTCTAAAGCGTGGAGACATTGCGCAAATTTTGATATATAACACTTATCAGGCAAAATTCGGGTTGACAAAATATAGCGTTTTCAGATTGGTGCCGTAAAAAAATCCTGTCGAGGTATCAGCTGTAAGATTGGAGCTGGTGGGCCCGGTAGTTCCTAATGAGAGAAAAATTTAATGCTATATGATGCCAATGTTAACTACGGATCGATTGGTACCTCAATAATCCAAATCCGTTAACTCGTTTGAAAGTTATTATAATATTAAGTCGTATATTACAGTATCAAAATTTTATGTGAATTTTAGTGTGTTTGCATATTTATGCAATTAATAAGAAAACGGCGCCTACGATTTTGGTATATTTTCAATATATCATAGCTAATGAAATTATGCAACTTTTGGTATATAGGTCATATCTGGGATAATTCGTTTTGCCAAGATATTACATTTTCAATCTACACATATTTTCCTATGTGAGTTTTAAGAAAAACTGCAACGGTGAGACATGCAAGAACTATCGCGGCCTTGTAAACATAATTGCAATTTAGAGCATTCAACGAAGCAGCTTCGTTGGCTCAGTGGTTAGAGTGTCTGACTCTCACGCGTACTTTTGCGGTTCGAATCCAGTTAGCGGCTTCAAGTTTATTTTAATTTTATAATATTTGTAGCAGTTAATTTTTTTTTTTTTTAAATTGCAATCGATTTATCATATCCCAAATAATTCATATTTGTAACTTTTTCATCTTAACAACAGAATGGACTAGAGGAACATGTAAGGAAATTTACAGCTATGCAAACAAAGCTGCAATTTAGCAGGGGACTTGGTAAATAGCTCGTTGGATTTTTCTTAGTGTCAGAACAGCAGCGACGAGAGAAAAATGTAATGTCAATTACAGTTCTTTAAACAAAGTTGCAATTTAGGACGCGCCTGGCGGTAGGCTCGTTGGCTTAATGGTTGATGGGTTCGACCTACATGCGAGAGGTCCCGGGTTCGAACTCTGGGATATTCTGTCGTTTTGTTTTTTTAAATTTTCACCATTTTAATTTGAATTTAATTTTTAAATTTGATTGGAAACTATTTATGCAAATATGTGAATAGTACTTATTTAAACATTAAGTCAAGCCACTCTGAGATGGGATGAAAAATCTTGTATTCTTGAAAATTTATGCAATTTATTAAAAATGGCGCATATGCATTTTTATCAATTTTTAATATATGTATTACATCAATTGAAATTCAATATAATACAAACATTGAAATTCTACAAATGTTTGTACATGTATAACCTTTTCTCGGGAATAATTCTTTTAAATTCTCTTTAATTGGAATTCCAAAAATCTCTGATATCCCCCCAAAAAAAACCTCTACACGAGGTAAAAATCTAGTGACGAAAGCATATTCACGCCCTAAAATTACTGATATCAAATTTTGTGACGAACAATAATTATTATAATATATAAACTATTCTAATATAAAAATTAGTTTGGCATTCGGCACTGCGCAGAAAGGTTTTTTAATTACACAAATGCTGCACCTTTTTGCGCAATGTGCGGAATGCCAAACTAATGTTTATATTAGAATAGTTTATATATTATAATAATTATTGTTCGTCACAAAATTTGATATCATAATAAGTTACGAAGAACTATTTTAATTCAATAGAAATTTTTTTATATTTTTTTATTTTCTATATTAATTACACTAGCTTACAGTCATTTTGGTTCTTAATATCCTTTCATATAAATTGTGTCCTCCAAAACATGAAAATGAATTTTAAAAATATTTTTTCTGATTAGTTTTCAAGATATGTATTTTTGCACTTTTTTTTAAATTTTTTTTAACAAGATTACTTAGCTTATTTGAACATAAATCGTAAACGCGTTTATCTTTTTGAGCAAGAATAGTGTCCAATTAATGGCAATGAGCTCTCCATACAAGATTTTTAAGTCAAGTTGAATCGTTTTGATGGTAGAGGCTTTTAAATTTAAAAAACGCAGTTTTTTGTGCTAAAAACACGGCATTAAATATGTAAAAAAAAATGAAAGGGTCTAAAAATATATTTTAAAAAAATATGAAACGCAAAAAAACCTTCAGTTTTATAAATGGAGCATACAATTTGGACTTTCTCGAGCAAAACAAGCCATCGCCTATAAAAATCAGCTGACAAATGACACAGGAAATTCTAGAGATGGGCACGAGCTTCGTGCAAACAGGACAGAGCCCGATAGGCCCGAAAAGTCACGATTTAACGCATACTTTTCATATCGAATGATAAAAATATTTCTATGATAAGTCACTGCTAATATTATTTACGCAACTCTTTTATCGATATGATACTTAAGCACGAGGATCTCCAGATAATAATTGTACTGTTAATAAAAAGAAATCATGAATTTTCACAGTATCTAGCTTCAAACTTTTCAAAGAAGAAAAAACTACAAAAGGGGAGGTCCGTGCCCATCTTTAGTTCATACCTTAGGGAAATAAGTATATGTGGATGAAGTTATTCAAAAAAAAATATATACTTTTAACAAAACGAATCAGTTCAAGTTTATTTTGAATTGATAGGTCTTTTGAATAACTAACAGAATATATAATAATAGAACTTCATTTTATGATAACTTATAAAAATATTGAATTAACTTTAAAGAGTCTTTAGGAAATAAGTGTAAATTTGTTGTGTTATTTTTCAAACGATTTGTATTCAAAATAAGATCTCTGAAGCCGAAAAAAGTCAATATTTGTAAACTACTTTTATTGTAGTACATAATATTTACAATATAATAACTAATTGAAAAAATAGAGTGCTAGCTGCTTAAGGATATCGACTCGTTAATAGAATTTGAATTCATATATTGTTTTCGAAATTTAATAAACATTTTACAATATATGTATGTTAGTTATTGCAATGACAGCTAAAACTAATCATTTAATTCCTTATCATCTAACTTAGGTACATACTCATTGCCTGCCACAGTCGATACTCACAGATCTATAGGCCCAAATTCATAACGTTGCAGTTGCTGTTCGTTTGGGCCGTGTCCTTTCTACTACTGGTGAGTTAATCGAAATGATGAAATATCCAAAGTATAAACTAATTTTAAAATAAATCAATCAATCAAATTCCAACAGCTTCCCCCTATACTGGGCATATGGGGTGAGATGGGTCTGGATGAGGCAACATTCTCATGTACGATACTCAAAAAGGAGGGTAAATCAATTAAGAAGACACTATTCCTAATTGGATTCCTGCTGCCGTGTCTGGTGATCATCATTTCCTATTCCTGCATCTACATAACTGTGTTGCATCAAAAGAAGAAAATACGCGGTCATGATAATTTTCAAATTGGCGCTGCCGGCGGTGGAAAAACAGCATCCACTTCCGGTTCATATGTGACAACGACAAGTACGCGAAAGGCACGTGAGGATAATCGTCTAACTGTGATGATGGTCACAATATTCTTATGCTTCCTCGTCTGCTTTTTGCCACTAATGTTGGCCAATGTGGTGGACGATGAACGGAAGACATCGTATCCCTGGCTGCACATTATCGCATCTGTCATGGCCTGGGCGTCCAGTGTCATCAATCCGATTATCTATGCGGCCAGCAATCGCAATTACAGGTGATTATTTTGTATTATTATTTGATTTTATTAGTTAGCGAGCATCATTTAATTATAAATTCGCTTAAGGGTCAAGGATCAGCAGTGAATTAATCGTTTTTTCCTTCTGTTTTTTTCTATAATTACAGAGTCGCGTATTACAAGATATTCGCATTGCTCAAGTTCTGGGGGGAACCGCTGTCACCGATGCCAAGTAGAAACTATCACCAAAGCAAAAACTCAAAGGAATTATCGGGCGTTATTCGCAGCACGCCATTGTTTCATGCTGTTCAGAAGAATAGTATTAACCAAATGTGCCAAACATATTCAGTATGAGTCTTTTGTATTCGAGTTTGCAATACATCATTAACTACTTATTAATCTATATGTATTTTTTTTCCTAATTTATACAAAATATATAAATATATATATTATATACGAGAGCGCATAAGAAATCAAAACGAAAATATAGTTTATTATATTGTGACGATAAAAAAAAACAGCCATTTTATTTATTTTGAATTAGTGGAGAGTAAGAAAGCTTTTTATATGCAAGTGAATGTCTGAATGTCTCTTTCCACTAGTGATGCCCAACTATTCGCCACAAGAGCAGGACAAATCGTTCAGAAAAGGACAAATCTTTTATTCTGAAAAGCAGACATCTCAAAAAGGAATTACGAGAAAGCGCATCAACTTTTACTTTCAGTGTTTATTTAAAAATGTTATTAGTACTCTTGCTTTAAATTTGTATTATATACATTCAAAAGAAATGTTATTTTTCAAAATATATTAATTTATTTTAATATATTTTAATATTCAGAGTTATTCTATGATTTCCAATTAAAAATTAAATTTAATTTAATTAAAATTTCATATTTATATTTAGATCAAAACAAAAGTTTTCTTTTAAATTTGTTGATGCAAATCAACAAATAATTTGTATTTATAATTTATATTTGAAAAATTTCAATCGCTAGGGTCCTGCATTAAAGTGTCAATTTGTATTTATATTAAACACAAAAAGAAAACCATTGCACGAAGTAAAAGTCTAGTGACGAAAACTTGTTCAAGCCTCAAAATTTCTGATATTAAATTTTGTGACAAAAAACAATTCATTTTAATGTATGAATATATATTCTCATTTGACGTCGTCAATAATAGCATCATCTTGGGTATTCTTTTTATAGAATTTGTAGTTTTACAAAAGGACAGATCTAACTGTAAAAAGGCTAAATCGATAGCACCGACACACCCATGCATTCAGCCTGAGCGCTAATTGGTGAAAACTCTACACTTTACACTACTCTACAGCAGGGAAGAATTCCATGACAATTGCAATTGTAATTTCCATCAAGAAAATAAATGCAAAACTACAACAATTACATTTCCATGATTTATTTCTTTTAATTGCAACTTGTGAATTTTAAAGAGTTAACAAAGTATGTTATTGTTTTTGTGGTACTTATCAGTGATGGGCATTTAGCTGCATTCAACAATTGCAAGCGAACAGCAATTGCCGAGCGCACACACTAAAAGTAACAAGGTTTCTCGAAAGAAAGGACTTGTAGTGAAATACGTTGTAGAGTTTGTTGGTGAGTTGTTCGTCGTGTGTATGTTTGCAAGTCCCAGAGAGTTCGTGTGTGTGTGTGTGTGTTTGGGTGGGTGGTGTGAGTGAGAGTCTGTATTTGTGTGTATGTGTTTGTCGGTTTTGTGCTTAATACCTTAAAAGCGCAGTTCATTCTCAAAAGTATTAAGAGCACTATCGAGATTGTTATCGATATTATTAACGACATCTTTGGCAACATCGTGATAATCGAATTGCTCATCGGGAAGCTCAGTTTCATCGAGTATTTTGAGTATCTTGCAAATAACCTTCTGATTATCCTCCCCCCCACTCTTCTTCTCCTCGCATATCATTCTTACCTCCTGCAACTTTAAAATGCACAAATCACGTTCCTTCTCAATCTTCTCTAAATCCAATTGTTTGGCCCTCAATTGATTCTCAGTAACATTAACCAATTCCTTCGTCTTGCGTTCTGTTGACGATTCGGCAACAAATGTCCGTCCACGAATATGATTATCGGCATAAACAGCGCGTGGCGTTACCAAATATGATGGTTTACATACTGCCCCGACACTTGGACCAAAGCCCATGGGAACACGATCTCGTGCGAGTAGAGCATTATATGCCTTACCATTATAATTGGCAATGAAAAACTTGCGGAACCATTGTAGAAACTCAAAATTATCCTGAAAGCGACCCTTGATCAAACGCTCAATGGGTATCTCCTTGTTAACCTCATTCTTTTGAAAGCTCGCTTGCAAAAGCTTAAAGTTATGCACAAATTCATGCTCCTGATTGGCACGAAACTTGATGCGTTTTATGGCCATCGTATTGGGAAATAGCATATCCATAAACTGGCAATATGCAGCACCTACACATACATATACAAAAGTCTGCAATTAGTCTCTCGAGTCTCCAATAATGTTGGAGTGACACTCACCAGTGCATAGTTCCTCGATCTTTTTAAATTGCGATTGCAATTGTGTATTGACCCAGGTCAGCATCTCGTGACGTGAACCATTTTGAGAAGATACATTTGTCGAATGCACATTGACAGCCATATTGGTCCAATATATATATCCTATTATATTCACCTAGTACTAATGGATTTAATTACGATTTATACGCACAAAATGTACTAAAAAAAAATTAGAAGAGATTTTTTCAAAATTCTGTAGTAGTTTACAGAGCTAAATCTATGCACATACAAAGAAAATTCTATGTTGAATCTTGTTAAAACATATGCTTACTCCGATTTGAAAAATTTAAGTATCAAATTGATAAAACAATCTTCTTTTTTTTTGGTCACTGTAAGAGAAGTGTGCATGTGTGAGTGCCAGGTCCGTTATTTGCAGATAATCTCAGCTCTTGCCGCCTCCTATAAGTATTGGCGACAAGTCTACACGAGTTTTTTTTTCTCTAAGGAGACTTTTGCTTTGCTCTTCTATGGCAAATTTTTTTGTAGACACTAACACACACACACGCGTTTTGCACAAAAAATTTATATACACATGGATATTTTTTTTTTCACATTTAAAAAAAATGGTTTTATTCTTCTTTTTCCTTTTGTTTTCATTCAGGAGAATTCTTAACGCACACTAGTTGATAACAACCAATCCACACACAGACAATATAGGTGAGGTATTGTTTGCCGCATTTTGGGGAATATTTATGCCTTGACGGCAAATTTGCGTTGTGGGAAAATGGAACGCTTGCGGATTTCCTTCAGCGTCTTGCGGTTGGCATCGCGGGGCGACAGAGCCTTGCGCATGGCGCGAGTCTTCTTTTTGCGCAGATCCAATGGCTTGTACTTCTTGTTCTTGAACACTTTGCGCAGATTCTCCTTCTGCTTCTGGTGCATCACAATGTAGACGCGAGCGATGGCTTTGCGCACAACGCGGCTATAATAAAAATAAAACAACAAAATTAATCAAGAGTTGAATGTGAGTGTGTGTGTGTTTGTGTGTTGTGTGTATAATTTATAACTTACATCTTGGACAACTTGGATGGTGCTCCTCCGGTGACTTTAGCCACACGCAAATTGAGCAGCTCATTCTTGAGCTCATCCAATTGCTTGGTGAGCTCCCGCTTGTCCTTGGTTCTCAGTTCCGAGCACTTAACCTTCACCTGATACGGGAATAACAAGAGAAAATTACAACAAATTAGTTTCCATTGATTTTAACATAAGCGCACAAAAAATAATATATCACACACAGAATATACACATTTCGCTTAATGTTTCACATATTTCTTTATTATTTTATATACGGATGTGTATTATTTTTTAGGAATTAAAATTCACAGAAACTCGGCACCAACCATTTTTCTCGCTGGTCACGTCAAAAAAGAAAGAACTAGGGCCGTGCAACAGAACTAGGGATGCAGCATGAAAACAAACGCCGATTTTGACAGTTGCGCTGCTTTACAGCACTGGTGTTGCCCAGTACTGGTTTATTTTATGTTAACTGCAGAACAGTGCTGTTAAGTCGTCAGACATCAACAGTACGGCAACGCAAAGCAAACATGGCGCGCAATTGAAATTAAATTTCAACAATTGTTTATATATGCAATTTGAAGTCAAAATTAGATTTAATAAACGCGTATCTTCTTGTTTATCCTTCGGGTGGGTGATGCTGCATTAGTGAACTCTAATTAATAACATTTTAAAAAAATAAGTTAGACTTAGCTCCCATAAGACCCATGAAAAATTGCAAGTCTAGCTTCAAAGATAGAAATTATGTATAATATATATATATATTTGTCTGAAAACCAAAGCTGCCAGAAATCTAACAAATTTAATGCCTGTGCCGCCACCTATGACTGGTTTCCAAAGCAATCGTTCCTGCCATAAGCAGAAAACGTAACTGTCAATTCACAATCTCGGAACACTATTTGTTATTAGAGTTGTTCATGGTAATTAAATTGATGGATTCAGTTCGGTCGTTCACTTTTTAATGAAATAATTATAAATAGATGACCAATGATTCTATTTCTAAGATTTCATATCAAGTTTTTTTATGTTTTATTAAGGAACTTTATGTATATTACATTAAGTTAAATTGTGTAAAATAGATAAATTAATGTTAAAAAAAATTTTAATTCAAACTGAACGAAATGAACGTTATAGCTCATAAATGACTGAATAAGTTCATTCGTTCGTTTGAACTGATTCTGAACAAAACGAATTACTCTAAACACAAGCAATTCCGCAATTTGTTTAAACTTAATCGTAAATGAATTTACTGCAATAAACAAAGAGCAACAAATAAACAGCCAAGCTAAATTAAAACATGGCTGACAGAGCTATAAAGCTTTTAATAATCGGAGAAAGCGGTGTTGGGAAATCCAGGCAAGTATTTAACACAATTCCAATTGCGTATTTTTCATATACACACTCACACACGCACACACAAATATATGTAAACAAATACGTAAATAAAGATTGAGGCTTAATAATCGTTAGTCATGTAGTTCTATTGCGTATTTCAGCTGTGATTCTAATGTTTACAGCCATGTTGATTGACATGTGTTTCCATTATTTTTAGCCTGGTACGACGTTTTGTCGAGAACAAATTCGATGAGAATCATGACGTCACAATCGGAATGGACTTTAAGACGGCGATAATGAGTGTGGATGGTATTGACTACAAAGTTGCATTGTGGGACACAGCTGGAGCCGAAAGGTTTCGCAGTTTAACGCCTAGTTTCTATCGGAAGGCACTTGGCGCCATACTCGTCTACGACATAACAGATCGCGATTCTCTGGTCAAACTGGAGGCATGGCTTGCCGAAGTTGACAGTTTCAGTGACAATCCAAATATTGCCATTATTGTTGTGGGCAATAAAATCGACAAGGAGCGTGTTGTGGATCGTGAGGAGGGACGCAAATTTGCACGCAAACATCGTGCACTTTTCATTGAAACATCGGCCAAATGTGATCAATTTGTAAGCGATGCATTCAAGGATATTGTGGAAAAGGTGAGTTTATATTATATATAATATACAATTATCTAATTATTGTGTGCCACACAGATTGTTTCCTCGGAATACTTTGGCAACGGCAGCGCCGCAAATGGCATGACCATAGATAACACTCAGGACGCGGATTCTGCCGGAACATCGTGTTATTGTTGATGTGTGCGTGCGTGACCGATATTTGAAAAATAATTTTCTCAAAATTCTATTGTGTATTTATTTAAAACGTTTCAATTATCATTAGCATAAAAAGTCGTCTCTTCAAATATGCCTTCTCACATATCCAAAAAAAAAAAAAAAAAAAAACAAACGCTACGGGAAACCCAAATACCCATTGTTTCGGTTTGGTAAGCGACACGACAAAAATGTTTAATGTACCTTAATTGTAAATATAATTTAATCCATACATCAATTCAATTGTTCCACATTATTTATGTTCGTTCTGGCTAGAGATGGGAACGGGCTATATATTGAAAACGCAGCCGAATCGGGTATTTTAATGCACGCACGACCCGACACGAAAATGTTCGTCAAAATATTAATAATTAATGGAGTTAAACCAGTGTTGGGAAAGCTGATTACTTTTTTCAAATCAGCATCAATAGACGAGTCGATAGAGTTTTGTCCGTCTGCGCGTTCGTATGAACGAAAGGTTCTCAGAGATGGTAAGAGCTAAAATCTTAAATTCGCTCTCCCAGCACTGTGTAGATCAAGTTTATCTTCAATTCAATAGATGACACGAGAGCAGTTAGCAGTAAAGCTATAGAATTGAGATTTGACATACATAAGGGGGTATTCTTCTGGTAATTATGATTATTTTAACAAAAAAAATCCTTGATGAGTCTTTTTCGAACCCTTTTGATGATTGACAAGGGATTAATCTCATGTGCTATTTAAAGAAGTCTCGAATAAGATCCATGCATATGCCCAAAATGTGATTTATTGAATGTAAGAAAATTTATAAAATGTAGAGCAACCGCATATTGAAATGTTATATAGCTGTTACTATATAGTAATATGTCGCTCAATAACAATATAATTATTGGAGATAATGTCAGTCAAACACGATCGCAGTTACACAATGGCCCCCGAAAAAAACCCATGGCCCATGCCCATCTCTAGTTCTCGCCAAAGAGTGAAAGAGACGGAGCAACTCTTTGCCACCGTCACAAGTCAAAAGTCAAGTCTCCAGTTGATTTTCATTTATTTATTTATTATGAAGACATTACTGTTTTCAAGTCATGATCTCTTTGCGTTAAATTTCATACAAAAAAAATAATTAATTGAGATATACACTTATAAATTTTGTTTGTTACCGCGAAAAAGAGAAGAAAAGAACAAAATTTGAATATGAAAATTCGAAATGTACATGGAGCACAATTACAGTTATTCCATTCATTGTGTTTGTTGTTCTCTTATTGTGATTGGTGCTGATTGTTTGTGTGTGTGAGTGTATTTACATTATCGATGATTTTTATTTGAATTTTGAATTTATCGTTATCGCTAAAACACAAGGTGATTGGTGAGGCTAAAGCGGCGTTTTTTAGGGACACAATTCCTGGCATTTACGCCCTATATTATGTACACTTTAATCAATAGTGTTTTTTTTTTCAATAGAGTCTAGGCATTACAAATGTAACTTAAAGTATAGCAACGTCTTTGCCATGGCCAAAACGGTGACTGGTACGTACGCCCATCTTTACTTGCCAGCGATGCCACTCTTCTTGGCATCCAATTCGTAGATAAGCAGGCGCCACATTTTCACCACAAACACCTCAGCCTCCTCGTCCAGCACCTGTGTAAAAAAAAGAGATGTAAATATTAATACGTTAATTTTTTCAAGCCCATATGCTTAATGACAAAAACTAAAATATAAGTGCGATAATGAATTTAGTTCATCATTGTAATTTATCAGGTTTCTTCTTTTGTTTAAAACCCATTTTCGTTTGTTCGTTAAAAAATGATCGATTTAACTGAACGATGATGAACAATGACCGCGATCGCTAGTCTAAATCAATCATCTATCATCTAACACCTATCAACAAAATTGTTATAGTCCCCTGGTAAAGGCTTTGATGCAATTTTAAGGCAAAATCGAAGTTATCTTTGTCAAATCTTTTTTGGCGTGAAATGCTTAATTAACTTGTAATGATAAATAATTATTTCTATCTTGTAGCTGCTTAAAATATATTCTATAAGAAAGTTGAAAACCATTTTTCTCCAAAATAGGCAGCATAACCATTTTTGTTTATGAAAATTAACAAACATAAAGTTATTCATTTCGCTTTTCATAATTTCAAATCTAGTGTTCATATTTTTGTATTTAAATTTTTGATAATAAAGAATTACAATCAGAGAATTCTAACAAATTTTGTTGATGATGGATTTTATCTATCACAATCGCAAAATATCGACACATCATGATTTTACATAACTCTCGTTCAGCAGAACAATCATTAAAACTCCATCGATTTTCTCTAATTGATATAATTTTGGTGAATATTGAATTGACCGATGTTTTACATAAACATCGATGCATCGAGGTATCGCCTTTTAAATCGATAGTTTCTTACATCCCTAATTATGTATATTATATGATTTTGGCGAATGCTTACCATTTGGACATCATCCAATATGCTTTGTGGCGGACTGCCAGCCAATACTTTGGAACATATAAAGTCGACCAATGTTGGCTCCGGTTCACCGATATATTCAATGATTTTCTTATTGATCCATGGACGTATTTTGCGTTCCATTAGACCGCTGTCAATCTCGTTGCGGTCAAGTTTATAATTAAATAGCTCCTCCTTTTGTGTGGGTATCCTGTCAATAATGCTTTTTATATGGCGGCGTTTTTCATCATGCACCTTTGCACCATTCTCATCCTTTTTGGTATTTGTCGCGGCAGCATCTGCGCTGCCCGCAGATGCAGCTGCATCATTCTTACCGTGGTGTTTGCTACTGCCGCCATGTTTGCCGCCATGTTGGCTGTTCCCCTTGCCACCTCCACCGCCGCTGCCCATCGAACCGGATGATGTTGAGCCAGATCCACCACCACTCGCATTCGCGATCTTTTGGCTAACGGCAGCGGCAGCAGCGGTCGCCGCTGATACAGCTGAACTTTGACGCTCCGCAGCCGTCTGAGATGCACTAACCGATGTTGTGCTGTTGCTTAAATTGTCATCATAGTCTATAAAATAAAAATAAATGTTATTAAACAAGCGTATTGAAGATAAATAAGGAAAACACACTTGTTAGCTAAGCATTGGGATTTGTTTTTATCTTTTAGCACAGAACATGGTGAAATTATTAACAAGGTGACGATTTCATTCTGCACATTATATGCCTTAAGCGAGCAGTAATGCCGAACTTCGTCAAAATGGAAAAAGGTCAGAATATAGGACTAGTAGTTGTTTCCCCAAGGGTTGATTTTTCATTAACATAATTAGTCAAAAACTACATTTGACATCGTCAATGATAGCAATACCTTGGATATCTTCTTGATTATCATTTTTGACGTATTTTTGTCTACCGGTTTTATTTAATTATTTGTTCTGTTTCAATTGTTGACCAGGCTGAAATTCATTTTTATATGCCTAAATAAGAGAAATTGATCACTTATGGGATTTTATAAAACTGATAGATTTCCGGATAATGCATGTTTGATATTTTCCCTGGTGTGGTTTTAAAAAGGACAGTTCTAGCCAAAAAAAAAAGCTTAATTGGCAACACTGATCTTAAGTAACTTTCACCTTGTGTATATTTTCACCATGTCCAAGGAGATTTAGTATTTTCTGGCAGCTTTTCGTACAAATAATAAAACAAGTTGGCAGCACAAAAATCTCTCCAAAAGGAAATATTGTTTTGTTCCTGTCTCGCTCTTACTTATGTCTTTTCTTATGCATGTGCCTCAGATTAACTGAAATTTTACTTACCTAGCGGCACAAGTTTACGCTTCTTGGGATTGACATTCTCATCGTTGTCGTCATCGTTGACAAACACGCCAGTTGCCTCAATCTTCTTCTTTTTGAGATTGTTGCCCAGTGTGAGGGAGATGAGCGGCATGCTTATGGGAGGCGTGGCGGAGGCTGCAGCGGACGGAGCCACATGATGATCATTATCCATGGCATTCATCATTGTGGGCGTATGTATGTTGGATAGCGAATCTCTGGACTCACTGTTCTGTCTACTAACACTATCGGCCGACTGATTATTATTGTTGTTAATATTGTTATTATTGCTATTCTTTAGATGGGAATAGCCACTGGCATTGGACGCCGTATCCGCCATCGAGGCGCGATCATCTGTTGTCGATATGGAATCCTCCGATGGCGGCGCTTTATTATGTGACGTCGTTGCAGCCGCTCCAATTTCCAAACTATCATAGGCATCGGCCATCTGATGCGAATGATGTTGATGCTTGCGACGATCTTGTTGCTGTATCGATTGCATATCCTGCAAATCACGTCGCTGCGCCTCCTGATTCACATTGATCAGAATCCTTGGCTCGTAGAGTTTTTCGATTTCACGTCGCGCCTTTTCAAATTCTTGCGATGGATTCTCAAATTCGCCACTAAAGATTTTATTCTTCAGTTCGGCCAATTCGTCGGCCTCCTTTTCGCGATCCTTCGAATCGGCATCGGCTTCACGTACACGCTCCGCCAAACGTTGTTGCAGCTCCCGACCTCTATAGTACAAAGCATCGTCACGTTCATCATCGTAATCCTCAACGAATTCCTTCAAACGTTTTGCATCCTTTTCACGCTCCTCCTGACGCACCATTTCCTTGAGGCGATACTGCAAACGATAATAGAAAAGAATCGATCAAGTCATCGATAACTGAACTGTTTATACTGAGATGATACTTGCTAAGCCTGAGTGCAGGCGACAACTTTTTCAACGTCGTTTAATTTGCCATTCGGTTGCCAAACAAAAATGCAATCGGTTTTTTTTGGTTGATTGATTTATTTTACAGAAAAATAATAATGGGACGGGTAGGATAGCAAAATACTATCAATTTTTTTTATTTATAAGTGCTCACACGAGACCGACAGTTTTTTGACAAAAAGTGTCGGTGAAAAAGTGATCGTCTGCACGGAGTTCTAATCGAATCTCCGTTTGGAGCTTATACGCTTGCAGAGGGTATATTCATTTTGTTAAAAAAAAAGTGTGTAGGGGTTTAAAGCATCAAACATATATATATTATATATTGTTTAGATATCTCAAGCTCTTAAGTTGTGTATTTGTAGGGTGTTTTTTTTATATATAGAATAAACTTTAAATAATTTATGTAAACACCGATTTGTTCGACAACGTTTGCCCATAAAACTTGGCATCATTAAAGACAAAAAAACTGGTTCAATTTTTTTTGATAGCCGCTACAGAATCAAATGTTTTACCATGCAAAGAATTTTGAAAAAAGCGAAACAAGTTAAAATCTAATCAATAAATGTCGGGAATGTTAAATCACTTCCCAATTCATCTTCATGAAACGAGTGATCATCATCAATCATCGGCAAGATAAAGATAATCCTTTTTTTTTTTTTTTTTTTTGTTATTTCTCTCTTATTCACTATCTATCTAACAATCTCTCTCTCCTTTTGGGATATTAATTTTTACACTTTAAGCAAATCTTTGAGTATTTACCATATTTTTTTGTTAAATTGCCCTTATACGTAAACTCTCTCTATTTTTTTTTAAATATTAATCGCTCACACATACACACAAAGCAATTGTAATTTTCTATACGTTTCTTTCTCGCTAGTTTTCCCTTTCGACTCTCGCTCTACATTTTGCAGATTTAACTCACACTTTTAACAAATGCCATTCTCTTCAATCGTTTTTCTTGGTTAGTATCACTCTCTATTTTGGTGATTAATCTCACGCTTTAAACATACTCTTTAACTTTCTTTCCTGTTGTTTTCCCCTTTTTTTCTATATTTTTCTCTTTTTTAGAGGTTAATCTCACACTTTAAGCGAGTGTCTTAATATTTACCATATTATTTTGTTAATTTCCCCATATAAACTCTATATATTTATTTTTTGGGATATTTATCTAACACTTTCCTTAAATGTCATCTCACGTTTTCCTTGTCAATTTCCCCTTTCTACTATATATTTTTTCTAGTTCGAAGATTAATCTCCCACAGTTGAAGCAAATATCCTTTAATTTATCTTCCTATTTTTGTCAATTTCCCCTTTTCAACCAAGTGTGAGCTTATTCCATCCATCTGTTCCACACTTTCACTACCTTTTACCTTTTCATTCTCCTTAGACTTGCGCTTCTCACGTATCTCCCAATTGGTCAGACGCTCCTGGTAGGCGGATTCCTTTTCCCGCGCCTTCTTCTCGGCCTTTTTGCGCTCACGCATCTCCTCCTCCATTTCCTTTTCGCGGCGCGCATCTCGCACCGGTTTAATGATCTTCTCATCGCGTTCCCGCTCCCTGTCACGTTCACGCATCTCCATCCGTTCCCTTTCACGATCACGCTCACGTTCGCGTTCACGCTCCCTTTCTCGTTCACGGTCACGCTCACGTTCGCGTTCCCGTTCACGTTCCTTGTCACGCAGCTCACGCATTTCACGTTCACGCAATTCGCGCATTTCACGCTCACGTTCACGTTCACGCTCCCTTTCACGTTCACGATCACGCTCCTTGGTGCGAGATTTGGAGCGACGACGTCGATTGTCCTTGGATTCCGTATTATTGCTGCCTCCGCCGCCGCCACGGTCTTTGTGATCCTTGCGCACCGGCGACACATCAATCGTGACAATAGATTCCTTGCGACTGCGACTGCTTTGTTCCTTGCTCGGCTCCTTGTCGTTGATCTCGACAATTTCCTCAACTTCAATGCTACTGTTTGCATTGGTTTTTCCACTGCTGCTACTATTGCTGGTTTTCCTTTCGCTTTCCCGCTGCTTTTTACGCTCACGATCACGTTCGCGTTCCTTCTCCTTCTCCTTGGTCGCCAGCTGTTTCTCCTTTTCCTTCTCCTTTTCCAGTTCCTTGCGATGTTCATCGGCCTCGGCACGCTTACGAAACTTTCCAATCTCACTGCTTATCAGATTACGTTTCTCCTCCTCGAGTGCATTTTCATTTAACGATTTGATCTTAAGATCATCCTCGCCACGACGTGTCTTCTTGTTCCGATTACCGCTGCCGCTGCCACCGTAAATATCGCCACGATTGCTCCCATCGAAACCCTCAAATTCGTGCTTATGCTCCTCGAGCAGATCGTGCATTTGGCTGGTCGCAAACTCATCCTCAGTCTTTTCATCCATGGCATTGGGTCCTCCACCGCCATTCTTGCACTCCTTCTCCTTGTAATCCTCGATCAGCACTTTGTTCTTGGCATCCACCTTGGCCAACAACGTCTTGCCGTCAATCTCCAGTTCGCTCAGCAGACGCACAGCGCGCATTGCCGCAATGGGACCACTGCAATTTCCAATTTAAACAATTAACAATTAGCAGTAAGAACTAAGCTGGCAAAGACTACAATACATTATTACAAATATTATTAAATTGGTTATTAAAACAAAACAAAAAGAAGGTAAAACATATAGGAAAACTTCTGAAGCGAGATTTCAAGACTAAGAACCACATATTCAAACTACAATTAAGAGCTGGCCAGAAAGGCGACAGTCGAGCGAGTCAGACTGTGGAAGACCCTGTACTTACTGAGGAGTTTTTGCCGATTTGCGCGGGCGAATCGAAAGTCTAAAATATAAAGTTAGTAGCTCGAATTGCCTGGCGTTTTGTAGAAGTCTGTGTGCTCAATTTGGTTGATCTAGTTCTTATAGTCTCTGAGATCTGAATGTTCATACAGACGGACTTGTCGAAATCGACTCGATTGTCGATGCCGATCCGGAATATATATATATTATATCTGACATACTGCATACTATAGAAGTTTAGTCACCAAATTTGGTAGCTCTAGCTCTTACAAAGTCTAACATCTAGGATGTTTACATAAACAGACATATAGAGATATATATTGCTATTTAGTACTTAAAAGACTGTCTTAACTTTAATTTAACTGAGTTCCACATTGTAGAAAACATTGAAGAAAACTTTCGACTCTTACATGAAAGTGTTTACAAGATATAAATATGCAATTTTTACAGAATAAAGAAAAGGCATATTGCTGCGATATTTAACTCTAATATCTTGACTATCTATGACTGAGCGATGTATACTTTATAGGATTTGCCTGTTACGTTCGACAAGCTTAATATTCACTTTGTACTTCTTGCCTTACAGGGTCTAGTTAGTTCAATTCGTTGTCAGAAAGCTAGTTAATTAAATATTTATGGTCGTTGCTTACTCGAATTCACAGAATCCGAATGTGGAGACGCGTTTCCAGTTAATAACGACACCGCAGGCGGCTAAAATGCGTTTGAGCAATGATTCCGGGACACGTTCACTAATATTTCCAACGAATACGGTAATAACGGGTCCACGAAATTGAGGCTGTGGCTCTGGGGGCCGATGATAAACCGTTGGCTGTGAGCTGATTGTGGCCGAGTTGCGATAAGTGCGGGGCGGGGGATTGCTCATCGATTGCATCAACTAAAATAGCATTAATTAATATGTTAACAATTGTATTTATTTATTGAAATATATATATATGTATATTTGTACTCACATGCGGCGGTGGTATCGACGGCATCGATGCATTCATATATGGCGGCATCGGCGCACGCGGTGGATATGACATTTTGTTGTTGTTCCTCCTTTTTTCCTAAATACTAAATTGTTGTATTTTGTTGTTGGCGTGCGTGCAAATTAAAGCCGACAGACACACACGGGTCTTACACGCACACTCACAAACACTCACACACAATGTACGCACACGGTATTGAGTGTGAATGTGAGTCGTGTACGATATTTGTGGTCTAAATCCGAATATGTGATCGCGTCGCTATCAAACAGAGCGTGCGCGTTTAAACACACCGCATACGTATCAAATTATGCGTATCTTATTTTATGTTTCAATTGCGTTTTCTTTATATTCATATGCAATTTAAAACGACACGAAAAAAAAGTTACTATTCTCAAATTTTCACCACTGCGGCCGCTGCTACATAGAGATGAGAAAGCGCTGTCGTTATCGCAAACCGCACGATAATATTTTCCATGCAGTCCCCAATGATATATAGATATATCGTTCAGCTGCCTCTTAATCGATACTTGCAAGTGTTGGAAAATGTAGGAAAATTACAACACAGCTGATTATTGTTAAACACTTCGTTTTCTTATATATATATATATATAAAATTATTATAAAATACAAAATAACTTATTGAAATATATATTATTTATCTGACATTACAATAATTACACTAAAACACTTGGATTAAACGAATAGAGGAAAGTGCGAAGAGCAAGTGCTTATTGGGCGCCTGAAGGAAAAGATTCGAGCTTGTTTTGATTTGAAATTGAAGCAACAATTATACAATGCGATTGGGAGGCGCGCTTAGATGCCGCAGCCTCACGAGGCAACAATACGTGCCACAGCACAAGCCGGCGCTGGACGATGACATAAAACGTCTCGAGGATTTCCTGCTATCAAAACCAAATATTTTGGTGCTCACGGGCGCTGGTATCTCAACAGAATCCGGTGAGCAACAAATCTAGCATACAGTTGGTCAAGTAATTGTTTTGACGAAGAACAACATGTGCATGTCTTTTAAATTTGTTTTTAAATAGATAAACTCATTGGATATCATTATTTCATTTTGTACACCCTGGTCTGGTAAGTGGCAGACCCCATAAAATATATTTATTCTTGATCAACAACAGAGTCGGTATGGGCAAAAGGATCTTCGAGAAATTTAGAGCTAGAAGCGCCAAATTACTTAAGATTTGTCACAGATGACGAGAATCTTATGGTCAAAAATTGTCCAGAAAATTGCATTACGATGGCACACCGCCTTCGCTCACAAAGCCGGTCAGCCGAGCGCGCGCAACTATAGAATACCCTGTGCAGCTCTTCAGTTTCTTCTAGTTTTCAGTGTAGCTATCAGCTTTTGTTCACCGACACAATGTACATATGTATAGCGCCACAGCGGCGATAGCGCAAATAAGATTATCATATGCGCTCTCGCTTGCGCAAACGGCATTTTCATATGCGCTCTCGCTCTGACCACCAATTTGAAATTATTAACTTAAATGAAATTTCCTTAATATTTCATTTATTTGTGGATCAATCAATGAAACTTGCAGCAAATAGCTCAACGTTTGTTATACTTCAACTAACTTTTAAATTGTTTTATCTTAAAATTTGAGGTAATATTTTTATTTGTAATTAATTGATACCCTTGTCTTGTTGCAGGCATACCCGACTACAGGTCGGCTGGTGTTGGTCTCTATGCACGGACGAACCACAAGCCCATCCAGCACATGGAGTTCCTCAAGTCCATCAATGTACGGAAGCGTTATTGGGCCCGCAACTTTGTGGGCTGGCCAAATTTCTCGGGCACGCAGCCAAATGCAACGCATCATGCCTTGGCCCGTTTTGAGCGGGAGACAAGAATTCAATCTGTGGTCACACAGAACGTGGATCGATTGCACTCGAAAGCGGGCTCGAAGAATGTCATTGAATTGCATGGAAGCGGCTATGTGGTCAAGTGCTTGAAATGCGATTATCAGATCGATCGTCACGAGTTCCAGAGCATACTCACCTTATTGAATCCAGCGTTTAAAGATGCACCTGACATGATACGTCCCGATGGCGATGTGGAAATACCCTTAGAATATATAGATAATTTTATAATACCCTCCTGTCCGAGCTGTGGTGGCGATCTTAAGCCGCAAATTGTCTTCTTTGGCGATAATGTGCCCAGACAGCGGCTGGACACGATTGCCGGTATGGTCTACAACAGCGATGGTCTCCTCGTTCTCGGCTCCAGTTTGCTGGTCTTCTCCGGCTACCGGATTGTGTTGCAGACCAGAGATTTGAAGCTGCCGGTGGCCATCGTCAATATTGGAGAGACGCGTGCCGATCACTTGGCCGACATCAAGATCTCGGCCAAATGCGGCGATGTGATACCCAAGCTCTTTGACTTCCGCAACAAGGCATAAGTGAAGTGTACATATATTAGTTGTTTTTTTTTTAAATACCCTGACACCAATGAAACTGAACAAAAGCCGCAGGCATTCTCGACTATCTAATGTATATATATATAATAATATATTAAAACAATCTTTCGTGTGAAAATCTTTGTTCTTACTTGAGATATTTTTTAAGCAGACCATCAGATCATCTCTGAGTTTGGTTGTGTCTTATACGCTCTGACGAAATTTGATTAAAATCAGACGACTATATCACATTATGTGATATTTGATGCTTAACAATTTGTTGTTATTACATATGGGCATTTCCACCAAAAGGTCCACCGAGACCAAAACATTCAAAGTGTTTAAAAACAACTTGTTTCATTATAAAAATAGGGTGTATAGTCGATATTTTAATAGGAAAACAATGAACTTTAACTAATGTAACAAAATTTCGCCTCTATTGATAACCCATTTCGAGATATTGGGTTGCAACGTCGAACAAGTGCAACTTTTCTCATTTGGGCATTTCTAGAGTACATTTTGTTTTGATACAAATTCTCAGAATAAGTTATTATGCATTGTCTTATGGTACTCCAAATCTTTGGAAAGGTCCAAAGAGTCAAAAAATAATGTATAAGAAAGTATATGCGATTGCAAGTTACGATAATTTCGGCCTTGAATTATCGCATATTTCGGTGTCCCGTGCGACCGCAGCTTTATTTAATTTAAAAAAAAAACTAGAAATCATATTTGAGCAAAACTATAACCATTTTAAAGAGACATCAATGCATAACATTCATCAGAAATTTGCGTGAATATATTGCCCAAACTTTCGCTGAAATCTGAGATTCAATTGATCGCCACAAAAACCACTTCTATTTTTGTCCCGTGCGAATGCCTTGATTTTTTGTAAAAATCTACAATACGAATAGTTCCTCAAAATCAACCTTAGCACCAATTATAGGGCTAATCAAGAACTACTTTTAATTGGAAAAATAATTTTGAAAATCCGTCTCACTTTGACTTTTTACCACTTACAATGTGTACGATTGTTCCGTTCGACCTCATGGAAATGCCCATATACACATTTAGAGACCCTAAAAGTTTTATCAATGTTTGTTTTTTGTCAGTGCTGGGCATGCTGATTAAAATTGTTTTCCATTAAATTATTTCACATAGATAAATACTCAATCACCAATCAATTACTTTATTTAAAATACATTGTAAATTTTTTACATTTTAGCTCAACTATTTTATCCAATTAATTTAAATTTTATTGCATTTTTCCATTACAATTTAAAAATCAATTATTAATGACACTTGAATCCACTCAAGTACCAGCTTATATTTATTTCCCTTCCATTCAAATTGTATTTGGGATATTTCCCTTGCATTAAGTATTTAATTGGGATTTTTGACGAGCAGTCAATTTAATTCAAGGGAAATATCCTAATTAAATATTAAAAAAATATATTTAAATTCAATTGATTTGAAAAAATAGTTGAGCTAAATTGTAAACAGAATTGAACTAGATTTAATAGTAATTAAAAAGCTAAACTATTTTCTGATCCAACCTGTATCTGGTTTAGTTCTTGAGGTTTTAATTAATTCCCTAAAATGGCTAAATACCATAAAAAGTGCGTTGTAATGCCTGTGTTCCCTTCTTTTTCCTTTGGCCTGACTCAATACATAGTATACTATTTTCAGGATATATTGGGACATTGGATGCTTGTCCTGTTTGTCAGAACTTTAGCTTTAATAACACACTGTGACAAAAAAAAATCAAAACAAAACTTCTGGAACGGGACATAGCGTATGTTTTAGGTAAAGTTAAATAGAATTTTGTGGCATACTAGAATTTTTTGGATCACATCGAATTTTTGAATAACGGTAAAAAAAACTTTTTTTGCACATACGGTGACTTTTACGCCCATAGCTTCGTCAAATACCCACTGATTTTTATTTTTTTACCAGTTTTGGAAAGAAAAAACTTAGGTCTTTAAACGTGCCATACATGACTTAAAAGTTTTAATTTCCTTTATTGGAGTATTTGCTATTTACACTTTGTTTTGTGTATTTTTTTCTAAATTTTTAGACTTTGGTTATGATTTTGAACACTATTTTATTAGAAACAACGTAAACTTGTTATTTTATTTAAAAAGAACACATATTTACGAGTAAAACGCGTGTTTATTTTCTAAAATCGCTCAATAATTCGCAAAGTTATAATTGATTTTCGAAAACGAAATGTCCACAATACGTTGAAAATGTATGGTCACTGTAAGCCCTTAAAAATTGTTTACAACTGCCACATAATCGGCGTTTCTGTTATTGCATAGAAAATGTGCCCATATGTCAATGACTTTTTTCCTTAAAAATAAAATAACTCAATTAAATATTACTCCATTTTTAAAAACTAAAGTGCAGAAGTCGCAAAATTAAATGTTTTTTAAAATTGCGTACCAAACTTAAATAGTTTTATACAAATTTGACTTATTAATTTTCGTTCAAAGTAAGGCAAAGTCGCAAAAAACTTAAAAAATCATTATATTTTTACATGTAGCCTCCTTAATTTTTATCCGAGATTGCAATGTAATACACCGTCGGAAAGGTGCTACTTTTTTCCTTCCAACGACGTATTACATGCTATTGTACGATGCATAGTTTAAGACATATGATTTTTTAACTCCAACAACCTCGCAAATACGGGTTTTTAACCGTTATTCCAAATTTTGACGTGCACGAAAAATTTGTGGTATGCCACAATGTTACATTTAACTATATCTACAACCTACACTATGTCGCATCCCAGAAGTTTTTTGACTGTCACACCGTGTAATTATCGTTTTATTGCATCAATTTTGTTTTCAATTTACGGCGACGGAATAGGGCGTGGCAAAATTTTAACACAAACTGGTGCTGCTTAGCCCATAGACGGACCAACATACCAAATTTGGTGTCTCTAGCTCTTATAGTTAATCTCAGGGCTCTAGGCTCTCAGAAAGACAGCCGGACATGACTATATCGACTTGGCTGTTGATGCTGATCCAGATTTCTTTCGACCTCTTACGCACATTTTGACAAACTTTTTACAAACTTAAAAGACCCTTATACTTTTTTTAAGTACTGACATTTATTTTTTAAATGAAAATATAAAAGTAAATGTTCCAAAAACAAAAGATTAATGCATTTATTGTCAGATAAACAATTTTTTTTTGTTATTTTTGTAAAGTTGTGTATTTTTTGCAATCAAAAATGTTTCTTGTTTCATAGCAAAATTAAATGAGTGGAAAGATAAAATAAGAATAACAATTTCAAATGAGATATATGCTATGATTCTTAGATAAAAAATGATCTTAAATTATAATATCATTATTATTTCGATTCAGAAATAAAACTTATTTATATAGTTTTCCCTGATTCTTATAGATTACTTTTTAAAATTAAAGTCAGTAATTCATACACTGACTTTTATTTAAAACAAATATATATATTTATATATAAATACATATATAGTACGATTCTTACATGCAAATTTAAATCTAATTATTATTTAATAATGTCAACTTAATAATTTATATATTTCACATTACGATTCCTGATTAATAAGGCAGTTAATCAATACTGACTTATATTTAAAGCATATAGATGACGTTTAGTAAACAAAAATCAATTCCTGATTTCTATTAATATATTAATGATTAATAATTATTACTTATTGAGTAATTAAAAAATCATAAATAATTATTATTTTCGCAAAAATAAAACAAAATTTTAAATTCATAGTAATCGGTGGAAATATTGAAAGTGAAAAGTAAAAAACAACTTTGAAGATTAATTTTCCAATTAAAAACTATAACTTTTACGGTCACTGGTTTAAAGATTAATCGAAAGCGTATTAAATCTTCGGCGTGGCCGTAGATAATCTTTCTTTCTAGACATAAATAGCATCATCAGTGAGTTAGTATACGTATTTTGTGGGACTGCTTATAGGATATACTTTCTAGTCAAATACTTTCGATACTATTCATTTGTTGAACAATACAAACTGTTACAAATTGGCAGTGTACTGATCGATCTTATCGAAAATGCCGCGATTTGTGTTACGTATCCAAACATCAGATTCCACTACCTGCAGCTGTTGAAGCGCCTCCTCGGAACGATCCCTGATGCGTGGATCGTCCAGAGCGAAGCGTAGAGTGCATGATCCGATAATGGGCTGTGGCTTTTGATCCTGATACTCGTAGACCACCAAATAGAAGTGTGGCCCGCCCGTAAAGGATTTGCAAAGCAACAGTGGCGGCTTCAGAGTTGTAAGAATATTCAGGGGTTGAGTATCTGGCAGCTCAATCACGGAATCCGACTGGCGTGGCGGCGTTAATTCTAGTGAGCGCATTACCATTTCGACGCTTGCCCCGTTGTCTTCATCTAAAGCATCTTTATCATTTCCTGGCATTGACAAATCACTTGATTTCTTGTCTAAATAGAATGTGGCATCTATTTGTTTAGCTGCCGTTTCCCAGCTTGATTTGTCGTCATTCTGAATTGAATGGGAATGTTGCAGTTTCAATTCGACTTCCGTGCAGAAATCGCACTTAAAGTCTGGCGTTGTGGCAGGCAATCGTATTGTCCCCATCAGACACTTCAAATGCGCTCCCGTGGCGGCACACAACGTGCACAACTGTATTATCCAGCTGGATCTGTTGTAATCACGTCCATTGGGACACAGACACTCCGTCTGATCGCAACGCAATCGTCTGTTGTGGAGTTCACCATAAGCATTCGGTTGTCGCTCCCACGTTGCATCACGATCTGGCACAAATATCGATTGTAGCTTGATCGTATCATGGAATTTCGTGTCCCGGCACCACAGACACCGCAGATAATAGCCGGAGGCAATCGCATAGCGTCGCATACACGTTCTATGCGTAAATCCCTTACGGCAACAATCGCCGTAAGCGACTTTTGAGAGCATAAACATTGTTATTGGACGAAAACAGATGTCGCATTGTGCATTCTTTGGTGGATTGGCCAACAGTTGAAGCTGATAGTCGTCGTGCGGTGTACAGTTCTCACAGTGACTGCGAAATTCATTGCAGAATTCGCTAACACAGCGATTTTCCAAACCGCACGCCACATGAAAAACAATGCGACATTTAAAGCAAACAACGCTGGCGCCTTGCTGTTTGCAAAATGCACACATGCGCTGCTGTGCCGCCGCCGCCTCCTGTCGAATGTCGCGTATGAGAAATCCAAGAATGCCGCTGGAGTCGCCACCGCGTTGCGGCAAATTCGATGACAGCAGCTACAAGTGATATATGGAAAATGCAAATAACGCTGTTGTTTGTGCCAAATAACAACACTTACCAGGCAATAGTAGTGCACTGTCACATTCTGCTTTGTCATCCATTCGCCATATAGCAAAACATCGTCCTCATCTTCGTCTTTGTCAGTTCTAGTGCAAATATCACATTTACGCATTATTCTTAGTATACATTTAAATTGTGGATGAGAGTAAAGTGCCGCCAACTTGTTAGAGATGGGCAATATGTCATACGTATTTAAAGTAATTGTCACTGCGGTGACAAGATATTAAAAGTATCAGTGACAAAATCATGATATTTTGACACCCGCTGGTGTATATTGTAGCTGATTGGTATTATGCCACTGAATGCTATTTTTTATTTTTTGCGCTATACTCTCGCTGTAAAATACCATTTTTATTTTACAGTGATCAAACGAAGTCAAATTTGGACCATATTTACAGTCCCTGATATTATTTTGTAACGGTCACAGCGACAGCATGATCGAAATATCACCATATCGCTTATCTCTATAACATGCCGATAGTAGGGCTGCAGTTATATATCAACAAATATATCAACACTTCTAATCGATAGCTGCAATTTAAGGTATACATTGCGATATATTTGCTGCAAATAATCGTATTGTTTTTTTTTTTCTAGGGCAACTAAAGAACCGAAGGTGCTTCCATCCACGGCTTCAAATTCCATATATCGATGGTTACACCGTAAAATTTGAAAATAATTTTAGTCATAATAATAATCACGCTTTTAAATATTTTCAAATTTCTAACAATTAAATTTAATATTGTAGCAGTGATATGCAGTATTTACGTGCGTGATTTTCATATTTAATTTTTTTGCTCGTTTATTTCTTGCTAACATCAGCTGCTAATATCGATATTTATCATGTTTTCAATAAAATATTACTGAAAATCGACTGTGCAAATTACAGCTTTTGTATTAAATATAGATAAACTTATTCAGCTTGGACAAAATAATTGTAATGATATATCAATGGTCGATATATCGCTCAATTGTATACCAACAGCACTATCGATTGTACCAGCGATGTATTTGCAGCCCTAGTATTTTCCAACACTGCTTGTCAGACACGAAAATCAGCAGCAGAAAAAAAACAGGCAACAACAACAACAACAACATCATCAAACAGCAACATAACATCTAAAAAGCCAATCGACAAATCTGGCGGTTGTTTTATCATTACATATAAATCAAACACTATGGCCTACGACTTAAAAAAGGAGTCTGACGTTAAGGAATACGTGGAGAAACTGGGCGTTGAGTATCGTTTTGGCTGCTACTCGGAAAAGAAACCGGAAGGTAAATAGCAACAACAACAGGCGGTCTGTTCGATTGCAACAACAACAACAGCAGCAGCTGCAACAACAACAACAATAATAACAACAAAAACAAAAACAATTGCGTGCTCTAACCTAGGTTTCTGTGTATCGCAATTACAAAACATAACATAATCAGTGCAACAACAAATGGCAAATATTAAACGCGGTATTTATATATTTTTCAGTATGCCATCTGCTGGGCGATTATCTGGAAGGCATTAAAAAGGACTTTGAGAAGGCATCTAAGGTATATAAATCGACATGTGACGATTATGGTTACGCAAAATCCTGCTACAAATATGGCAACTACAGTTTCCTTGGCAAGGGCAAAAGTGGCAGCAAAGGGGAACCGCGTGTCGCCTATCAATATTACGAGAAGGGCTGCAATTTAAACGATTCGGATGCTTGTCTGCATTCCGGTCTGTTGCTCGTTTCGCGCTCAATGCCCAAAGAGATTGACAGAAATGTGCCCAAGGTGAGTGGACAGCAAGAGCGAAGAGTTTACCTCGGCACGCCGACGACTGGATACCCTTACAGAGAGATATCTTGATAATCGAATGAGATTTGCATACAGAAACTCAATTTTGAAGCGATAGAATGAGCAGAATGTACAAGACAATATTTAAAACACATTCTGTGAGTTTAGTTGAGTTATCATGGAAAACTGCAAAGTGTTTTATACCAAAGATTGATTATCGACTGATCGTTCCTATGGCAGCTATATAATATAGTGCTTCGATTTTATTTACATTTTGTGAGCATGTGTTAGACAATACTAAAAGCACAATCTATTAATTTGTTTGAGATATATCAAGAAACAACAAAGTTGTTCATACTAAATGCTGACTACGGACTGATCGTTACTATGGGAGCTATATAATATGGTAGTCCGATTTTAATCAAATTTTGTCAGAATGTCTAAGACATAATCAAAAACACAATCTGTAAGTTTAGTTGAGAAATTTTAAGTAACAACAAAGTTTTTCATACTAAATGATGATTTTGAACGTTCGTTTGTATGGATACCATATGATGAAGTAGTCTGATTTTAACCAAATTTGATTAGAATGTGTAGGACAATACCAGCTATACAATCTGTGAGTTTGATTGAGATATCTTGAGAAGCAACAAAGTTTTTCATAGTAAATGCTGATTTTGAACGATCGTTTGTATGGAGACGATATGATATAGTTGTCTGATCTTAGACAAATTTGATTAAAATATATAGAACAACACCACATACACAATCTGTGAGTTTGATTGAGATATCTTGCGAAAGAAGAAAGTATTTCATATTTAAGTTTAATTTTCGAACGATCGTTGAAATGACAGCTATATTATATTTAATAAGATCCAGCTGGTTCTGCATTTAGCAGGAAAACATACAGCTGTACTAAGTTTCAACGAAAACGTAGAGAGACAAGTTTGCATTGAAGGAACTTAGCTATATGTATGTATATACTATATCCTTAATAGGGAATGCCAAGCTTGCTTTAATGCATTCCATATTTTGTTGTGCTATTTAAATATCCTCTGCAATGGTATCACCTCTTTTATAATGTGTAATATCTTTTCTAATGGCAATTCTCAATAATTACAGGGCTTGCAGTTCCTGACAAAGAGCTGTGACATGAACAATGCTACCGCCTGTTTCTATTTGTCGGGCATGCACATTTCGGGCGTACAGAAGAAGCCGGAGGATGTGGCAGGCGGCAGCGTCGGCGGCGTTGGCGGCGTTGGCAGTGTGACGCCTGCGGCCAAAAGCGGCAAGGACACCGACTACATTGTGCTGAAGGACATGAAGAAGGCATTTCAATTTGCCTACAAGGCCTGCGAGTTGCGTAACATGTACGCGTGTGCAAATCTCAGCCAGATGTATGCACGTGGCGATGGCATCGAGAAGAACGAGAAGGAAGCTGAGAAATATAAGAAATTGGCGCTAGAAATGCAGGACGAGGTTAAGAAGCAACAGGAGACGCTCAGCTTTCAACAGGGCGTTGGAATGCCCAACTGATTATCATCTATCCATCTACTACTATATACAATATATACCTTCCTTTTTCTTCTTCTGCTGGTTTGAAATCATTACGATGCTCTTATTTTCAATTCATTTCACTCTCGTTCTTTTTTTTTTTTTTGTTTTTTTTAGACAATTTTATTTGTTTCAATTATCAATAACTATTGCTATTTAACTTAAGTGGGTTATATAAAAATGATTTATATGCTTTTGTTATGTGTATATAAGCAGCATTTGCGCGTGTGTGCTTGTGTGTGTGTGTGTGTGTGTGTGAGTGTGCGTGTGTGTGTAAGAGAGAAAATTTCTAGTTTTAATTGTTAAAGTTAAACAGCAACAGGCAAATCGATAATCCCCATATATTCCCCCCGTTGATACCTTAAATTAAATACAATGAAACAAAAACCAAAATGCTTTCAATCAATCTAAACACAAAAATGGGGGTCAAGTTCTAAAGATTAAATGGAAATCAAAAAAAAAAATAAAAACAACTATATATTTCAGCTATAATCGGAAGACATTTTGTTATTGATAAGCATTTGACTAAGTTGTATACCCTGTAAGCATAGACAAGTTGTGGGTACATCAGTCAGAGCAGAGCTTGGGCCCAAAATAATAAGTTGTTATTCTTATCACCGACTATGAGATACCATTTACTTATTCTTTAAAACTCTATGACAGCTATGTGTAGTTTGATGCTGATCATATTTGGCCAATATATTAGGATCTTAATATTACTTATATGTAAGTATCTGCTGAGTTTGCTCCGAATATCTTATTACAGCTATAACCTTGAGTTTTGGCTAACATAAAAAGTATTGTAGTTTCGATGTTTCCTGAAAATTTCATCACAATCGTTTAATAAACGCAAAAGTTATTCAAGAAACAAATCTTGCAACTTGTTTGTTCGCGTGTGTATAAGTTTTTACAGGACAAGTACAGGGTTACTTATAGTCAGGTGCTCTCGTCAGTAGCCTTTCTGAATGGCAACAAAGTCATGTGAGATTTATTAAATATTTACCGTTTGCCTCAATTTTAAGTGGTGCCCCAAGCCCAAACAACTAAATATCTTTCGAAAGCGTAAAGTCTAAGCTATTATCTGTATCTAAAGTTTAGCGTCATTCGTTAATGTTTGTAGAAGTCACGGTAAAATAAATATGGAAAGATAAAGTGAGTATTTGTCTAATATATTGCAATTTTACTTCCGAAATAGAAATAACTCAAGTTGTCAAAAAAAAAGAAAAGGAAAAAGTAATGATTGATGAAACCCGTCGTTATTCAGCACGACAGATTAAGGTATCACAAAACAAGAGCAGAAAACTCCATAAGATAACTTGAATACTTAAACAAGCTAAATATTCAAATGGAAATTACTTGAAGAAAATTTACGAAACTATTTTTTTATAATATATTTACAGTTAAAAAAAAAAAATATATATATTTTTTATATACTTGTGGCAAACTTGTTAGTTTGTTTTCTTTTTAATCTTCTCATGATTTTCGTTGTCGATTTTCCTATGCACGCTTACAAGACATAGCCCGGAAAGTCTATCCTGCCCTACTGAGGTCCTCAGCAGCGATTTGACTTTACAAAGAGTACTAAAAGAAGGCTTCACAGTCGCTGTTTTGAATAGTGAACAGTTCCAAATATAAATAAATATATTTATTAATAGTTCTACAAGCTCAATATCCTTTGAATTCTTTTCGTTCAAGTTCTTAATCTTTCGAAGATTGTACCAAAACGTTAGTTCCCCATCGACATTTTGGTTATACATTTTTTTCAAATGGTTCGACTTTCGCAAAGGCTACAGTCGAAGTCGACTATGAGAGACCCTTTACTTATTCTTCAAAAAGGAAATGGGAGTGACACTAATAGTACCTCATAGCGCGTTGTAACGTCAACATGCTCTTCTTTCTTTTTCTTCCTTTGGTCCGACACTGAGAAATAATGAGCTTAGAATAACTTCCGAGTTTATTATCCGATCGTGATGAAATTTTCAGGATACATAAGGACCCCAATGTTTGTCCTGTGTGTTCAAAGCACCAGTTTTAAAATTGACCATTATATGGGATTTCAAGTTTTTATACCCTGTGCCCATTAAAAATGGGCAAAAGCGGTATAATGAATTTGTGTAAATGTATGTAACAGGCAGAAGGAAGCATCTCCGACCCTATAAAGTATATATTTTCTTGATCAGTATCAATAGCCGAGTCTGTCTGTCCGTCTGTCCGTTCGTCCGTCTGTCCGTCCGTCCGTCTGTCTGTCTGTCCGTCTGTATGAACGCGTGGATCTCAGCAACTATAAGAGCTACAGACTTCAAATTTGGAATGCAGGCAAAATTCTAAAACAAACTTGACCTTTTCGGGGACCACAGGAGTATTGTCACCAAATTTGGTGATCCTAGATCTTATAGTCTCTGAGATCTAGGTGTTCATACAGCAGGACAGCAGGTCAGCAGGACAGACGGACATGGCTATATCGACTCGGCTGGTGTTGCTGATCAAGAATATATGTACTTTATATATACTTTTTTAAAGTAAAGGGTCTAATAAGTATATAGTATTTTCTCTGCATAGCGATAGACCTAACTATCTATCGTAATTACGATGCGTGTCTAATTAAAAGCCCATCAATTTGAATGGTGGAACGTAAGTACTTAGAACTGGGCTAAACACAGATCTGATATGACATTATTAACTGGTATACCAAATGGTTTTTTTTTTGACAATTGTTATTTGTTGTTGTCAGTTAGCATTCATCTAACTATTTCATTTTCGTGCCTAATTAGAAACGTTCCGATTCAATTAGCTGGACAGCGGAGGGTTTTAAATTCGTCTAATTTAATATGTTATACAGTTTTGTATGTATGTATGTAGTAAGTCGCATGTCTAATTTATCACCTGGCAAATATGTATCGAGATAAGCCCTTTTATATGAGACGTCACGTAGCTTTCTCATGCTTCTCAGATTTCTGTCTGATATCAACTCTAATGTATATATTTGTGTATGTACTATGTTGCAAATCAAACATGTTTTCCTACGGAGTTAACTAAAGTAAACTATACTATGCCCGGCACTCGTAGAGTAAAAAAAGGGAATATACTAACCGTTTTAACGTGTGTAACATGTCGTGTATTCTTAATACGATAGTTAATCGATTGTTCAGCGATAGCTATAATAAAACCCCATGTCCATTAGACTTCTATCGAATTTTTTCAATCTACCTTTTTATAAAAAAAACCGCCCTTCGTGTACTAACACTTTAAGAGCTAGAGACTCTTAAATCGACGTACACGCGCTTATTAAATTCATTCATTATTATTAGCAATCTATTCACTTAATCGCATAAAAACCGAATGTCGAATATTACTTTAGTTATTGATGTTTTAAGTTGGAATCATCATCAAATCAATTGTTGGATACAATTAATATTTATTTAAATTGAATACCGGGTATATGATAGTCGGGTATTCGACTATAGCATTCTTACTTGTTTCATTTCCATTTATAGAGCTGACTAACTGTGTTGTTTTTCCTCAACAGCTAGCAACAGATGTGAATATCAAGACAGCCGAGACTGTGATAAGATGAATGAAAAACTAATGAATGGGAAACACAATAATCAAGCTAATCAGATGAGATGAAATTAGATGAGATAACATGTATTTGAACACGTTTCCCCCAAAAAATTGTTAAGATTCCAGAATGAACAGACTTAAAATTTCGTCAAAGTTCAAAATGATCTCGACATTTAAAACCTTTTTTATTGCGATGGTTTCTTCTATCGTATTGTACTAAAAACTAAATCTACATTTGCTTTTTAAAGACAAGTCATTTGTCTATTGGTGTATTGTCAAGTTGAACTTAAGGTTTTGATTCGAATGATTCGAAAATGTACTATTATATAAATGGTTTTAAATTGTTTCTAAATGTCTTTTACAGAATGTACTCCTAACTTTGAATCAAAATAATATTATTTATTTTTTTATTACTTTACTCGACGCTTGAATTTAATACCAACTTGTATTCTTTGATTTTCCAATTGTTATCCATTTTTTTTTTGATTTATTAAGCATATACAATTCTGAACATAAAAAATGAGTTACAAAATTCGAACATAATATTATTATTTTATTCTTATTTTTATACTTTTTCAAAAGAAGGTCAACATATAAAATTTACGTATTTTTCTATATTCCGAATCGAAATTTCTTTAGAAAGTATTTCAGTTTGGGTTTGAGATGCTGATAATTTTATAGGTATAATTCAAATTACCGTTTCGGTTAACACAAAAACCCGAACCGATTCGATTCCGTGAGGTTTTCGGCTTTAACAGAACTTAAAATTCAGTTGGATTTTTTGAATGAACCATAAATTTGTAAAGTGTTAATGAAATCAACTTACATATTGTTGTTTTTAGGGCGTGGAAGCTGGCAAAAATAGGGCAATAAATGTTGTATAAAGTAGGTTAGCTAGACCTATTACACAGCGAGAAAAGAGCTCTGTTGAAATTATGTTCGACTGACCGCAAATTAAGTATTTTTGATGCTTAAACACCACAATTGATATAAAGGCGAATTACAAAAAATACAAAATACAATTTGTTTAATCGAAATCCAATAATTATTGCTTATTCTTGATTATTATATTGATATAAACGAAGTTAATCCCAGATCAGTTCCTTATACTTACATACTTATAAATTTCTAAAAATCTTAAATCAAAGTTTTTAAATTTGAAATCATTTTTGCGATTGCTTGCTTAAAATTCCCAAACATTTGTAAATAATAGATACATTTTTAAAAGAATAATAACCTAACAAAAGTGTGTCACTGTTTGGTGTCGAGCTCCAGAACCACACCGCAAGAGTACGACACTCTAACCATTGCGCCAATGCAACAAATTACCAGTTTCCTTGCCTCAAGTTGCTGCCTCCATTCGATGTATGTATTCAAAATGTATTTGCTTCAAATCTCCAGTTTTTCTTAACCGATTGCTATGAAATTTTCAGCACACATTGAAAGGAGAATAATCTATGTATGCCGAATTTGGCCGAATTTGGTCGAATTTTACTTTTGCAGAGGCCTCGTAAGAATTGCCACCAAATTTGGTTAATCTACCTCATATAGTCTCTGAGATCTAGGTGTTCATACAGAAGGACAGACGGGCAGACGGACAGACGGACATGGCTATATCGACTCGACGGTTGATCAAGAATATATATACTTTATGGGGTTTGCCAGACTTCCTTAGACCTGTTACGCACATTTTTTTTTTGACACACTTAGTAGACGCCTTACTTTAAAAAAGTGCTTGAAATAAGACCAAGATCTTTGACTCTAGTAATATCAATCTTAGTGATAAATTAAGCGGGAAATCAAGTATTATTCTCTCTTTGTAAAAAGAATTAAGGAACGTCTTCTAAAACTAAATATATTGACCATAAGCAAATTTTGTTGTAAAATAACAAAACTATAGGGATTTTGTGGAATTCCTGAATGCGCTAGAAGTTTTAGGAAATAAATAATATCATTTCTATAATGGAATAAATTTAAGTCGGTCAGTTTGTGCCTGACTTTATTTTATACCTTTGAAAAACTTTTGTCAGGTTGTAAACGATATAATCTTTTATGTGTTTATGAAGAAAATTGTATTATATTTAATATTTTATACTTTTTAGTTACTTATTTACTTGTAGTCAGATTTCTATCAAATTTGGACAGGATGTACTATACAATACTACTATACTTACAAACATCTTGAGAGTTTAGTTAAGATCATTTCTAAGTCAACTAACATATAAGTATGTATGACATTAAAGTCGGATTCTGAGCAAATGTCAGAATGTAAATAGTGCGATAGGTGGATATCCTACACAGAGCGAGTAAAACAAGTATTTCGTACTTAAAACATCACATTTCATACTTGATTTCTTACTAAGAATATAATTACTGAAGTCAATAATATCGATTTTAATTCAAGTTAAATTTTTTATGACCGAAAAGTTAAGTAATTTACTATTTTCAAACTTAAAAGTGAGTTTGAGGCGGACTTAAACTAAGTACATTCATTCTAGATTTAAGCACAATTCATACTTGTTCTGATTCCCTTAAAATAAGAGTATGTCACTTGATATTTGGTGGGTGTTAAAGGCTTTCAGATAGAGTGAAAGTAGGCGATGACTGACTACAGAAAATTATCCTCCGGTTAAATAAATTCTTAACTTTTCAATGCCCACTGTCCTCATAGTAGACAAGCTAGAACCATTTGGGAATTCTAAGAAAGCGAAAGCAGAAAAGATTAAAGATTAATAAATCTTGATTTAAAACTTCACGATCTCCGAACTTACATATGTATATCAAGAATTTTCATGCTCGTTTCTAGAAAATCTGAAGTTATACTTGATTCAACATACTTTACTCTTACATCAAGACTATATGTGCTTAGTCTAAGAATTTTTGCATTCATTTGCAGTAATTTGTTCTTATATTAATTATGGATTTAAGGAATGGCAAATACTTAATTCGAGGTCATTTAAACTTAATTTTAGTCGAATACGAATGAGGAAAATTTAAACAATAGTTAAATCAATCAAATCTAAACAAATTTTAGGAAAAACAACAACAAGAAAATTACAATTTTACAATCAAGAAGATTTCACTTATTTTAAGATCTTTTTAAACAAAATTTCTTAAAATTGTGCTCATAAAACTCAGTATTTTCATAAAAAATGCATTGAGAACAAACATTAATTTTTATCAGTGTAAGCATTATAAGTAGGCTATAGTCGTATGTACTTATGTATGTACATATATGTATAGTATAAAAGAATGCAAATTGTTGTTGTTGTTGTTGTTGTTGATGGTGGTGCCAAGCCCAAGCGGACTTTCTTTGATGGCACGAGCTGTTTGTATTGTAGAACATAATTAGTTGGTCGCTGTACCATGACATGACCTTTGGCGGATCGTATTGGATCGGATTGGATCGTATGCGATTGCTCACTCGTTGTATTGTGGAAACTGGAGACAGGCCGACGACAACAACAGCAACAACAACAGCAGCACTCGTACTATACAGATAGTTTGGCGTGTGTGTGTTTATGTGTGTGTGGTCAGCATGCAATCGGTTTTCGTGTGTGACAAGTAAATGGTCTATAGTTAGTTAAACTGTATATAAGCAGCGCGCACAGATTTAACTACATATGTATGTATGTATGTATGTTTGTGTGCATGGTGTATGTATGTATGTGCATACAACGACTGATGCTCTATAGAAAAAAATCAAGCTCGGCTAAAAAATTCGATGCTCAGTTTCCACAAAAGCGCTATCCGAAACATCGAATCAGTTTAACGTCAACGTCGGCGGCATCAAGACAATATATATAGAAATAAAAAATAAGCCAAAGCCAAAGCCAAAAAAAAAAACCAACAAAAAAACAAAAAAGAAAGCAAACGCCAAACGCAAATGCAAAAACAAAACAAATCAAAGCCTAGACTATAAATACATACATGCAAACATACATACATACTACATGCGAGCATAAAGAAATGTGAAAGATGCGCAACGTCAACTGAGCAGTCGGATTATTATTTTTGTTGTTGTTTTTCCTTCATTTTTTTTTCTTGTTTACTGTATGTGAGTGCACACAGACACACACACACAGAGGCATACATAAGTGATCAGCAGTGATGCTAATAACTATTTGCCATAAAAACAGGACAAATCAACTAGAGAAAAACTGAAAGAAATAGCGGGTGAAGAAATAAACATAAAATACAGAATATAGAACAAATAGTGTTGAATTTAAATAAAAATTATTATTCTGATAATTGATAATTTATTATAAATATTATTATTATTTTAGTCGTTCTTAACTTATTTGTCCTGTTTAATTTGTGAAAAAGGTTGAAGCGAAAGAAAAAGTAAATCTGCGCGTATTTTTGTCTGTGCTCAAGTGTATACGAATTTGATAAATTTTCGATTTTATAAAACAGAATACATATACGGATTTTTTCCGGCTGATGTACAAGTTAAAACAAAATTAATGACAGATTTATACGGAAAAAGGCTAAATCGGCAACACTGGTGAGCAGCTTAAGTGAAAGAAAGGCGAGCGCGGGAAAACGAGACAGCAATAGTTACACAGCAGCAGAGGACGAAGTGCAAGAGAGAAAAAGTGACAGACAGTGGCGGCGGCTATTTTATGATTTCCCCTTGATTTATGCCTTTGCCTTTTTGGCGCCGCGACAACGCGAAATGCATTAAGTGAGACAAACACACACATGCCGATGCCAATGCCGATGCCGATGCCGATGCCAATGCCGATGCCGATACCGAAGCCTGTGTGTGTGGGTGTGTACGAGTGTCGCGCCACGCCGCGCCTTGTGCTTTAAATTGTCACCCCCTACCGCCGTCCGCCTTCACGCTAAGCAGTAAGCAAGCGCTGCAAGAGATCTTCACGACAATTGAAAATAACGCGCGTTTAGCTACAAACATACAAACAGGCTTAGAACCTGCGCCGTGTGTATACGTGAGTGTGTGCGAGTGTGTGTGTGGGGATCTGTGTAGGTGTGTAAGTGTGTGCGAGTGTGTGTGTGGGTGTGTGTGTGCTGCGGCTAAAGCCGAGGCCGAGGCTAAAGCGGGCAAATCAACACCATTGAAGTGGAAGCGACAGAGATTGAGATTGAGATTGCGTTTCATATAGCGGCCGCAGCGCAGTTTACGAGTGTCCATCACCATCACAACACCGTGCAGCAATGGAAGACTATTGGGGTCTTAGCAGCACTACGGGTACGGGTACAATATTACTAAAATACCACAAAAAAAAAGAAAAGAAAAGAAATAATAAAAAATCTATCAACTAAAAACTAAAAAAAAAAAATAAAACCAAAACTAAATAAACTACAACAAGAAAATAACATAAAGTGATTTTAAAGCAAAATAGCTACATTAATTAATTTCAATTTAATTGAATTTGTTGCAAATTATGACAAGTTTTTTTTTGTCCTTTTTGTTATGCGGCAAAATCAAAGCGTATCAAACAATTAAAACAAATTACAAGTGTGCGTGTGCGTGTGTGTGTGTGTCAACAGTGACGTCATATATAACATATTATATATAAATATATATACATATAATTATATATACTATATAAGGCGCATATATATAGCTATATATATTTATATATGTATATATAACTCGTCGTATCTTTTTTTTTTTCGTATCTGCGCGTTTTTCCTCGTTTCCATACACTCAAACACACACACACACACACACACATACACACACACACACACTCACACACCCACACACTTGCATACATAATCTATTTATATGTGTGGGTGTGTGTGTGTGTGTGTGTCGCGTAAACTAAAGCATATGGATCAATTGTCTAAATTGGCTCATTAAGTGAAACTTAATGACATTTACTATGCACAAAAAATACCAACAAATAGCAAAGAAACAAACAACAAAAAGAACCAAAAAAAAAAAAAAAAAAGAAATAGACTGTTGTTGTTGTTGTTGTTGTTGTGACTATTGTTTAGTTAGTTTATTTTTTTTCTTGTTTCTTTTTTTTTGTATTTTTGTTGCGGAAAACTTAATTTTTATAGATGACTTCATTTGTTTCTGTATTTGCCGTACAATGCGGCGTATGCGCAATTTGATTAAGCATACGCTGCTTGCTGCACTTATTGTTGTTGTTGCTGCTGTTTTTTCTTGTTGTTTCTGCACTCAAAATGAAAATTAAGCGCAAAAATGAAGAATTTAATTTTTTGTTTTCTAATTACATCATTAAATGTTGCGTGTGTAAACGTAACTTAAACTTTTAATGAATAACTATAGATTATACAATGTATATAAATAAATATATATTTATTTTGTATATACTAGTAGTTATGCCAACGTATTATTTGCAAGCATTCAAGCATCACAAATATGAATTAAGCCCTTAAAACTGCGTTATAAACGGATTTCACAACACGCAACAGAAAAAAAAAAAGAAAAGAAAAAAGAAACTGCAACTCATGGATCACGCTCAAATGGATCAATTGGGGCGGAAGATTAGACGATTGTACTATTATATATCAGCTCGTAAATAATATATGTAGACATGTGCAGAGCTGGAAAGGTTATTTGTGATAGTTTCCATACTTTACTTAGTACTTTACGAAGGGATAGTTTCAAGAACAGTTCCTTGACTTATGTACGTACCTATACTCGTATCTTTATAATATCTTTGCATAGTAAATAGTAGTATTTATTTTCAAGGGATTCAGTGTTTTTCTCTCGTTTTATTTAACTGACATTTGTAGGCATATCAATTTCTTAGTTAAACTTCAAAGCATAAGAACAGTTGTCAAAACCTTAGAAAAGTTTTGTTAAAGTTCTCTTCTCCTTCTTAAGAAAATCGAATAAAAAACACGGCTTACAAAGTTAGAAAACAAGTTGAGTTCTGAATGATAACTTTATGGAATATTCTTATAATAATAATTATAACTTAAGTTCATCTAATATAAAAAAATCATCAAACAAATCGAATAAACTGCTTACAAAGTTAGAAAACAAGTTGAAATTTGAATGAAAACTTTATAGAATATTTTTATAATAATTTTTAATACTGTATGTCATTTATAATAAATATATTAGTACTTAAATTAAACATATAAACAGCAAACTAATAAGAAATCGACAGAGAAAGTAGATTACATAAAAAGATTACATAGAATCCATAAATGAATCCTCTTAAAAACAACTACTATCAATAATAAAATACGAATTTTTAAATACCAAAATTTTAATATATCTAAATCTAAAAGATATAATAATATAGTTAGTTGAAGAAATTCAGATAGATTTCATTTCGTTCCATTAGATTTGTAAAAGCATAGATTAGCGCGTTTTTTTTTTTTGTGAAACATGATTAATTTGGATAAATCTTAAATTGTCGGTGTCATGCCGTTGTTCGTTGGGTGCACGGCAACTTGCGCAAGATACAACTACAGCTTTAGATACAGCTACAGATACAGATACTAGGCTAAACGAGCTACAGATACACACATAAATGTATGTATGAGATTGTCACCACATTGGCAGTCCAAACTACTGAGATGAGATGCGATGAGCTGAGGCACAACTTGGGTGCTCTCAAAGTTACTTAAACGGTATACAAAAGTCATATTAAAACGCATTGTCGCGTTGATTTTGCTTACTTTATGTACAAAATAACTTACATAGACAGTTATCACTGTAGTATATATGTGTCTTATGTACTGTATAGACATCTGACTATAACTATGGTCATTCCAAATGTCTGTGAGTGCCTGTTTGAGTCTCTTGTAAAAACAATAGCCAATTGCGGCAATGAGACGTATACGTAATAATGCCTTAGAATACAACTTTGTCAGTGGCGTTTTCGATATAAACGGTGTTGAACAACGCAGTTGGATTTAAAATAAAATTTCAATTCATATTAAAATGTGTTCAATTTAATGGGAAATTTATTTTTCTTAAAAGAGATTCTATTAGTATATTATAATATTTTATATCTTTCCTCTACACCAATAATATTTTCCGCTGATTTTTTTTATCATTTTCTTTTGAGTATTTAGAATATTGCAATAGCTTTCTTACTTTTAATTTAACCAGGCAATAATACCAAATCAAGTACCAGTTCCGGGTTCGGTTCTGTCCTTTTGGTTCCGGTATTAGTACCATTACGTACCGTTACAATGGCATTAAAATCTCGACATATTATTAAGGAAAACCAGTCGGAAAGGCTACAGTCGAAGTCGACTATAAGAGACCCTTTACTTATTCTTCTAAATGGAAATAAGAGTAACACTAATAGTTCCCATAGTGCGTTGTAACGTCAATATGGTCTTCTTCTTCCTTTGGCCCGACACTGAGTAATATTGAGTTTTGAATAACTCCCGAGTTTATTATCCGATCGCGATGAAATTTTCAGGATACGTTAGGACTCTGATACCCGACCTGTGTTCCAAAATTCAGGACTCTAGCTTCGTTTTATGGGATTTCAAAAATGTTGTTCTCGATATACGGAGGCGGAAGGCGGCGTGTCAAAATTTTAAGATAAACTTGATCTGCTTATCCCATAGAAGAACCACCACACCAAATTTGGTGACTCTAGCTCTTATAGTCTCTGAGATGTAGGCGCTCATACAGACAGACGGACATGGTTATATCGACTCGGCTGGTGATACTGATCAAGAATATATATACTTAATGGGGTCTGCCGGACTTCCTTCGACCTGTTACGCACATTTTGACAAACTTAATAGACCCTTTTTTACTTTTTTTCAAAAATTAGAGGGTCTAAAAACTTTATCAACTCTTAAATATGAGGGTGGGCTGATAAATAATCGGCCTACCAAAGAAAACACTATTGTTCCCATTTTTTTTAGCCTGTGTGGGTGTATTAAGTTTGTTTAAACTATGTAACAGGCAGAAGAAAGCGTGGCCGACCCCATAAAGTATATATTTGTATTCCTGATCAGCATGAATAGCCGAGTCGATATAGCCATGTCTGTCTGTCCGTCCGTATGAATGAAAGGATCTCAGAGATCGTAAGAGCTAGAAGCTTGAACTTGGTCTCCCAGCACTGGAAATTTTTGCAGGCACATCAAGTTTATCTTTTTTTTGATGGCACGTCCCCTTCGCCCACAAATTGAAAACGAATTGCTAGAGAATTACATCGGAAGTGAATTTGAGCGGGTCCCTGTAGACCCACAGGGTATATTACGGTCGGGGTCCCGACTCCTCGGCTTGTTTTTTTAAACATAATCTCCTTTTAGGCGTATGTAGTTAGTCGTTAATATAGGACTTGTCAAGGTCGTCAAAATAGGTGTGGGTTTCACAAATTACCTGTACATTTGACTGAAATTCTACCAAGCTATTTTTTTTTAAGTCGGGAAAGACTTGCCAAATCTGGAGAATAGGGGGAATGGGGAAGAATTTCGTAGAAATTCGCAATTCACACAATTTTATCATGGCGACATTTCTCTTTTGAGCATTGGAGCATTGTCCTGGTGAAATAGAACTTATTGTTTTTCTTAAGTTCTGAATCGAGTTGTTCCAAAAGGTTAGAATTGTACTCTTCAATAATTGCTCTGCCATTTTCCAGATAATTCTCATGGATTACGGCTCGAGTATCCCAGAAAACCGTTGCCATCACCTTGTTGGCCGACAATAAAAGTCTTTGTCTTTTTCGGCACCGCTTCTCCGGTTGAAATCCACTGCTTTGACTGTTCCCTGCACTCTGGTGTTTGGTGATGTATTCAAGTATTGTCGACAGTCACAGAACTATGCAAAAAGTCCGTCTCATTGGCTTTTAACAGTGTCAAACTCTCCTTTGAAATGACTAAACGGTTGCGTTTGTTTTCCGCTGAGAGCGATCATCCAATATCATCTCGTGGACTTTATCTACCATTTCTGGAGTTGTCACCTCTCTGGGATGTCCCGGACGGTCCTCGTCAATAATGCTTGTTCAGTTGTTCTGCAGTTCAGTATTTAATGGTTGAAAAGGATGGAGCTGATTAATGGATTTCTTGGATTTTTTGGATATCTTGGATTTCTTCAATAAAAACAGAAATCTGATGACAGCTCGATATTCGATTTTACTCATTTTGACGACAATTGAAAAGTGACCATGGTAAAACTTACGCCAAAATTACCAGAACCGCCTAAAATCTTCTCAGAAATCAGCTGGTAGAAAAAACTAATCCAATAAAATATTTATGGGTGGTTAGAAATGTGTTCTTTTGGTAAGGCCGATTACTTATCAGCCCGCCCTCGTACATACACGTATAAACATATCTGATCGTGATAAATTTTTTTATGTACTGCAAAATATTTAACGGAATAAACGTATCCATTTTTGGTTCCTGAAAAAGAATTTGTTACTAGATTTTATAAGGTTAGAATATTTCTATCAATTTTATTCTCAAGTAGGCGAAGTAAATTTTAATGGAAACCTCGAGGTCAAAGTTCATCGACGATTTCCAAATCGAGCACAAATTTTCAATGCCTCGATGTTTTCGAAGCTGTCGTATTTGGTTTAAAAGAAGATAAATTTCACATTATTTTAACGACCGTTTATAAATAAACATGTATCAATGAAAATATCAATACGACGAAACAAAATGATGTTATTAAAGCATAAAAATCTTAAAATTAAAGGAAGACGATTATGATCTAATAGCATAAATAGCAATGTGATAACGAACTAAATACCTGATTGTAGATCATCTAGTTTCGTTTGGTCGTTAGATAAAAAATTGATCAAATAAACTTAAATACGATGAACAATTTTATCTTGAAAAATATTTATTGAACTTACCGCTGTTTTACCATGACATTGAGGCATCGGTAAACATAGGGAAACATCGAGGTATTGCCTTCACAAATAGTTTTTTACATCCATATACTCAAGTCATCAGATCTGTCTTCATTATTAGCAATTATCTAATATTATATCATGTCATTTCATGATATCTATCCTTTAGGGTATGCATATATATCTTTGAAAACTCTATGAAATGGGAACAATTCAATGGAAAATTAATAATATTGTATATAGAATTCTATAGCTCATAATATTTAATATCTTCCCTTTTATATCATACGATAATTATTATTAGTTTTTTTCACTTTCTTTCGACTTTATTATCTTAGTAATATTGGTATAAAAGTTTTAGTTTTCTTAATTGTTAAATTTGATTTTATCTTTGTTTAACATATTTCTTAAATTTTATTTTCAAGTCGTCAGATAATCATCATTTTATAATTCATAAACTAAGTTATCAATGTTGTAAATTTATCAATGCTTCTTTAATTATTAATTCCTTTCTCAACGTTATCGAACCATTCTTTTTATATTCTTCATTAATAAAATTTGAAAAATATTTTATTTTAGTATTCAGTATTTCAAATCTTAGAATCACTTTTTTTATTATTATTTGTTAAATTTTTTATTTTGATAAATTGAATTTTTTTCATTTTCTTTCATGCTTTTTTATACTTTTCTCAACGTCCGTCTGTCGGGCTGTCCGTCTGTCCGTTCGTCTGTCCGTCTGTCCGTCCGTCTGTCCGTCCGTCTGTCTGTATGAAAGCCTAGATCCCAGGGACTATAAGAGCAAGATACACCAAATTTTGTATGTTGGTCCGTCTATGGGCTAAGCAGAACCAGTTTGTGTTTGGGGCTGTGGAAGTGGATGCGGCACCGCTTTTTTGACCCTGTTCATTATTTTTCTTAATCCTATCATATGAAAATAAGGAAATGTCGAGTGTTTTACAGAATAAGTAAGGGTCTCTCATTCTCGACTTTCACTGTACCATATCATTACCTACTTTCGCTCCCGGCCCGACACTTCAGCTTGTTTTACACTTAGATTTAAATGTTTCTTCATATTTTTTTACCATTCTGTCAACATGTCTTGAAAATTCTTATTTACTGGCAATTGTCATCTAGCTTAGCCTGACATTTGTAGGAAAGTTTAGTATCTAAATTCAAATATATTGTTCTTTAATATTTTATTTTTAAAACAACTTTAAGAGACAACGAGAAAATATAAAAAAATTAAGTGGTCTTAAAATCTGAATTTTTATTTCTGTACTCTTATCATTATTGGCCTAAAAATTAACTAAGAAACTAAGAGTATATATTTGATCAGTGTCGCAAAATCACATTCTAACTATTGTTTTATTCGATATTTATCTTAAACGAAATTTCTCCATTCTTCTGAATATTTTTTCACAGTATTAAACGACTTGTTTTTGCTGTATAGCAACGATAGGAGTACCTTACCAATTTTTTTTGTTTAATTGAATTAATTATAAAATTAATAATGATATTAAAAACTTGTTGTTTTTCACTCTCTTTAAACGTTGTTCAAAGTTAACTTTTAGCGGCAATTATTTGGGTTTAAAACTTACTCTCTCCGATGTATTATTTTTTTGATTATAAGTCATCTGAATATATTTTGAATACTCCCATATGGTAATTAATTTGTATAGAAATTTTTGAAAAATGATTGTCAATCAAACTTCCTATTTGTATATACTTATATCTTCTAGGGTCGAGATATTCATAGACTCTATAGTTACTCGATTGTTTGTTGGATCGCTTTCTTCTACTACTGTTTATGCGGCTGTTATTCAATTAAAGTGAACTTAATTTACAGTGATTGAACATTTCGCTGATTGTTATCCATGTTAAATTTATTATCATTAACCTCCCCCTTCCGCTCCCGCTGCCACACCCACAAACTGAGCTGAGCTGTGTAAATGCTGATTAAGCATTATTGCATTATGCGGGCCGGCGGTTACAAAATGCGTTTGGTTCAATTGACCCCGAAGACGTCTTCATTTTGATGTGCAGATGGGAAGATGGAAAAGATGGGAAAGATAGAACTGGAGTCAAAAAACCCCCGGGCGCGTTGTCTGTGTATTATTATTTGTTGTCTACTCTCCGGCACGCAAAGTGTCGATCTGAGAGCTTGCCCCCAAAGATCTCACATTTCGGTTTGTTTTTTTTTTTTTCTTCTTTCCATTTTATGTCTTGCCTTCATAAATGTTCAGCTTCTTATTGCTGATGCTGTTGTTGTTGAGTCGTAAATATTATGATGAAGATGTTTATGATGATCATGATCATTCCATATATTGTAGTATGCATCTATGACACAGCGAGGAGGAAACTGTCTCTAAACAAAAATTGCCATCAATTGCTTATCGAAATTTATGCAAATTGCCCTCAAATGTTGTACAAATATCTATATATAGAGTGCTAAAACAAATTTGTCAACTTGGAGTGGTTCTTAAAACAGTAGAACATTTGTTTTAAAACTTAGTATTCGTAGAAATGCATAAGCTTTAACTTTTGTAATCGAATTGTTTTTTTTAACTATCCTTAGATTAATACGAGAAGCATTAATATTATTTATTTTAAAACCAAAGTATCTATTATTTTATTGTTTATAAGACCATTTCTTTAAAATTCATAGAACTATAATATTTAGGTATTTTCTAAATAGTACAAATTAAATAATTGACGTTCAAAGATGTCTACTTTCTCTCAGTTTAGTGTTGAGCTTGTAATAGCTGAATGAAGTTGATGAAATATATTATAATAGATAGATTTATTGCCTAGATTAAAATGATAATTGTTTCGGTATGAAAATAAATATTTATCATGATTAGCTGCATTTATTTTTTCTTTAGGCGAATTTGTAGATTACTAGATAAAAAGACTATGCTTAAGATTAGCTATTATTCTTTTTGACTGAACACAAATTGCATTGTAACTTCATATTGTAAACCTTCATCAAATTATTTCCAAGAAACTCAATCTAATGTCCAACTTAATCCAGTAATTCAAGTATAAACAAATTATGGCATGCCATTTAACCTCATTTGGTGTTACTCCCTAAACACAATCGACTGTTGTTGTTTTGTTGACTGTTTTTTTTTTGTTTTTTTTGTTTTGGTCAGCATTTGAATATTGATCGGGGGTCGAAGATGTGAGCTACGGGAGATAGTTGATTTTTATTCAATTTGTTGACATCGCGAGATCAAAGCGTTTTCTCATATTTCTCGTTTCCGTTGTCGAACACTCGACCCCAAAATGCAATACACAACAATCTAGAAAACAACACAATCTAAACTCAGATCGACTTGTATCGTTGTCTAGTAGTTGATCGATAATCAAGTGGAGACTGCGACTCGGAATTGAAATCGGAATCGGAATTGGACACGAATCGGACTCAAAGACTCGAAGATTCAACCTTCCTCCAATAAACGAGCTTCGGCTATTGTTTTCTGTTGCTGTTGCTGTTGTTGTTGAATTGAAGTCTAGCTGAATGATAGTCTTATGGTTTTTCTTGCTGCTTCGTTGGTTTAGTTCTTTACCGGCGCTTGAGACTGACACAAAAAGAAAAAGAAAATAAGCCGAATAGAAAAAAATTCATCGAGACATTTTGGAATACCAAATAAATGCATAATAATTTTTAAGTGCAAAACGTAAAATGAAATGTGCGCATTACGATTATTCATTAACTTAACACTCGCTGTCTATGAGCACATTACATGAACAGAAGATCATTCGAATTAGTTGAAAAAAATTAAAGATCAAATACATTGCGATGAGACGCGACGAGATGAGTTGATGAGTGAAGTGCAAAACGTTGATCTTTTAATTGATATTTAAAGAGCTGTGAACTGTAAATTGAATTAAACTCATTAATCAATCAAGCGATTATAGTTATTCATACGTAATGCGAGTAGATTCGCTTACAATTATTTATTATTATTATTATTTTTTTGTGTGCGTTATTTATTTTGTAGTGAAACAAAATTTAAATTTCAACGTGTTGTTCTCCAAAGTGGATATTTATTTGTTGAAGTTCCTGAAACAAAGTTTAAAGATTTCATAATTAAATAAGGAACAGTATTTGAGTCTGTTAAAAAAAGAGTTGACAAAATTGTGATAAAAGTATCGAATATGTATTATATATAATTAATATTAAGTAAATCAAATTGTCTCAATATCTTTCGATTTCTAAAAGTGTTCATCTATTGCATTATATAAGTTAATTGATGGAATATAGAATAATATCAGCTGATTATAATGATCATTTTAACTCGTTAAAAAAGTGCACATTGTAGGTTATTTTTAGGAGTTTAAATTTTTCCGCAATGTGTTCATATTTAAACAGGATCTAATTACTAATTAAAATTCACCGTGATGAGTAATACCTTTGTTTGTAGCAGTAATTCTTAATGAATCTCACTTAAATTTATACTTAAATATAATAGAGAAAACATTTAAATAAAAATCTAGTGCTGTTCACTGAACTCTTTACTTCATTTATTATATTCCCTGACTAAAGGTTTATATTGTTTACATAATTCCGTATTTTTTTTAAGTGTTCTAAAATATATACCAATTAAATGACTTTGACTATTAAAGTATTGCAGCTTAATTGCTCTATGAAATATTTGCATTAAGTTAAAATAGATAAAATGAATTCACTAAACATTCGTAAGTATTTTACAATTTGGCAATTTGAACACCCAAAAAACATGGCTACGCTTTAAAGTAGGCAATAAAAATTTGTAAATTTGTGAAATGTGATGAATTTAAATATAAATATGAGAAGTTTTTGAAATAAATGTGAATACTGTGTCGAATGAATATGAATATGAGTATGAATATGAGTACAAACACCAGGGACCGTCACGATTATAATTTCTAAAATATTAATTATAAAATGAAAATTATTTTTTGATTTTTATCAAAACAATTGAAGCTCCAGATTTTTATCTAATTACTAAAATTTAAGTTTTTATTTAAAATTCATCCAAAAGAAATAACTCTTATATTATATTTGTATTACAAAAAATTAATATAAAAGTTATTCTTAAATTTTTAGCGAAAATTAAAAATATAAATTTAGTGCATATACTTGTATGTAAAAACATATTTTAGTACTTTTGACATTTCTTCTAGACACAAAAACCTCTACATAAGGTAAAAGTCTAGTGACGAAATCATATTCAAGCCCCAAAAATATAATAATAAATAATTATAATGTATACTTTTTCTCATTTTATACTTTATATAAGAGAAAACTTTAGAATATGAATATGAATATGAATATGAATATGAATATGAATATGAATATGAATATGAATATGAATATGAATATGAATATGAATATGAATATGAATATGAATATGAATATGAATATGAATATGAATATGAATATGAATATGAATGTGAATATGAATATGAATATGAATATGAATATGAATATGAATATGAATATGAATATGAATATGAATATGAATATGAATATGAATATGAATATGAATATGAATATGAATATGAATATGAATATGAATATGAATATGAATATGAATATGAATATGAATATGAATATGAATATGAATATGAATATGAATATGAATATGAATATGAATATGAATATGAATATGAATATGAATATGAATATGAATATGAATATGAATATGAATATGAATATGAATATGAATATGAATATGAATATGAATATGAATATGAATATGAATATGAATATGAATATGAATATGAATATGAATATGAATTTGAATATGAATATGAATATGAATATGAATATGAATATGAATATGAATATGAATATGAATATGAATATGAATATGAATATGAATATGAATATGAATATGAATATGAATATGAATATGAATATGAATATGAATATGAATATTAATATGAATATGAATATGAATATGAATATGAATATGAATATGAATATGAATATGAATATGAATATGAATATGAATATGAATATGAATATGAATATGAATATGAATATGAATATGAATATGAATATGAATATGAATATGAATATGAATATGAATATGAATATGAATATGAATATGAATATGAATATGAATATGAATATGAATATGAATATGAATATGAATATGAATATGAATATGAATATGAATATGAATATGAATATGAATATGAATATGAATATGAATATGAATATGAATATGAATATGAATATTAATATTAATATGAATATGAATATGAATATGAGTAGGAATAGGAATATAAGACCAAGTATGAAAATAATATTGATAATGAAGTTAAATATTAATTATTTGTACATATATTTATATTACATTATATTTTATTTATTATATAATTAGTTAAATAAATTTTAAAAAAATCTGTGAATCATTTTTAAACTAATGTGAACGCTTTCCATTTCTTTCGACAGATATAAATTGCACTCAGCCCGCCATTGATGATTTCCCCAGAGATCTATTCACGGAGGCGCAAAGACAGTCCGGTGCTGTTGTACTTCATGTTATAGCCAGTTTATATTTATTTGTAGCATTAGCAGTAGTATGTGATGAGTACTTTGTGCCAGCTGTTGAGAAAATATGTGCAGGTAATCCATACTTCAGTCCCACTGTGCAGCGTGATCGGCAACTAATCGAGCTACTTTTTGCACCACATTAGCACTCAACATGTCCAACGATGTGGCGGGCGCCACATTTATGGCAGCGGCCACATCGGCGCCGGAGCTGTTTGTCAATGTGATAGGCACGTTCATCACGGAGGGCGACATTGGTGTCGGGACGATTGTGGGCTCGGCGGTGTTCAACATACTCGCGGTGGCCGCCTGTTGCGGCATCGGTGCTGGCATGGTGAGTACCCACAGTACACAGAGTCAAAATATCAAGTATATCGTACCTACCACTCACTAAGATTGCAAATAGTACACTGATACTAGCCTAGTTTCTTTTAAGACCTTATACATAAAGAATAAACTGACAAGGGACTATTAAGATTGTTTGTCAAAATAGATATAAATATATATATTCTTGATCAGAATTAACTGGCGAGTCAAAAGAGCCATGTCTGTCTGTCCGTCCATCTGTTCTTCCGTCTAAATAATTACCAGAACAAATTTTGCCACGCCCTCTTCAGACCCCGTAAGTCGATAACAAACTTTTTTAAATCTTATAAAAAACAAATTTAAAGCTGGTTTTATTTTAAAATAGTTCTTATATTAAATTGAATATCCTTCGTGACAAAATTTAATATCAGCAATTTGGGGTCTTGATTATACTTTCGTCACTAAACTTTGAGCTCGTGTAGAGCTTTCTTTGTGGAATCAGTGTTTTCGGCATAAGTACAGGGTCTTACGCAGTCGAGTTTACTCGCCTGTCGGGTTCACTCGACATCTTTATGAGAACAAATACAAAAACACAACTTGACAATCAAAATGTTTTTTTTTTTTTTTTTTTTATTTAAGAATATTTGGCCTTTGATGAATTTTTTTTTAAAAAAAAGGTCTTAAAATTATTAGTATAAGATGTTCTTGAAATATTAATTTTGTATGTACAAATGTCTGTGTAATATCAGTAGACGACAAGTTGATAAATTATATATCTTGTTTAAATATTTTATAAATTTTGATTTAAGATTTTACGAACTTGTTCTTAAAAGTACTCGAACCTGTATAAGAAATTTTCGTACACATTTCTAGTAAATCTAGAGTTGTACTTAATTTTGGATTATCTTCTCTTTTATCAAGGTTTTTTGTACTTGCTTAAAGAGAGAATTTAGATATATTATATATTATATATATAATATATCTAAATCTATGGAGTTATAGAAGGGCAAATACTTATTTTCTCTCTCTGATCAACTTTCTATCCCATTTTTAATAGACCATACCGCTGGATTGGTGGCCCCTGACGCGGGACAGCATCGCCTACGGCGTCACAGTTGCCATTCTGATCTGTGTGATGCACGACGAGCGGGTCGAGTGGTACGAGGCTCTGATCCTGGTATCGCTCTATGCGGTCTACTTGGCTGTCATGTATTTCGACAAGTCCTTTCAAAAGTGCGCCAAAGGTGAGTCCAGTTCCAAATTACTCTTGTACACTATTAGGTACACACAAAAACACAATCAAATCACTTTTACCACGTTTATACGTCACGCTTTTCACGTTACATACTCTGGATCAGCTGCAAATATTTTAAATTAAATTTTTGTGAATTTCAAATATTTTTGTTCGAATAAAAAGACAACTAAGTATACAAATTATAGTAATCGAGAGAGATGAAAATATTTTTATGAAATGTAGTGACCCATATATCATGACTGTTTTACAATTTTGGTAATACAAAAGAGCCTTAAGTATTTTATTTTAAAATTTAAAATAAAATTTACGGACTATCTTTTATTTGTAACTTTAAGAATAACAAGCCGGAGAGTCGGGGCGGAAGCGACAGTAGGGTGCCCTGTGTCAGTCCTTTTTGTTATTTTTGGTACACCAAAGATTTCATAGCCTTGCAGAAGCCAGTCTTCAATTTTCAACCCATCTATTATATGGCAACTATATGATATCTGACCACACACTCAGTCAATTTGGTTGAGAAATCTTAAGAATCAAAAGTGATTTTCTTATGAAACATTAAATTTCGACCAATCGTTCCTATCGCAGCTATAAGATATATAGTGATCCAATCCGAAAATAATTTAGAGTACACACAATTTATAAATAAATCAAAAATTAAGATAAATATTTCGTATTTATTATGCGAATAATTTAAAATAGTAACTTTCATAATTTTTGTCTTCCTGAAATTGAGAAATATATAAATCTTAACATGAAAAATGTTTCATTAAAAATGTTGCGATATAACTATGCAATTTTAAAAATGTTACTCTTCCAAATTCTTTTTCTAAGTATTTTAAAATAGTTTTGTTTTCTTTATTTGAATTTCGTAATTTTTTAAAATAGTGTTTTTCTAATGCTTAAAATGTTTTCATTGGTGTTTCTAGTTTCTGTTTCTTTAATATGTTTATTCTGAGTATTATTTGAGGAAATTCTTAAATTAGCACAGGTTTAAGCCCTCCTCTTCTATTTCTACCTTCATTTCAAGCACTAGTTTAAAAAATGTGAGGAGAGCAACGAGAGACACATAAGTTTTCAGTTATTCTCTCGTTTTTTATCCAATCTAAACTAATTACACTTATATTAATACAACTCCCGTCGTTATCGCAATCAGAGCTGCCGTATAAACGTGGTAATTGAATCTTGAGCAGCAGGAAAAAAAAATACTTAGACACACAGATAGGGAAATATAGATAGATATCACACACTCGTACACACACACACACCGTCACACAGACAAAATACATACAAATACCAAACTCTCACACACAGGTGGCGTTAAGCAGGCGCGTTCGCGCAGCCGCTCCTCAAACTGCAGCATACACACAAAGAACAGCAATGAGAAGGAACCAGGTACACGCAGACAAACAACCTCGGACATATTCCAAGCCCTCTTCCAGTTTTCCAGTATTCCAGTCGTCATTCCATTTCACATTTAAGCGCTCATTACAGATTTGAATCGAATATCTTTTGTTATTTCAATTTCAGTTTGCATTCCTGTCTCTCATTCAAGTTTACATTTTAATCATAGTCTAGTTTGCATTCCAGTTCACATTCTAGTTCTCATTCCATTCATTCCATTCATTATATGTATTCTGCATTTTCTAGTTCCCATTTCCATTTCCCTTCCCATTTCATTCCATCTCTTATTCCAGTCCTTATTTTTGTCATCGTTCCAGCTCTTCGTTCCATCACGCTTTCCATTTACTATCTCTTTATATTTTCCCTTCCAGTCAACATTGTTGTATCATTTTCAAATTTCATAGTTCACTTCCGCATTTTAGTTCAATATTTTAGTTTCCAGTTCATATCGAGTTTTAATCTGGTTCCCATTCCAGATTTCAATCTACTCATTTCAGTTTCCATTTGTTCCTCTTTCAGTTCTCCTTTGAGTTTCGAATTACGTTGAATTCAGTTTCCAGGCCTGAGCCACATGCCAGTTTCACATTCTAGTTCCTCATTGATGTTCCACATTCCAGTTCCACATACCAGTGTAACACTCCAGTTCCACATTCCAGTTTCATATTCTAGTTCCACATTCCAGTTCCACATTCCAGTTCCACATTCCAGTTCCACATTCCAGTTTCACATTCTAGTTCCACATTCCAGTTCCACATTCCAGTTCCTCGTTCCAGTTTCACATTCCAGTTCCACATTCCAGTTCCACATTCCAGTTTCACATTCTAATTCCACATTCCAGTTCCACATTCCAGTTTCACATTTCAGTTCCACATTCCAGTTCCTCATTCCAGTTTCACATTCCAGTTCCACATTCCAGTTCCACATTCCAGTCTCACATTCCAGTTCCACATTCCAGTTCCCCATTCTAGTTTTACATTTCAGTTCCCCACTCAAGATCCACATTAATGCTCCATATTCCATTTCCACATTCAAGTTCCACATTCCATTTCCACATTCAAGTTCCACATTCCAGTTCCTCATTCCAGTTCCACATTCCAGTTTCACATTCTAGTTCCACATTCCAGTTTTACATTCCACTTCCACGTTCCAGTTCCACATTCCATTTCCACATTCAAGTTCCACATTCCAGTTCCCCATTTCAGTTTCACATTTTATTACTTCAATACATTTCCCTTCTCATTCTAGTTTTCAAGTCCCTTCCCATCTCAGTTGTCCATTCCCGTTGCCTTAATCTACTTTAGTTTTCAATTTGTTTCCAATTAAAACTTATTGTATTTTCGCAGAACTTGTGGAGAATCGCATTTGCCAGAACATGGCCAGCATTCAGCTGAATGGCGGCCTCAACAATGACCAGGCAAAGGTTGGCAATACGACAACAACTACAGCAGGATTGGGAGGAGGTGGATGTGGAGGAGGTGGAGGAGTTGCAGCGGCTGCTGGCGCTGGAGGAGTAGGAGGAGTCGGAGTCACAGTCGGAGTTGTAGGCGGAGTGGGTGGCGGCACAGTGGCTGTTGGTCCCATTGTACCAGTGGCAATTGTTGACAATGCTGATGCCGAATCGCAACTGGCGGCCGTTGCTGCGGCGGCTGCTGCGGTTGCAGCGGCTGTCGAGGAGCCCGAACAGGAGGGTTACTCACTGTTGACATATCCCAAGGGCACCAGCTGTTTTGCCCAGTTCACCTGGCTGATCATTTGGCCAATACATCTGCTCTTCCGCATCGCGATACCCGACTGCAAGAAGGCCAAGAACAACAAGATCTTTCCATTGACCTTCATCATGTGCATTGTCTGGATCGGTTCGTTATCCTATGTTGTCGCGTGGATGATAACCATAATTGGTAAGTAATTGAAATTAAATTAAATTAATTGGTGTTATTTATAATGTCTTCTCTAACAATTGATGCTTTCCAATCAAAATACTGTAGATCATAGCATAAACATTTTTAATTCTTTATCGTAAGTTTCATGCATAAAACAAAAAACATAATTTTTTTATAATTTCATATCAACCATATAAACCAAATGAGAATTTTTAATTGATCATGATACTGAGTTCATTGTAAAATTAAATTAATGACTTTCATGGCATAAAAAGAAATAAAATTTAATATCCTATCGTGGCATAAACCTTTTTGATTACTAATTATGAAATGTATGTCATAAACTAAGCGATAAAAACAATTGACAATTTGAACTTTACTAATTTTCTGAATACGTTTTATGGCATCAACGTTATTTTTATGAATTTAAATGAATTTTGGAAGCCATAAGCCATATCAGGCTAACGAATAACTCAGTTCGTTAAATTGAAATAATTAATTTTATTAAATAAAAGGCATTTAATGAATAAGACAGCTTAATGATTAGTAATCGTAAAATACAAGTCTGAAATGTCATTTTTTGATACTAAATCAACTAAACATATATTAAACGATAAACGAAATGAGATTTTGAAATAGAGTTCTTTTTAAACATGCTACTGAAAATATTTAATTCATAAATTTCATGTCCATTTGATAATTTGATTTCTGATTTAATTGAAACTTATACCACATAAGAAAGTAAATAAAAACGAACGGCTTGATTATGAGCTACAGAATATTGTGAAAATTAGTTATTGAATTGAATGACATAAACGTACATTTTATGATTCAATTTACCAAACGATAAACTAAATAATAATTTCATATTTTTTTATTTATTTATTTAACATCAACTTAAAACAGTCGACACAATAATCAGAAGTTAACAATAAAATGATATAATATGCAATTTAATAACTTAGGTCTGAAAATATAAGAACCATTATTAATTTAATTAAAGTTAAGTTAAGTTAAGTTAAGTCTGGAGGTATTGAAACAATTATCTAACTGACCCAACATTTGTTGCAAGGATTGGGGTAAAAACCAGAAAAAACCCAATCAGATCAATGAGGAAAAAGTAAGTATTTTTATGTAGAATTAGTTGTTAACAAGTTTAAAAAATGGTTTTTAATAGTAGGAAAAGAGACGTCTAAGACGAAAACTCGACAAAGACTATTGTAGTCAACGCAGAGAATTCGAAAGGGTTCATGCAAAGAGTAATTAGTAGTACACGCGTTTAGAGTAAGTGGGATAAAGTTATGAGTAGGTCTAGAAGAAACAGAGAAATTAATTTTGCTTAATAAAACAGAGGATGCAATGTCACCATTAATTAATTTTACTAAGAAGACCACACCCAGCATAATGTGTCGGTTAGCTAGAGAGGAAAGGTTAATCAATATAAGTCCACTGGAGGTAAGATGGCAAGTCAATTCCCGAAACACAGTTAAAGCCACGAAGCTTGAAAAGTAAGAACTTCTTTTGTACAGACTCAATTCTGTCCTGGTGTACCAAGATCCATATTCCAGAATCCGGTCGAACAAGAGAGGTAGAAAGTACATGGTTTTGTCGTAAAAGGGGTCGTCAAATTCTATAGACCACCGTTTAATGAAACCAAGAACCTGAGTAGCCTTATTGACAATATATTCAATATGAATATCGAACTTCAATTTTTTAATCAAGATAAATTCCTGAATCATTTACGTGACTTAATCTCTCAAGTCTCTCAGTCATGATGTCGATCGTGTAATTAATGAGATGAGGCCTGCTCCTACAAAATGACATAACCTTACATTTAGAGCAGTTTAATTGTAACAAGTTATATTTACACCAAGCGAAAAAAGAGTTAGGATTGTAATGAATAATGCGAGTTGATGTCACTATACGATAGGCAAAGCTTCACATCATCGGCGTACATTAACACACGGGAGTGGATAAGAATAGATGGCAGATTGTTAATGAAAAGATAAAAGAGTAAAGGACTACCCTGAGGTACGCCAGATGTTACGAATACGGGTTAATTAAGTATTATTATTAATTATTATATGTATTATTAAGATAACGATCAAGAAAGTTATCTTAGTGCAATGTGAAATTGAATTAAAGATTAATTATAACTTATACCATCAAAATTTCAAGTTAAGCACTTTCATAATTGAAAAATTGACTTCATTAGTTTCTTAAAGATGAGAAAAGTAAAAATAAATTAAAATTTCCATCAAACAAGCTAGCCTGATATGTGAGATGTTCTGAACTTAATGTCTATTTGACTTGCGTTTATTTCCCAGGCGATACACTTAAGATACCCGATTCGGTAATGGGCATTACGTTTCTGGCCGCCGGCACGAGTGTTCCCGAGGCAGTATCCAGTGTTATTGTGGCAAAACGCGGTGAGTTTCAGTTTCAGTTGACACTTGACGAGATTTGGATGATGATGATGATGATGATGATGATGTGTTTTTCCATTCGTTTGGTTCTTCTTTTATTTTACGATATATATATATTTGTCAGGTCACGGATCGATGGGAATATGCAATTCGATTGGATCGAATACATTTGATATATTATTGTGCCTGGGCGTGCCGTGGCTGATAAAGGCAGTATTTTTCCCAATACAGCCGGGACAGAATTATGTGGCAATTAATTCGGCCGGTCTGGAATATTCGGCAATCACACTGCTGTCCACGCTATTTCTGCTCTATCTGACATTCTCGATGAACAAGTTCAAGCTGGACACCAAAGTGGGCATTGCCTGTTTGGTTATATATTTGGTATTTATGGTATTTGCCTCGCTCATTGAGCTCAATGTGTTCTTTCGCGTCAATCTGCCAACCTGCGGACGATTATGAGCATTGTGAACGGGGAGGAGAACTGGAGCTGGAGCTGGAGCTGGAGCTGGAGTTGAAGCTGTAGCTGAAGCTGAATGAGCTGGAACCGGAACTGTTACTATAAATTGCAACTGGAACTGGAACTGGTATCTAGAGCTGTCAGCTGGGAGACGGCCGAGTCGCTGATTGGGCAACTCTGCAGTGCAGTCGTTTTAATTAATTAATATGTATTTCCTGTTCTATTCTATCTACCTTGATAGTTGAGTTACCTTATGCTACTACGTTATGCTGTTATTGTAATACTTTTTTTTTATTATTATTATTAAAGTAGAATGAACTCATCACGACATTCGGCCGCGGTCGCAGTCGCAGTCGCAGTGAAATGAGAAATCAAAAACAAACCAAAAACCAAAAACAAAACAAAAACCAAAATCAAACAACAAATTCAATAATGTATTTATATGATTAATATATGAGATTTAACAAAGAAAAAAAAAATGCAACTGTTCTTTTATTTATTTCAATTGGTTTAGTTCCGGTTACGGTTTCGGTTTAAAAATATAAACTGTGATCGATAACAAATTTAAACGTCCCAGCCAGTGTTGTTAAAACCGCTTTATTCTCCTCCAAATCGGACTTTTTTTAAAGTTCAAATAAATCGAAAATACGTTTAGCTTTTTTTAAAATTATTTAACTCCAATAAATTTATATGTACATTTACAGGCAAATAATTAATTTGTACAACATAAACTAATAACGATAAATCCGATGATTATCATAATCACAAAGAAAACCTCAGCACGAAGTAAAAGTCTAGTGACGAAAACATGTTCACGCCCCAAATTTGCTGATATAAAATTTTGTGACAAACAATATTCAATAGAAAATATATAAACTATTTTAGTAAACAAAAAAATAGTTTGGCATTCCGTACACTGCGCAAAGAGGTCCAGCATTCCAAATCCCATGGAACGAGATATATTATAGCTAGAGTCCTGAATTTTAGCATACAGGACGAGCATTGGGGTCTCAATATATCCAATATAATTACATAGCAATCGGATAGTAAGCTCGGAAGTTATTAAAAATAAAAAATGGGAAAACCCATGATCAATTTTAAAACTGGAGCCTTGAATTTTGGCACACATCACAAACATCGGGGTCCTAATATAATGTAATGTAATGTATTAATGTTTCCGACTGGTTTATATTCAAATAGTTTAAGTATTTAAGTGAATTGCAAAATTGAACATGTATTTTTTACATCTTGTAGTAATCTTACAAAAATAGTTTATTTGATAGTTTCTGACCAACTTTCGTATGATGTAAAAACTCTTCCCTATGTAAAATGGTTATTACCACAATTGTCACTTAGGTTAACTTTTCTAGCCTTTCCCCGCCAAACAAGCTGTTTTTTAGAAAAGTTCTAAAATAAAAGTTTCTTAGCTTTTTGTAGTTAATACGCTCAAGAAGTTTCATTCCGATATCTGAACCAAACAAGACGTCATCAAAATCTTAAAAATCCATTATCTTTAGAATGAATAGTCCGATTTGGGAGAATGAAGTACCGTTCGTCGCGTATTCGATTTCATCAATTACCTGCATTCAAGAATTGGGACTTTATGCCCCAGCCGAAGCCCCACATGCAATCGTTTAAAGTTTGTCAGATATATGCAAATGTCTATATCTCAAAAAATATCTGACCAATCGGAGTTATTAGTATGTCATTTTAAAACAAAAGGAACTACCTTTCGAACGATATATCACTCACGTCCCAGATAATCTCAACATCCAACATTGCTTGTATACATATGTAAAGGGTGGGGCAAAAGTAATCACCCTATTGGAAAACGCTATAACTTTTGCATGGGACCAAATGTTACTTCGGTTTTCAACATTTGTGAAGTAAGCAAACGCCAGAATACAAATAGATAAGCCACGAATCGGTTTACTCCGCAAAAACGCGTAGAAACATTAGCTTTATTCTAGATTTATTATATTGAAAAATGTATTTTTTTTTTAATTCAATCATCAACTCACTAAAACAGTATTTGTTTGCTTTTGCTGGTCCATACAATCTTCAACTACTTCTATTATCCATAACATTTTGTTATCGAACACTGTGAGTTATCAAGTGCAAAATCTAATAAAATATTCTTCATCTGCATCATTCGATTACCATATCATAATCATATAGTTTCGAATTTATATGAGTACAAACAAAATTGATGGCAACTTCTGAACATTGCGTTTACTGTCTGATAAAATGTAATTAAGATTAGATTGCTAGTAGTGTATTGTAAAATCCTGCCTATGGTTTCTGGAAATATGGTTGGTTGGTCTTTATGGTTTATCAGGCTCTCCTAAAACGAATAGTTATCATGGAAATATGGAAAAATCGTATCTTTTCAGTTCGTTATTGTATAAAGACTAGATCTAGTAGTATTTTAAAATTATAAAATCATGTACTGTCACTTTCATTCCTTAGACAAATTTTTTTTCTGGAATTCACACCTTTTCGACATCTTCATAACCAATTTTCAAAATTGCTTTGGTGTATAAATGCATTTCAACTTTAATACGGGCTCGTTCGATGGATATGACGATAATTTCGGTAAGCGATTAATTGGATTTCATTTTTGCATTTATTGTTAAAAAAAAAATATATATATCCAATCAATTGCAGATCCATTTTTCCTACGCTCTGGGAACACTGAGGATCTGAATTGTACGCTTCCAGATATTATACAGTTTCCCAACTTTATGAGAAAAAAGAGCGTAGTATATACTATAGTATGTACACTTATCAGTACGTATATGTTTATAATGCTGGCTATCGTTTGTGATGATTATTTAGTGCCAGCCATGGAGCGATTGTGCTACAGTACGTATATACCCTAAATACCCTATATATACTATATACCCTATATATTCTATATATCTAATATACTTGATAAATCCTATCGTGGCATAGATGCAGATAATATTAATCTTCAGACGCTTGTTTATAGGGTATATGTTAGTCGACTATATAATTCAATCGAACTTTTGAATAATATAATAAATAATATAGGAAGAGAACAGAAATAACATTTAAGCATACTCATATTTATTTATTTGAAGTATCATACTTAAACATCAGTGGTACCCAAAATGCAAATTCTCTACCACGCGTGGCCTAAGCTGCAAATTCGGCCTCCGTCGCTACTGACCTACATAATGTGAGACACTTCGTGTATTTAACGAAGCGACTGATCATTCTGCTATTTAGCTGCCCCGCACACAAGTATTTACAATGTTTGATAGTGTGCGTCTGGGCACCACTGATATATGTACACACATGCATATACTGCATTAGATTTTCATTGACAAATACAAGTACATATGAATTATAGTAATATAATAAATAATATATACAATTTATACTCTTATATATGAATTTTATTATAAAAATCATAAATAACTCTAATTATTACATTTTAATTTACAAATCAAATTTAAAAAAAAATATAGTTTTTTTTTATAATAAAATTCAAAAGTATTAGTTGCTTATAAATATAATAATAAATATCAACAAAATGAGTTCTTTTTAATTTTAACTATCTACACAAATACAAACTCATTTATGCGATAGTCTTAAATAATTCTAAAAAATGGCTAGACACTGAGATAAAATTACAAAAACTTTGTTCTTTTACAGAATTTAATTTTGATATTAATACGCTTGGGTGCTGTTAATTTTTTTGATAGCTGGTAGCTAAAAATATTTTGCTTTCAAATGTTTTTCTATAAGTCAATCAATCATGGAAAATAAAAGATACAAATGAACTAAAGAAGTGTCAACAGGAAATAGATCTTGAGTATATTACATATTTAGTACTGAAAATTCAATGATATAGAATAGAAAAATACACAAAGCAGCACATAAAATCGCTAGCTATAATTAAATATTTAAATTTTTCAGCATTGCGAATGTCCTATGATGTGGCAGGTGCAACATTTTTGGCCGCAGCCACCTCAGCACCTGAGCTTTTTGTCGCCTTTGTGGGAACGTTCATCACAAAGGGAGATATTGGAGTTGGTACTATTGTTGGTTCATCGGTATTCAATGTGCTGGGTATTGCTGCTATCTGTGGTATCTTTACGGGCATCGTGAGTTCCTTTCGATATGTAGATATATATACTTAGATATATATAAACATAGATTTTTATACATATATACAGATATATAGATTAATAAAAACACCCTATTAGATAAATAATACTTAATATACTAAAAAGAATGCTTTAAAATAAGAGTTAGGAAATTAGTTAAGAATACTGCAAAAAAGAATATAAATCAAAATTAGGAAAATAAATTTAGGTTAACAAAGTCAAATTAAAAAATATTCCGATATCAAAAATATTTTATTAAAAATCTTGAGATTTTTAATCAGCTGTCACATTTGTTGACAGTTACTTTAGAAAAAGAAAATTAAAATGGAGTCAATAATATTAAAGAAATAAATTTTCCATCATTTTTATTTACTCATTTTTAAAATTTTTTAGATTTTTCTTTCCTTTTTTATCCTTATTTTGGTTATTGAATTAATTTTAATTCATTATTTTTGCCTTAGCCTTTGTATATCTTAAATAATAGTTTTTGGAATTCTCATTCACTCTCATATATGAAATAAATATAGAAAGATATATACAAATATTGTAATAGATAATATATATCTTTTCCTATTATAATTTTCTAGTTCTTGCAACCGTTTATTATACCCTTGCAGAGGGTATTATAATTTTTCACGAAATGTGTAACGCATGAAAGCAGACACCTCCGACCCTATAAAGTATATATATTTTTGATCAGCATCAACAGACGAGTCGATATAGCCATGTCCGTCTGTCCGTCTGTCCGCCTGTTTCTATGCAAACTAGTCTCTCAGTTTTAGAGCTATCTGGATGAAACTTGGTACAGATCAGTCTTTTTGCTGCAGGCAGTGCATATGTCGGAAACGGACGGATCAGATCACTATATCATATAGCTGCCATAGGAACTATCGGTCGAAAATCATACATTTGTATGGCAAACTCTATTATTTTTCGACAGACTTGAACCAAACTCACAGATTATGTAACTGGTCATGTCTTATACAGACTGACCAAATTTGATATAAATCGTATCACTATATCATATAGCTGCCATAGGAAAGATCGGTTAAAAAGTGCATCAGGTTTCTGCAAGGGCATGAAATTTTCGTGATAAAAATAACAAAGACTACTGACTCACTGCACCCTACTGGTTAGATTTATCTTTCTTTTTTTCCATCCTTATTTTGGTTATTGTTTTCAATTGAATTCTTTATTTTTGCCTTTGTATTTCTTACATAAAAGTTACATAAATATATATATATAGAAAGATTTATACAAATATTGTAATATATAATATTTATCTTTTCCTATTAATTAATTTTCTAGTTTTTGCAACCTTTTATCATTCTTATTTTTGCTTTATTTTTACTTTATGTAGACAAATAAAAATATATAAAAAATATACATAGATAGGTTTTTTACAAAAATAGATAAAATTATATTTAAATTTCCTAAATATTGAGATAGTTGTTTGCTTTTAAATTGAATTTTTTGTTATATATTTAGCTAAAGATATAAATAAATATATAAGTTAAACCAAAGACTATAGAACATAAAGATGAACCGCTGCCATACAAAAAAGTGTACCAGGAAAATTTGTGATTGGGATTTAGCAGCAAATATAAATGTCACAATTACATATACATATGTATGTTCATTCATACGCATTTGACATTTGTCAGTGAAAAAGCGAAAAGAAACGAAAAGGAGTGAAGAGTATAGAAAACAAAACAAACCAAGATATTTTTTGTATGTATACCATTTTCTGTCGTCCAGCTGTTGACGCAGGCAAGTTCGTTAAATTTGCCGAGCAAATGCCGAACATGAGAACGAAGCAAAATTCTCTTATAGAATTTAGAAATGAATGACATCGTCAGGATTCGAACTCGTTACCTCCCGCTCAAAAAACAGACGTAGAGTTCATCTCAAGCAAAAGGACCATTGCGATCACTAGAAAACAAACATCTAATTCAGTACTTCTTATATATTCATTTTTCTGGGAGTTTTGATAAATTCCAATCACAAATTTGCCTTGTACACTTTTTTGTATGGCAGCAGTTCATCTTTATGTTCTATAGTCTTTGGTTAAACATATTTCAAATCGAAATATTGTCAAAGACACAAGTCTAAATATATTTTTGGTTTATATCCTAGAATATTTCTCTATATATATATTCTCTTCGCAGTCAACCAAACTGGACTGGTGGCCCATAACTCGAGATACTTTCTGGTATTTGGTATCTATATTAGCACTCTTCGTAGTACTCTACGATTCAAAAGTGAAGATATATGAGGCGGCGGGTCTATTGGTATTCTATCTTGTATATACAATTGCCCTGGCCTGTGATCGTCGCATTCAGGGATTATTTCGAAGTATTTCAAAAAAAAAAGAAAATATAGATTTTATATACAATTTGTTAGATACATAATTCATATATTACACAGAGGTGGACAACGAACGCGACATGATGAATGAAGATCCATTGCAACGTGAGGAAGATCCACTTAAGTCATTCAAGGAGACTGTATGCAGCAGACCCACTTCGGATGATAATATATGCAAGAAAATTTGGTGGGTTATCAAATACCCAGCCGTTGTAGTGCTGGCCATAACAACGCCAAGTGCTCGCTCAATATTAGCCTTGAGTATGTTATTGGCGGTGATATGGATCAGCATTATATCGTACTTTCTTACTTGGTTTCTCACCATTGTTGGCTATAATATTGGAATACCCGATTCAATAATGGGCCTTACAATACTTGCTGCCGGTACTAGTGTTCCTGAGGTCGTTTCTTCCTTTATCGTATGCAGAAAAGGTGAGAGTTTTTAGCGAAATAATCAATACATATGTATGTATACATTATTTACAATAATTACACTTTACACACTTATACTGATAGTTGATAAACATAAATATAACTTTATTAAGTAGTAAAGGGTATGTGTAAGTCGAATACTTCTCTTAAGTTTATAAGAAAACGTTTATTTTTGAGTAGTTGATGTAACATTGTTTGGGGAAAAAGTAATCCATTATATTTTGTGTATGCCAACTTTGGTGTGTTTTGATTTGTAAGCTATTGGTCACACTGATTTACACTTGGGCTTCTTCGAAAGGTGGGATTCCCTTTTTAAACAAACTGTAGTCCGTTTTATTGATAGGTCGATTCCATTGAGCAATAAATAGTGTTAAACATGGAGACCAACATAGAAAATCTTCGCTATATTTTACAATTTCTTCTTTTGGATAAAGGCAAAAATGCAAGCAAGGCGACTAAAACTGTGAATGATGTTTATGGCCTCACGAATTGTCTGTAAAAAAAACATAATTGATAGAATTTCCATCTGTAAATCCTTGGTCAAACGTAATGAAATCAAACCATTTTGTTAAATGGAAAGTGAGTGATGACGAAGAATTGGTCAAATACGACAATGTTTCGAGAAAACGATCCTGGTCAAAGCGCAGTGAATCAGCCCAAAACGGTTGGCAAATCAGGACAGAACAGCCAGGCAGGCTACTTTGTGCATTTGTTGGGATTGGAAGGGAATCATCTGCCCATGAGCTGCTTCCATATGGACAAACACTTAACTCGCACCTCTATTGTCAACAATTAGACCGTTTAAAGATTGCAATAAGCCAGAAGCGACAAGAATTGTCCAATAGAAAAGATATTGTGTTCCATTAGGACAACGCTAGACCATACACATCAATAATGATGGATGGGATTTAAATATATCGCTTGAAGTAGATTTTGTTTGCATCGAGAGTAGGTAGCTTGCGATAGTCTGGCAACACTGGACTGCAGCTGCTGATTGTTTATGTTTAGCGCGAAAGCGTCACGCGTCTTTTCGTTCGTTATATCGTCGTTGTGGCGCAGCGACTGCGCTGCTACTGCGCTGCGACGCATCTGCTGCGCTGCATAAATTTGTTTCTTGAATAACTTCTGAGTTCATATCCGATCGTACTGAATTTTGTAGCACACATTGAGAGTAGGATACTTACCATGTGTGCCAAATCGCAAGTCTCTAGCTATAAAACTGCTCTTGTTATGAACCTTTTCGAGATATTGGCGAAGGGGGCGTGGCATCGCGATGAAATTTTCAAGACACATTAAGCCCAAGCTTTTTATCATGTGTGCCAAATCTCAAGAGTCTAGCCGCAGCATGATTTTCTAATTTTAAAACCAACGGGACTTGATATCGAAAATTGAAAATAAATTTGATCTGCTTACTGTATTCAGAAATCTACATTCCAAATTTGAAGTCTCTAGCTCTTATAGTTGCTGAGATCCACGCGTTCATACAGACGGACAGACTGACGGACGGACAGACAGATGGACAGGTGTCAATCGACTCGGCTATTGATACTGATTCAGAATATATATGCTTTATACAGTCGGAGATGCGTCCTTCTGCCTGTTACATACATTCACACAAATTCATTATACCCTTTTTTACCCATTTTAAATGGGCACAGGGTATAATACAAATTGGGCACAAAAAATGGATTTATTTTTCCCCAAACTCAAAGAGCTTATATCATTTTATGAGAAAACATTAATAATTCTGATAGATAATATGAAATGTAGTAGTATAGGATATTTGGTAGTCGTATACTCAAAGAGATAACATCAATTTATGAGAATACATTATTAATTATAAAATACATAAAAATTCAATTAAATTTATATAAAAATTGATTTTTTAATCGATTTCATTTCTGTTAGATGACATAAAAATAAATGTTGTCAGTACTACAGAGTATACAATATAATAGCAGTATATTTTTAAGACAATGACATTAATTTGTGAAAACACATTTATTTTGATGGATATATAAATAAAACTGGTTCATAGTACAGGGTACATGTTAGTCGTACACTTTCAAAGTGTTTGTTTAAACTTATCAGAAAACATTGTTTACTCATTGTTTACAGATCATAGCCAAAATATACAATTTTGTAGTAGGACAGGGTGTATGTTAGTCGTATACTATTGAGACAATAACAACAATTTACAAGAAAATTAATAATAATGATATTAAAATAAGTAGAGGGTATATGTTGGTTGTATACTTTAAAGATGTACATATATGTAAATAAGAATCTTATTTGCAATTTATATGAAATAATATTAAATTTTCCTTTAGATTACTTTTTTTGATGCATAATACAGGGTGGGGCAAAAGTAATCACGCTATAGAAAAACGCAATAACTTTTGCAAATGTTGCACAAAAAAGGGAAACAATTATTCCACGTTCCTGGGGGATGTAAACCGATTCATGGCTTGTTTTTTTTTCACAAATAGTATTGCCCCATGCAAAAGTAATAGAGTTTGCCACTTATGTATTTGTAAAGCTATCGTTATACTATCGTATTATACTATCGCTATTATTTCCATCGGTTAGGCTACGGATCAATGGCCATATGTAATGCGATTGGATCAAACACTTTCGATATATTCATTTGCCTCGGTCTGCCGTGGACAATTATGATACTCATAACGAGTGAAGATATTGCCATCAACTCAACCGGACTAACAATTACGACGGGAATGCTTGTTATAACCGCTATCTTGGTCTATAGCTGCTTTTTGATATCCAAATATGTGCTCGGAAAATTTGTGGGCTGGACCAGTTTGATCGTATACATTATCTTTGTGTCTATATCGTGCTACATCGAGATTCGGATGCTTGGCAAAGTGTGTGACATTGAATCCGAGGAGTATTCGCGCTACCTTGAAGACTAATTAGTACATTAAAGTCAAACCATTGTTGAATCGAAATTAACCGTGTGCAAATTAAAATCATAATTTTCGTTTTGTTAAAGATTATAGCCTTCAATAATAAAAACACAAATTAGTTTATATTATTAAATTATTTATATATCGTTTTATATTTTAATGGGTTCCATGCGCTGCAGTCTTGTCACTTCAAGAGTTTAATCAAAAAGGGAAGATCAAATTGGGTCTGTTTGAATTTTAAATATTCACTTAATCTGTGCTATTGTGCTATTCAACTTAACGTTGCACAGGGTATTAAAATGTGCATAACAAGTCGAAGGAAGTCCGGCAGACCCCATAGAGTGAATATATTCTTGATCAGCATCAACGGCCGACTCGATATAGACATGTCCGTCTGCCCGTCTGTGAATGAACACCTACATCACAGAGACTATAAGAGCTAGAGTAAACAAATTTGGTGTCAATACTCCTGAGACATCCAAAAAGGTCGAGTTTGTTTTAGAATTTTGCCATGCTGCCTTCCGCCGCCAAAAATGCCATAAAACCAAAAATTTTAAACCAAGAATCCTGTCCTAATGTATCCTGAGAATTTCGTCACTTTATGTTAAAAATTCAGTCATTTATCTAGAAAAAAGAAACACATTGAATTGTAAATTTATATTATCAATTTCATTTACTTTTTCAAGGAATAAAAACGGAAGCAAGATCAAGTATACACCACACAGTAGGTGGGTTGTTGTTATTCACCTCTCTTATGCTGTCATTAATTTGCTAATTGATATATAAGATCTCTCTCTCTCTCTCTCTCTGCTTCTTTGGCTTTTCTCTGTTATATGCTCATCTATTAATCATGTTAATCAAGTTCAGTTAGCACACAGAGACTTCAACAATTTATTTATTTACCTTACAAAAATTTACATATTTTGTTATTAAAATAAAAATAGCTTAATTATTCAGGACACTTTCCTACAGTGATAAAACAAATTTTTGTTCTCAACACATTTTTTAGATAGTATTAGTTTTGAGACCAAAATCTAAATTTTACAAATAAAGATATAAAAATGAATTGACAACAAAACATTGTATTAAACAGCAAAAATTTGTCCAATTTCTAAAAAAAAATATTTATGATGAAATTTCTTGATTTTAGTATGATTAATTGATACTCTATAAGGGTATTCCATTAGTTATAAAAATAACAAATGGTTTTCAATGACAATCCGCCATTTTGTTAATCGTATTAATCTATCAGAGTGTGTGTGTGTGTGTGTGTGTGTGCAGCCATATCGATGACGTCAATTAGAGGTTGTGTTATGACATCAAGAAGTGTCATTTTCGTACGTATTCCCACACAAGTCTGAAGATAAGTACTTAGAAATCTGTATAGTATGTGTGTATAATTTATATTATTGATAAGCCTTTTCTACGCACCACTTCAAATTTAGAAGAGATACAGATAGAGTTACAGTGATAGCAACAAAAATGTAGATAGAAATATTTCTATAGAACTAGAGATAAATACAAATATTTTAAACACTTGAAACAAAAGGGTTCCTTCAAGGTTTCTAGCTATAAATAGAAATAACAGGCGATATATATACATGAATATATATATATATATATATATATATATATATATATATATATATATATATATATATATATGTATATATGTAAAACGGTCTAAAGAGAATAACCTCTTATGCTTAATAATTAGATGGTGGTTTTAAATTAAGAATGGAATCTCGCCACTGAACTCTGACGACGATCTGACCCGCTGCTGCTGCGACTGTTCTCCACTCTTACACGACTGTTCTCAACTCTGGCACGACTGTTCCCATCTCTTGTACGACTGTTATCGACTCTTTTATATCGATAGCAACAAGCCTCTCCACCTTCCACCACAGGCCGATACCTATATAAACTAGATATCGCCTGTTATGTCCTTCTCTGTCACATATAGTCTCTATATTTGTATATGTATCCAGGCGAAATTATAGATAAATTATAACTCCAACTAAACAACTATATTCATATACGAGTATAAGGAAATAACTAAGAAAATCTTGATGATCGTAAATCGAGAAATAATGGATCCATAAATAACAAGCTGGTCAGTCGAGCGCGCACGACCGTAGGATACCCTGTACAGGTCTTAGAAAAACGTATTTTCATTATAATGGTGTTGCTTTTACTTATGTATACATCAATTTAAATAAATATATCGCTCGAAATCAATGTAGTTTGCATCGAGAGTAGCTGGCTTTCGACAATCTGGCAACACTGGACTGCGACTGTTGATGAGGAAATTTTTTATTATTTTAATACTATGGTAGAAATGTAAACATGTGTATATTATTATTATACCCTGTGCCCATTGAAAATGGGCAAAAGCGGTATAACGAATTTGTGTGAATGTATGTAACAGGCAGAAGGAAGCATTTCCGACCCTATAAAGTATATATATTCTTGATCAGTATCAGTAGCCGAGTCGATTGACACCTGTCCGTCTGTCTGTCCGTCCGTGTGTCTGTACGTCTGTGTAAACGCGTGGATCTCAGCAACTATAAGATCTAGAGACTTCAAATTTGGAATGTAGGTTCCTGAATACCATACGCAGATCAAGTTTATTTTAAATTTTCGATATAAAGTCCCGTTGGTTTTAAAACTAGAAAAATCACCATAACATAAGCCATGTTAAAGCTAGAGACTTGAGATTTGGCACACATGATAAAAAGCTTGGGCTTAATGTGTCCTGAAAATTTCATAGCGATGCCATAACTCAAAAAAGCTGATGACAAGAGAAGTTTTATAGCTAGAGACTTGAGACTTGGCACACTCGATTCAAGCAAAATCGACTTCAAGCGATATATTTAAATCCTATTATAATGATTATAACCATAAGTTTTTAATTTTCAGGAATCGACAACCAATAAACAATAGTGTTGGAAAATATTATCATATGCGCTCTCGCTCTGGCCAACAATTATGAAATAATTGATTTAAAACAAATTCTTAATATCTCCTTTATTTGTGGGTCAATCGATAGGAAAGCAAATTGCTCAGCGTTTGTTATACTTACTTCAACTATCTGTAGAGTTAAATTGTGTTATCTTAAAATTTATGGCTGTAATAGCTTTTTTCGATTTGCGTACGTAGGGGGTGAGATACTTGATACTTGATCTGTGTATGGTATTCAGAAACCTACAATCCAAACTTGTCTCTAGCTCGTATAGTTTTCGAGATCCACGCGTACATACAGATGGACAGACGGACAGACAGACGAACGGACAGACAGACAGACAGACGGACAGACAGACAGACGGACAGACAGACAGACAGACAGACGGACAGACAGACGGACAGACGGACATGTGTCAATCGACTTAATACTATTCAGATATAAGTATAAACACCTTATAGGGTCGGACATGCCTCTTTATCCCTGTCACATACATTAGCACAAATCCATTATACCTTTTCGGCCCATTTTTAATGGGCATAGGTTATAAAAATGGTAGTTAAGCTCTTTATTGCCATGCCAGCTGCAAGAGTTGGAACTATACCATTTCATTCATAAAATAAACGTTTAGGAGATAAGATAGATATGCTATAACACTTTAAAACAGACTTCATGGTAACTCTGTCAAATGTTAATCTTGCCACATGTCAACAGATTAAAGACACAAACCCTTAGAAAAATAAAAATTCCTTATGACCTTATTGTTCGAAAACAATTTAGGGAATCAATAGTAAAGATAATGATAAGTTAGATAAAGCACTTAAGATACGTTTACTCGTAATTGGCCTGGTAACAGAATAGTTGGTAATAGTATTACGGTCCAAATCATTAGAATCGTTGAATTGGCGACGGTTTTATGATCGAAGGGAAGAGGTAAGAGGTGAATGTATGTGTTAACTCGTGACTATATAATCGGTAATTGTGAATTCGGTGTGGGTGCTAAGTCTGGCGGTGGTTCGAGTGGTCGGTAATCTTGATTGGACTCTCACTTACGATGTCAACTTTTCAATTGTTTGCCTGATAATGGGGGCCCAAAAAACAAGAAGGAAATATTATATATATATACATATATATATATATAGATAAAAAAGAAAGAAAATCGAACACGTTTAAGGTCTGATTAAAGAACATACTTGAGATTGCAAATACTAGTATAATCATAAACGAGCTTGTAATTAATGAACATAAATGAAATATATCATTATGGGGGCGATTTAAATACATATAGGATTTATTATACCCAAATACAGCAAATGTATTTTCCAATTCGTTGACAATTGCCACTTAGTCAGAGAACAAAAAATCAAATTCCAGCAAATCAAATTCCAGCAAATCAAATTCAAATATCAAAAATGCTAACTTATCAAAATTGTAGTAGAAAGCTAAAAAAATAGAAATTTATTGGGGGTAAATTGCGTGTTGGTTTTATTTAAATCGGACCAATAAATTACTTGTTGAATAAATCAGGGTTCTGTTTTTTGGTTTCACTAATTCCTTATGATTGCCCCAAAATAATAATAAATTATTCGAACATTTCTTTAAATAAGTTGTTGTCGATTAAGCGAATAATTGACTCCTGAGTTTACTTTATTTGGGAAATTTTTGGAATATTGCAGACTGCAAATTTTGTAAGAGATTTCGGCATGTAAAACGAATTAACAATGAGAAGATCTATTGATTAATGGATAGATAAAAGTAAATATATGGGTATATATCACATGACAAAGAGCATAATTGCACAAAAACGCAAGAATTAAAAACTTCATTATATTTGGTTTAAAATTGGAAAATTTGTTAAAACACGATAAATTGATGTTCATATTTCCAAAGAATCGACAACTAAATATTTTTATTTATTTAAAAATAAATTTTAAACTCGTTGTTCAGTTTGCATTTACATTACTAATATAATTCATATTTTTAAATAATAGTTACATAGTTTAAATGTTTTTAGACCCTTTACTTTAAAGAAGTAAATAGGGTCTATTCAGTTTGTCAAAATGTGCGTAACAGGTCGAAGGAAGTCTGGCAGACCCCATAAAGTATATATATTCTTGATCTGCATCAACAGCCGAGTCGATATAGTGTCCGACTGTCCTGCTGTCCATCCGTCCGTCCGTCTGTCTGTCTGTCTGTCTGTCTGTCTGTATGAGCGCCTAGATCTCAGAGACTATAAGAGCTAGAGTCACCAAATTTGTTATGGTAGTTCGTCTATGGGCTAAGCAGATCAAGTTTATCTTAAAATTTTGACACGCCCCTTTCCGCCTCCGTAAATCGAAAACAATATTTTTAAAATCCCATAAAACGAAAAATATTAAAGCTAGAGTTCTGAATTTTGGCACATAGGACAAGCATTGGGGTCCTAATGTATCCTAAAAAGTTAATCACGATCGGATAATAAACTCGATAGTTATTCAAAACTCAATATTACTCAGTATCGGGCCAAAGGAAGAAGAAGAGCATATTGACGTTACAAAGCGTTATGGGGAACTATTAGTGTTAATCTTATTTCCTTTTTGAAGAATTAGTAAAGGGTCTGTCATAGTCGACATCGACTGTAGCCTTTCCGACTGGATTTTTCTTAATTTGAATAATACAAATTGAAAATAAAATTAAAATAGAAATGTAAGAAAAATACCTAAGATATATTTTTTGTATATTTATATATCCGTTCCATTATTATTATTAAAACTTTAATTTAGCCCCAACAACAGATATCCCATAAAATCTCAAAGAAACCTCGAAAAACTGCTTGAACTAAAAGGACACATGACTTGGGATAGAAAAGATCATAACTATATTGTAATCTCTATCTATATTTGTTTTATCAACTGTAGAATTTCAATTACAGCATCCGGCAGATAAGCAATGTACAAATACTTATATTATGTATATTGATATACTATGATTGATTGGCACACCGGGGGGGCATTAATTCTAGCAGTAAAATTGTCTATCAGCATTTTATTGTACACCTTCTGGGGGGGCTTATGATTTTTTATTTGGCAAAACTGATTTATGGAATGGGACGGCGACTACGCCATTGTTCCAAAGACATGACGTCGCAGCGGCTTCTGATACCGGCGATATAACAAGTATGACGTCCATGCCACAAGACAGCTGCATAAAAAGAAAAAATAGAAATCAAAATCGAAGTCAAACGTAAGAAGAAGAAAATGTTCAATGTGTGCTGATTTGATTGACCAATGGTAATCACAGAGATATGATAAAAAAAAGGAAAAATGTATAAAAATAGCATGGGGACTCTTGTGTGTAATATTTACAATTTATGAAAGTAATACTCGTATATTGGGATGTCAGCAGACGTAATGCCAATTTGTAACGCCTTTTAACTGGAATACCCAGATAATGTCAGACAATAAACCAAGTGATCTATTGTTTTGAATTCAGTGCAAAAACTTAAATACATATATTACAATTGGATAACAGAGGTTAGTAGTAAAGTTGTTAATAGAATGTTGTAAATAATTTACAATTGATTTGAGCTATATTTTATTCGCAGTAAAATAGGCAAAACTAATAAGATTATGTACTGCTCTTTGTGTAAATCATTCACTTCCATGTGATCTATCAACTTGAAAGAGAAAAAAGGTAAACTATTGATTGATTGATACTCCGAAAATAGCGATAAGTTGTCGCTGAAAGCGGCAAAAAACATCGGAATGGAACGATATGGGAACAACTGGAACAGTCAATTTTAAAACAAAGTCTACTAAGTAGATAATTGTAAATGGAAAAAGAATAATTTTACAGCCAGAACCACAAAGTGAAAACAACTAATTTATTATTTAAATTTGTTAATTAAAACAAAAGCAAGCCAGTCAGTCGAACGAGCGCAACAGTAGGATACCCTGTGCAGGTCTTTAAAAAAAGTATTTCTATTATATAAAGATACAATTGTTAAGCGTGTTTATAGGCCCATTTTTAATGGGCACAGGATTTTAAAAAAAACAAATACAAATTCGCAAATATAAATTTACTATCAATAAACAGCTCAAAGATTGCAATGGAACGAAATGGAAACAAGTGGAACACTTAATTCTCGTAAATATATAAATTTAAATCCCGTTGAGTGTGCAAATGAGAAATTAATTTAATTTTTATAAATTATCTCTTAAGCTGAGCCTCAAAACAAAATGGAAATATGTGTTTCATGTGACTTGGAACGAATTGGAAGTGGAATATATATTAAATTTAACATACAAATTCTCATACAACATACAATAAGTCATTTTACATGGAACGTAATGGAAACAAGTAGAAAAACACGAAATTCTGGTAAACATAAATACATATGTCGAGGAATGGTTACTGCATTATACACACATACCTAAAGAATTTATGTACAGAAAGAAGTATGTAGTGTGTAGAATGTTGTGTATGCAGAACCTGTACGCTTTAAGGAATAAAGAGAAAAGAATTACCGTTATTGTCGTCTTGGTTTCTTTGCATCACTGAGAGTCGGTGAGAGAGCGAACTGCTTGCTCTCTCATGGAGTGACACCCGTGCCTCGTGTTGCTGCAGTAGTTCTTTTTACTGGTTCCTTTTGTACACGAACAATAGGAGGATGACAGAAAGTGAGTCTTTTGTGTCGTGGCGTTGCCAGCCAGGAATAAGATGAGTGGCCTGGGCAAACGCACGCATATCTAGAGTACGACGAAAATCCAAAAACTGAAGAATGGCACCACCAACAAAGAGAACGGGGCTCGCTGCTCGAAGTGAGAATAACTCGTAGAATTCCGGCCCTCCGACAAATATTTCAATTTCTTGAAGTGTGCATATTACTAAGAGAAGTGCTTAGACTATCAGTAAGACAAAACAATTAACAAACAGGTTAAATATTAACTTCAAACGAATCGAGAATAAGTCAAACCTTATATCTATATAAATAAAACTCTTTGTTCTGACTCACTGAGACATCACGCTGTAGCCCAAATGGGTTAAGATATCGAACTAAAATTTTCACACAACATAGCTGAGACATAATTATCGTGCATTAAGGCTGCGGTTTTTGATATTCCAACTGCAAGGGGTTAAAATGGGGGGGGGGTCAAAGGTCAAAAAAGTTTAGTATGAAAAAATTGTTTGTTTTTTAAGCTATCTCAACCACACTCGCAGATTAAGTACTTCTTACTCATTGTTACATTCTGAGAAAATTTTGTTAAGATCAGATGACTATATCATATAGCTGCCATAGGAACAATCGTTTGGAATATAAACTTTTGTATGAAGAGCTTTGTTATTTTTTGAGCTATTTCAACCAAACTCACAGATTATGTATTTTTTACCATTTGTTACATTCTGAGATCGGATGAATATATGTTATATCTGCCATAGGGACAGTGGCTCTTGGTGATATAATAAACAATCAAAAGCAGGGGGGATCGGGTGCGATTCGTTGTTGTCGCTCTTGCTGCCTAACTCAACAATCCAAAGCAGCGGGGGAGAGGCATGGGCGGAACAATATCTCTTTCTTTCTCTTTCTCTCTCTCTAACGCTCGCTTTTGTTGATCTTCCAAATTAGGGATCTAAAAAGAAAAGAAAACACGGCCTTTAGCACGGAGCCAAATCTATAGCGATTTTAACTGACTGAGTCCAAGACAGTGCAGTGACACTTCGATCGTCATGCCCCGGCGTTAGCTATGAAAAGTGTTCACGACTTGCACTCCACATTTCTTCCCGAAAAGAGCGAGCCGGAGGTTGGCGAGCGAAGCGAGCAGCGGGCGAAGCCCCCTAGTATTGCATAAAAGTTCACATTTTAATCTTTTTAAAAAATATGAATCAATTAGTATGTCATTTATTATTGAAGAAACAGCACGAAAATGTGTATGGAACAAAACGGAACAATTATAGGACAAAATGCAATTATGAAAATAACAGAAATGAATTAAATTTGAATAATTATTCGCGTTTAAATCAAGTTGACAGGAAAATCCAAGTCAGTGGAGACTGACTCATAGATGTTAAAGTAGTTTTAGTACTGACAAAAATGTTGGAAATGGGGAAAACTGAGGATTCAAATTGATTACAATAAGTACTAGTTGTAGATTGCATATGCATATAAATAATAATAAATAAAAATATAAAAAAAAAAAAATAATGATAAAAACCCCTCGAATAGTAAATCTTGATTTAAGCGATCGAACAACAATACAGAGAGTATTACGAATGGTAAAAGCACAAAGTGAAACTGAACTTTGCACAATCATAGCGATACTTTAACGAGATACAGGGAAGTACATTCTCAAAAGTAATTAATGGAGAAATCGATTACGTTTTATCAATCGATCAAGTGATCATTCGCACATTGTTGTGATTAGAATCGAAGAGAATAACTAAGATGTTATATATGTATATATATATATATATAAGTATATCGAGATCAATTAAGTGATTGCATGAAAGTGAAACAAGTGAATGCCCTATGAATGTTCAGTGAATAGCGAGTATTCATCAAAATATTCACAGATCAACATCTCTCTGATCAACGATCATTTAAGATTAGCACGTGAGATTTATAAATAGTCTTCAAGCTACATTTTCCAGTTAAGCATGAAAATACCCAAAGTGTTTTCAATTGATTACATGATGTAGAAATACACACACCCACACACTCTAGGTGAGCAATTGCTTAAGCACATACAAATGAGCTTGAGCTTGATGTTGTGCTTTTGTTACTGCCGGCAATAGATTGATAAACTGTCGGACTACAAAAATGTTATTGTTGTTGTTGCTGTTGTTGTTGCTTTACACTTTCTTATCAGAGCGGTAACTGCTCTATTAATGAGCCCACATGCCAGAGCAGACCGTTACATACTCAGCTGTCAGCGAGTGTTTGTTTGTGTGAGGAATTTGACTTAAAACAAGTCAGAATGCTCTACTCACAAATGCACGACTATAAGATACCCGTTTTCTACTTTTATTTGTTTATTTAATCAACAATCTAAAATTGTTTTAACTTAAATAAACTCTAGTTTAACGGATTAACAAATTATTTACAAATTATCTTCATCCAGTAGGATAAAGTATAACTTCGGTTTCTTCAACCGCAACCGGTATTAACCGATTGAGATTGAGATTGATAATCGTAACTGAAACCTTAACCAAAACCATTTTATTATTTATATCGATACCGAAAAACCAAAATAACCGTTTAAGTAGTCACCATTACATGTATAACAGTAAATTTCCAAATTTACATGAATTGTCAAAACTTTTTAACATATTAATAAGAAATGTTGTTTTTGTGTTTTGAAAACCGAAACATATAAGAAACCGGTTACCGTAACAAAACCAATATTACCAGATTTTGTGTTACACGAATTAAAAACCAAGAGATGACGATTTGATTTTATTTATTAATTTATTTAATTCAATTCGTAGTGCTAGAAACTCAAGCTTATTATTTAGCGCAGTGCATAGAAGTAAGACATAGAAGTAATAATAATAATAATAAAATAATTGACGAAAATAATTAATCAAAAGAACTTTGCGCTTTTTCGAAATAGCAGAGCTATACATTTTAACTTTAACATTTCTTTCAAGCATGTCATAAAATGTTTATAGGTTTTTTAAATTAAATAAATGTACTAAAATCACAAAATATTTTTTGTATTTGCATTTATGTTCTCCTTTTTTTTGTAGACAATTTTTATTTTTGATTAATTTAATTTTATATTTACTGCTATCGATTTATTTATTTTAAAAAATCTATCAAATGTTGACTGCCAAATTCTGGCTACTCTGGTCACATTTTCGGAGACACAAAAATTACGACCGCCCTAAACTTATTTCAAATTTCAACAACATCAATTTAAATTGCATTTTATATCTTTTAATAATTGAAGTTTTAACAAATCTCATATGAAATATATTTAAATGCTATGACTTTTGGCCTGATGACCTTTAAATTTTTCCTGTAATTTGTTTACTTTTATCAAATCGCAGTGCAAAAGGGGGAGAATAATAAAATGAAAAAATTTAAATAAAATAAAATAAATATAATAAAGTAATAAATTATATTAAACAATATAAAATAATATAAAATAATATAAAATAATGCAAAATAATTTAAAATAATATAAAATAATTTAAAATAAAATACAATAATATAAAATAATATAAAATAAAATATAAAAATGCAAAATAAAAAAAAATATAATAAAGGAATAAATTATATAAAACATAATAAAATAATATAAAATAATTCAAAATAATTAAAAATAATACAAAATAATTAAAAATAAAATACAATAATATAAAATAAAATATTATAATGCAACAAAAAAAATAAATATAATAAAGTAATAAATTATATAAAACAATATAAATTAATATAATATAATATAAATTAATATAAAATATTATTAAAATATAAATAATATAAAAAATTATATAAAAAAATATAAAAAAAAATTTAATGATGCAAAAAAAAAAAAATTTAATAAATTATAAAAAGCAATATAAATTAATATAAAATAATATATAATAATATAAAATAATATAAAATAATATAAAATAATATAAAATAATTTAAAATAATATACAATAATTTAAAATAAAATACAATAATGCAAAATAAAAAAAATTAACAAAATAAATATAATAAAATAATAAATTAAACTAAATCAATTTAAGTAAAACAAAATTAATATATAATAAAATAAAATAAATATAGTAAAGTAATGAATTATATAAAACAATATAAATTAATATAAAATAAAATTTAATAATGCAAAATAAAAAAAATAAATATAATAAATTAATAAATTATATAACCAATATAAAATATTATAAAATAATGTAAATTAATATAAAATAATATAAAATAATTTAAAATAATATACAATAATTTAAAATAAAATATAATAATGCAAAATTAAAAAAATTAATATAATAAATATAATAAAATAATCAACTAAACTAAATTTAATTAAATAAAATAATATTAATATAAAATAAAATAAAAATAAATTTAATCAACCTGGGATATATTGGAATCTACATACCAAATTTAGAGCGTCTACCTCTTATTGTTGCTGAGTACAGACGAAAAGGGGTTTCCCCCGTCGACTGATCTTAAAGTATATAGGGTTGTGTTATGCATGTTACATACAATTGCACATAACTAGCATACCCTTTACTGCATATTTTTAATGCTTGCAGGGTAAGTTCGACAATAACAACAACAAGTACAACACGAGGACCATGATACCAAAATGAACGAAGACACACACACACACATAAGTAAGCACATGTAACTAACACACACACACACACACATACAGACGCAACAGCTGTCACCGTTATACTATTACATTATCAAAATCAAAATCACAACAGCAATCACTCAAAATAAGAAACTGCATAACTTTCAATTGGAACTTGTCTCCAGCCAGAGTTATCATCCAATAATACTACAACGTCCATACTACTAGCTACTGCTGACAAGCGTTGACGCTGACGCTGACGCTCACGTTGTCGTTGACGTTGGCGTTGGCGTTGACGTTGGCGTCGACAGCGACGTTGGCATCGCCGTTTATTATTAAGACGCGCGCGCGCTGGTCGCACTTAATTAGTTGTGCGATACAATTCTAGCCAAGCGGTTGCCGTTACTCCAAGCAGCTGCAATCGCATTAAAAAAGCCGAAACCATTTCAATAATCATATTCCATAAAGCATAAATAATTCAATAATAAAATAATAATAATCAAACGAAACGCAGACAAAACGAATAATTTGTGATAGAAAAAAGCAGCTGCAAGTCAATGTAAAATCGCGTTGCGCATACGCCGTGTGTGTTTCTATATTATAACAAAAAGAAAATAATATTAGCACAATTTATATAAATAAATATAGTTTTTTGTGTTTTGTGTTGTTCATTATTTTTTATTTTTTATCATTATAAATAAACTAATTAATCACGAAATTCAAATCAAAACAAAGTTTTTCGAAAAATTTGTTAGTTGTTTGAAGAATGTTGAAAAACGCGCGCCTTTTGCTTGGCGTTTTCATATTATTTGCCGGCCTAATAACGGATACACAAGCAACAGGTGAGTAAATAGAATTAACAAAGAAAAAAATATATACACAAAGTTAAAGAAAAATTTGCGAAGCAATTGCTGTGAAATCCCCGTGAAACAAAAAAAATTTAACTTTCAATGGATCGATTGGAGTTTTAACAACTTCTTCGAGCATCTCTGTGTGTGTGTGTGTGTGTGTGAAATATATTTTTAAATAAATATTAATTAAATACTACAACAAGCAGATACCTCGAATTGCGCATGGAAACTTTTGAGCATCTTCTACTAACTAACTATCTTTAATTTTGCTTCATTAACTATTTTAATATCCTCATATTTTTTGTAGAAATTATCATATTTGGCAATTACAGTTAATTGTTTATTTATGTAAGATACTCTGTAATAAGTTCAACAACTTGAGAGCCATAAATTAAAGTCTTATAAATCATAGAGGTTTTTGTTTGTTATCTTTCAGTTTGCTTAATAAAGCTGCTTTATTTAGAAAGAAAAAAAATAAACCCACCGGAATCCCCCATAAGTTTAAATGAACACCTTCAAGTTGAATACAAATCAATCTAAATAAATTGCATTTCAAAGTGCTTAACTCTTACCTAGTTCATTAAGTTAAACTAAATTAAATGAAGTTCAAATTAGTTGTTAGATGTTTAACTATTAAGTTGATGAATATATGCGTGTATTGTGTCTGGACAAATCCTTATTAACTCAATTAGCTGTTTGGGAAGTAAAAACTACTTAGTTTAAAGTTCGATTAGAGATGAATCATAAGATTGTATACCCTGTAGTTGAAAAGGAGTTGAGCAATTTCAATTTTTGATATGTAGATACAAAAGTTGTCTTAAATTGGTTTGAGGAATATTAAATAATTCCCTATAGTTGTAGAAAATTGTGAATAAAATAAAGCAGACTATTTTCTAGTTAAATTTTGTTAGTTGTTTGACGTGTAAAATGATTTCCATTGACTTTCCTAATGTCTTGCTTTATTTTTAATATATAGATATGGGAATTATCTAAATTGGATTGAGGAAGATTAGTTAATTCCCTATAGTTGTGCACAATGGTGAATAAAATAAAGCAGAGTATTTTCAAGTTGAATTTTGTTAGTTGTTATTACGTGTAAAATAACTTCCACTGACAATCAAAGTCTGACCATGAAAATGTGACAAAAGACATACAAATTGTGTTCCAATTCCACTCGTTTCTCTGCAATGTGGGACTCCCACTTCTATAGCGAACATCTCATTTGATTTTCGAATATATTTGTATTTAATTTAAATTAATTTGTACCATATTACCTTGCCCAACGTTGGACACATCTTTCATTACAAATACTAGATTCAGTTTATTCTGCTTTAAATTCATTATGACTTGAATGCCTTCAGCGATCAATGATAACAATCGAAGCTTATAAGTTTCCAGTTCTTATGCGTTTAGTCGTTGTCAAAATGTCAAACGATAAAAACACAAATTTGTTTTTCTCTGTCACAATCGAATCGTGTTAAATCAACATACATATTTATATAGAGAAAAAAGTCAGCTGCCAGATAAACAGCATATCGATCAATCAACAGTATATAACATAGTATGCCTACCATTATGCTGATAAATCAATTAGACTTCAGTTTTGATTTCACTTTTACATATGCTTCATCAATGCTACCATCAGCTGCCAAAATTCACATTGTATTTATCAGCAAAACATTAAGATGCGAAGATCCCCCCAACAAATTTGATGTGTATATATAAATATACCAATAAATATCTCTATAAATGTATAAATAAATAGCTCTTTCAATCTTGCAGCCTTTTCAATTTGTTTACGAGTTCTTCTTATCAAATTTGACTACTGATAAACCCACATTTCCAAATCTACAGCTTTTAATTGTCTGATTCTATAATTATATTTCATGATTTATTTGCGAAGATTTTCGTGTTGTCAATTTTTATTTTTATTTCAACTGTGCTTCAGATTTAATAAGTAGTTTATTAAATAAATTATTGTTCATTATATGATATGATACGATTGTCCAAATACTAAGTATTAAGTACATAAATAGAGAAAACCTAAAAACTTGATTATCTCCAAATTAGAAAAGTTATAGATCGTTTCAGCGGATTGCCTTGGAATGGAACAGCTAAAAACAAATGGATATAAGGAAATATCGATAAGAGTATAACTATATATATAGATTATTAATTTTTATGGAATATATCTTTAGGCAAAACTTTTGAAAATCAAGTCATAGTTTAGACAAGACCTAAAAATGTATCAGGTGACAACCCTGCATTTGAGAGCTATGCAAAAAATCAAAGAGAATCGATAAAAACTATTTCGCTTAAATGGGGGTTTTTTTTTTTGGGGTAATTGTATGCAAACTTTTATCAACATGTTACCATGAAGATATCTTTCTGAGAGGCTTCAATAAATTCTTAGAAATAGACAGCATCAGGTGACAACTCTGATTATTATAATGATATGATGTTTCACATTAAAGTGACAGACATTTTGTGAGATCAGAAAATATATAGAGAAATTGGTTTATTCTACAAATAATATTATTACATATATTTTTATGTAAAAAAAGGACCAACGACTGTAGGAATTGTAAAGTTTCAACAATAAATATGTCAAAAAAAAAGTGCACACAATTGACAACACCAATTAACAGACATCATTACAAATCTCATGCTTTAACTCATTAGACCTCACTTAATACCATTTAAAGACACCTGACATGATTTAAAACAACGCCAAGTGCACTTTAGAATTTGATTATCTAATAGAAATTTTGTAGTGTTGCCATCATTTCATAATTATTGCATAAACTGCAAAACAATGCCGTTTCGGGGTAATTACAATTATCGCCAGACGATTATAAGTATTTACTCCCATATTCTTTGCAACTACCAAATCCCAGACCCTATCATATTGAAGCCCAAAGTCTTTCACGCCCATAAAACGATATAAATGTATGGTGATTTTATTGAGAAAACCTTTTTATTGGTTATTCCAATCCCAAATTTAGCTGGAAGCATGAAAAGGCAAAATTAATATATTGAAATCTCACTACTATGCTGGAATCTGAGACTTTGCCTCTCCGAGACTTTCTGTTTCTCTAGCTGTCTGTCTGTCTGTCTGTCTGTCTGTCTGTCTGTCGATTTATCCAAAGTTCAATAAATTCCAAATAGTCATGCGTTTTCCCGCATCATCCATGACGTTTGCATTCAACAAATACAGCAACAAACTGCTTTTTCGAGATACTATTAACTATATTTATTTATTTCTTTTCATTAATTTGTCTAGTTTGTCAAGTTTTTGTTTTGTTTTCATCATTTGTTGTTTTGTTTCTCTTTGTTATTATTTTACTCTTTATTTTTGTTGCCGGCGCATATTAATAATCATCTCTGATATTTGTCGAACAAATAGGCAAACAAGACAACCTACTAACCAACCAGACAGTCAGACAACCAGACAATCAGACAGGCAGACAGCCAGACAGCCAGACAACGGCACCCTCGTTTGATGCCAACACTAGACAACAGAAAAAAAAAACGAGCTCAATGCTAACATACAAATATTAAATGATGTCTGTCTAGTCTCCGTTGTGAATGCCTAATAAATGTAATCTCTTCTCGAACTTAAAGCTGATATTCTTGGCAATTCAAAAGTTTAATCTTATATATACAATACATAAGTATATCACTATGGAAAGATAAAAGAGTCTAGTTAAGAGTGAACTACTATATAATATGTATATTATTTTGCTATTAAGAGTTACTAATTTAAATTGGGAATATCTCAGATATCAGAAAACAGTATAAGATGTTTCAAGACTCTTATAGTTTTTCTTAATAAAAAGTTTGAAAGAATATAATGCACTTTAATATTTTTATAATACTTTACTAAGAGTTATGCTATGATTTGTAAATATAAGAATTGAAATGTAATTATTATTTCAGCATAATGTTAGAGTAATTATTTAACTCTTTGATAAAAATCTAAAAATAATATTTATTTTATGATGAATATTTTAAAATGTACAATCGTTACAATACCTAGTTTATTTACACTAATATTGCCCACTCCTTTTAAAGTCTTTCTTAGGGAGAAACTCAGTGTGCTTTAAATTCTAGGATTGCCGCAACTTAATTTAAAAATTCTTTGGAAAGTTTTCTTACAGCCCTTTATCTAATTCAATATATTAAAAATTTATTATATTTTTTTTATTAGTTTCATTCCACTTTATTACACTCTACTGCAATCTATTTTTTTTTATTTTATTTAGTGCGACTAAAAGCAGTCGGCATATAAATTTTTAAATTGACAATCAAAATTAGAATTCTTGAAAAATATTATTTTAAATAAGAAAATATTATTTTAAAAGGAACGGAGAACGTTAAAGTTAATTCTTATTCTATTTTCTAATTTTATGTTTTTTTTTTAAATTGAATTTTTAATAATATCATATTACTCCTAAACACACCATTTGATTTTTCGTCATTTCACTCGTTTCCATGTTCCATAATTCTACACTAATTCGGTAGGGATGTTCCTGCTCCATTCCACTTGTTCCCATTCAACTCAATTATCTCTTCATTTCATTAGACAATATTTTCGTCGATTTCTTTTCTGTGTGTTTCTTTTTCTTTGAAAATTTGCTCTTTGATTCTATATTCAACTTTAATTAATTTTAGTATATTCCTGGAGATTCCCTTTCTCATTTCACTTCATTTGTTCCCATTCCATTTGTCCCATTTCCACTAACTATTTTTTCTTCATTCTATTTGTTTCACTCTTAAAAATTTCATTATATTTAATTTGACTACATTTCAATTCATTCCTCTTGCAAATAATCTATTATATTTCATTCTCTTACTTCATCGTTTAATTCCTTCCATTCTGTTCCACTTAATTAACTTATATTTCAATTATTTAAATAAATTTCTGTCAATTTTCTACTTTCCTTCATTGCATTTTATTGTAATTCATTTACTCCCAATCCATTTATCTATTTCCTTTATTATAATAATCCATATTTCTCAAACATTCCATAGCAGTTCATTCCACTTTATTTCATTATATTCCCCTTGAATTATTAATGTCTCATTCCACTTTAATTCCTTTAAACAAATTCCCTTCCACCTGTTCACATTTTGTTATCCAAATCTCTTCACTTAAATATTTTATACTATTTTATTAACTTTGCAATTGATTTCATTCCACTTGTTTCCCCTCCACATGTCCACATTCATTCCAATTTATTCCACTGCATTTCATGTCATCATAACAATTTGTTCAATTCCGAGAACGTCAACTTCTTATATGAGTTAAGGGAAAGAATCATAAATGTTTTGTAGTGCAGTGTTAAACAATCGCATTTGTTTATTTAACAACAATTAGCAAGCAGTTTTCAGGCAGCTTGGGAAACCGATTGATTTGCATTGAGTCGCAACACGATCAGAGAAACGAGTTGCCAATTAAACGGCAAAGTTGCAACAATATTAAAAAAAATAACCATAATAATAGTGATAATAATGATTGGCCGAGAGGAGGAGCAGAAGAGTTAATAATACTTAGTTAAACATTAAATAAACAAAATGCATTTTTTTCTTTTTGCGTTTGGGGGCGTCGGCATTTTCTGTGTCTCAGGTAATTATGGCAAACATGGAAACGCGTTTTGATTGCAAATCGAGTGATAAATTGCACAATGAAATGCATCAATGGGTTACAGATACTATTAGCAGCGGGTACATAGAGTAGGGGGTAAGTAGGGGACTTCCCTAATTGATCCACAATGCTTCGTTATTTCCGCATAAGAATTGCCATCTCATTAAATAATAAATATTATTGTTGTTCTTCTTGCTGTTGTTATTGCAAAAGCATTAACTGGGTTTTAAGCGTCGCCCTTTGGGTATTTTTTTTTTTTTTTTTTTTTGATCCGATCGCATCCGACCTCCATATTCAATGGGCGTAACCCCAACCCCCAAGCGACAGCTGTCAACAGGTTCAATAAACTTGTTTGTGCGCAGCTAAGCGCAAGCTTTAGATGCTCACTCGTAGATACATATTCACATACACTCAGACTCAGACTCGCACTCACACTCACACTCAAACACTCGCATTCACACACAATCTGTTGCAGTTGTGAGTGCTCGCCAATAAGATTCGGCACCTGTTGCATGCGTTTTAAACTCGATAAAAGGCCACAAGAGCTAGTTTCAATGCTAGCCAAATTATTTTTGAAATACTTTTAATCAAAGTACAGGGTATTGGCTGCGCATGGGGTATACCGACTGTTACATAATGTGTGCCACACTTTGATAAAGTAATTACTATTCTATTGAAGATTTTCATTTCATTTAATAATATTTTTAAATGTTTCATTCCACTTCAGTACATTTAATAATAATATCACTTTATGCCATCTTTATCCACTCGAATTCATTAAATTCTATAACAATTTTAAATTCTATGGCAATTACATTTCTATCCATTCCTCTTCATTACATTTTGTGTCAATTTCACTTCGTTCCATTTGCCTTTACAACATTTTACAACATTTTCCACTCTAATTCATTCCATATTATTGCAATTCTTTTCAATCTAAGTCAATTCATTTCCACTCATTCCGCTTCATTAGATATTGTTTCAATTTCACTTCGTTTCATTTTACTTTACAACATATTTCACTCTTATTCATTACATATTATTACAATTCTTTTCAATATAAGTCAATTCCATTTCCACTCATTCCCCTTCATTACATTTTGTTTCAATTTCACTTCGTTCCATTTGCCTTTACAACATTTTTCACACTAATTCATTACATATTATTACAATTATTTTCAATCTAAGTCAATTCCATTTCCACTTATTCCGCTTCATTACATTTTGTTTCAATTTCACTTTGTTCCATTTGCCTTTACAACATATTTCACTCTTATTCATTACATATTATTTCAATTCTTTTCAATCTAAGTCGATTCCATTTCCACTTATTCCGCTTCATTACATTTTGTTTCAATTTCACTTTGTTCCATTTGTCTTTACAACATATTTCACTCTTATTCATTACATTTTAATGATATTTGTTTCAATCTTAGTCAATTTCATTCCAAGCCATTTCTTTCATTATATTTTGTTTCAATTTCACTTCGTTCTCATTTTCTTTACAACATTTTCCACTAAAATTCATAATTATACTTGCACTTCGTTGCAATGTAAGTTAATTTATTGTGTTCCATTCCATTTCATTCCGTTCCATTCCATTCCGTTCCATTCCAATTCGTTCCATTAGTTTTATTTCTTTATATATTCAAGTTTCTTAATTTGTACCATATGAGCTCAACTTAAAAATCAAAAACAGACAACTAGACTAGATTCTCATTGTCACATTATTAAAGGGTATTACGTCTTTAATATGCCCAATAAACTTTTCAGCTTACTACCATTTCTTGCTCATGCTTAAGTATTAACTGCTTACAGGGTATCTCTACGTCGACCCCTATTTAAGCTGCTTCAATTTCAAGTTTATTAAGTTTTATTTAATTATTAAATTATGTCTGATTATTGCTGCAGCTTATTTTATTGTTCCCAGCTTCAGACGCAGCTGCAAAAGACATGCAATTTTTTAAGAAGAAACAACAACAAATAAAAACAATAACAATATAAAGAATAAACTGAGCATAAACAGCTTGGTGAAAAGCTGCCGAGCGTATCGCACGTGCTGACAGAGTTTCAAGCGAAAAAGGTCAAAACCAAATACCAACGTGCTGTCTATAGGTAACAATAACAATGAAGAAGTAGATAGCTGCTAATTGCCGACAATTGAATACCCTACGCGTAATTTAGCTAAACGATAAACAGTCGAACTTTTCTATAAGATACCGAAAGAAAGTGGAAAATTAGAAGAATACGAATATGTTCTATAGATACTAGATAGAATGAATGACAGTTAAGAAATTACAAAGACAATGTTGTAATTATATAGTAATATCAAAAGCAATCGAGATCAATGAATCAATCAACATAATTCTAATTCAAAATGTGTATAGATTTTATGGCAAATATTATTTCACTTTCAGTGCATTGCAAATTGCATTAAATTTGATTTACATGTTACGCTGTAAGGCTCTAAGAAAATCTAAATTAACTTTTATTATTTCAAATCTTCAATTTCTCTCTTTTCTTCGATTACCAATACTCCAAGTAGCTTGTTGATAATTTTTGTTAAATTTTATATTCTATATTTATTCAGCTGTGAGCTTCGCAAAGTCCCATATATTTTGAACTATTTTACACTACGAACAAAACCAATTATATTTAATAATACTTCATTTTAATTTATTAAAACTCTTTAAAGGTAAAGAAAAAGTTTCTTAAATGTTTAATTTGTGTGTATTTCTCGAAATAAAACTGTTGAACATAATAATATTAAATATCTCGTATATTCACAGTTTTAGATGTTCTTTCTTGATGCTCAAAAATGTGTCCAGTGCAAATCTTTTTTCAGTTTTTAGTATGGTTAAATGTGATTGTAAACTCACCCATTTATTTTTCTAAATTAATTGTTTATGTTTGCTCAAAAACGTGCAGTTTATTTCCTACAGTACGACAAACTGCCTTTGGATCCCAATATAGAATCCACACACCAAGAATAAGATATTTAAACAACTGTTATTTATTTTTAGATGTAATTGGTTTCACTTAATAAAACCAAAACAAAATTGCCTAGTTAAAAACTTCTATGATTTACATAATTCATATTGGAACAGACAGACAAACGATATTTACTTTTGAAGAAGAATAATAGTTTGTTTTATTGGTCAGCATAAATTATACACCTTTATTGGGTCGGCGGATCGTTTTTATTTAGAATAGTAAACCCATAATTGCGTTATCAATGGATTAACAAATTCATTGGAAATTAATAATGTTACTCCGCAAAGAAGCATATCAGGTTTTGTAGATCCCTCGAGCAGAAAAATTCCCCTGTGTCACAGAAAGATATAAAATATAGACAATGTTTAGACAACTTATCGAATTTTATAACACTGTAGTAAGTACTTATATGCCTCTTTCAATGCATTGCCAAATTCAATAGAAAGTGATTAAAAGTACTTCCTGAATCACCTTAATTCACCTGGGTCAATGAAAGTTAACAAATATTAATATTTTGTTTTTAGACAACTTATCGTGCTTTATGACATTGTAAATACCCCTTACAATGCATTGCAAAATTCATTAAAAAATTATGATACCCTTGGTTGGGGTACAACAAGAGCTGATTCATCTTTTGTGGAAAAGGGAGACGGTTCTAGCTATGAGCAAGAGTTTGCCCAAGAAATGTTGATAAGACATGCCAATCAGACAAAGTGGCCACCATTCCGATCTTGCCTTGAGGCCCCAACTTATTATTGTGGGCATTTCATTGGAATTAACTAGATAAAATGACAGACATTGCCTGAAGTTTGAGTATTATTTCCCCCATTCGCGATAAACCGAAATGTTGGCTAATAATAATAATAATAAAAGGTTAATAAATGTTTAAAAGCGAAAACAAATCGTTTATATATGACTGTTTCTCGTTTTTGTGGATGACAATTCAATTTATTAAAACGGAACAAATCGGCGACAACAATAACTATAATAATAATAATAACAACAACAACTAGATCGTAAAACATCCCATCGAATTGGCCAATCAAGTCTTAATCGGATAACATTAAATGTTTATGTTCCGACTTGTTTGATTTACACTCTATGCAATTAGGCATTGAAATGGCATCTAAGTATCGCACTTCAATTATCGCGCTATATAATTGTTTATCTGCCCACGGATTGTGGAATTTTTGCAAACATTTTCGTGAGAATTAAATGAAATCATTCAGTGAGCTCGTCACACCGCAACAACCAAATCATGGAATGTCGAGAAATTTCTTGATCTTGACCTCCATTTTCGTGGAAATCATAAAAGATTTTATGTTTTTTTCCAGCTAAGCTTGAAAATAAGCGATCAGATCAATTAAAAAATTATTGTTGCAATACCAAATGCAAATTGATAAGATAATAATTTGTAATCTCCATTAGATAATCTAACAAATCTAAAAAAAAAATACTGTTGCTAATCCTCCATGGTCACTTTAATGCTGCAATTATAGCTGATATGCCAAATAGGACAGAACATTAATAGAAATATATAAAATATGGAAGCAAAGATGAAAACAAACAGGAGTATTTATGATTAAAACTACAATCCATCAAAATGTTGGTGCTTCGAACTTTAGAGCAAGATTTTCGGTTAGCGGATTGGAAACCCATTGAACCGAAGACTTTGATTCGAACCTTGGTTCAATTTTATGAAATACAATTATTTAAAGTTTTCAATTGCTTTAAATTTCTCTTGATTTTTTAAAAGAGGAGCATTTATGATTAAAGCTTCAAATGTTGGTGCTTCGAACTTTAGGGCTAGATATTTCTTTTGAGTCGAACCTTCGATTTTTTAAGCCTACAGAATTTTATTTAGTAATAAATTTATTATTGTAACTATTTAATACAATTAATAATAATAATTTAAGTACTATTTTTCCATTATTTCAATATCTAGCTAAAATAAAATTATTGTTAGTAAAATTCGAAAAAATTGATTATTTTTTGAACTCTTATTTATCCGGAGTTTTTACAGGGTAGCAGTTACTTTAATCCATTCAGTCAGCTCGATGAGTTACAATGTAAATTTCTGGGTTACAGACTCAATCTTATCAAGGCATTAGCTTTCATTAACCTACTCAGCTTTTATCTGCATCACATATACATATATATATATAGTTGGACCTTGTCTAAGATGAATGAAAACTTAATTATAGAAATAATAATATATATAATTTAAATAGGGTATATTAGATTAAAGCGTTTGCATTACAATTTGCACCATCATAATAATAATAATATAAATAATTGTTGATCTCTTAACTGATATATCTTTATAAATTATAATTAATTGTTGTTAATTTAACTGAGATAAAATATTTAAAATTATTAACTATTGATCTTTTAACTGATTTTACAGCGAATAATGACAGCAACTTTCTGGAGACATCGTTAAGATATTTGGATGAACAACTATTGTTCGATATACTGCCCAGGGGCACGTGTCCCGGCGAGGAGGCCGACGCACCTCTAGATGAATTCCCGGAGTACTTTACACGTAAGTTGTTTATATTTAGTTTTTATTTTAATTTTATCGCACTTTGCTGCAATCTGCAAGTTTCAAATTGTTTATGGACGAGTAATAGATGTATTCTCATTAGCTTACAGAAAATTAGGAAAAATACAATCACAACTCTTAATGTTAGCACAAAATATCAGACTTTAAAACTTTTAAGATAGAATCGTACAATGGAATCAATTTGTTAAAATAGATCTTTAATCATAGTTAAATTTTTTCTCCTGAAATTTTCAAGTTAATAAAAATCGTACTACAATTTCAGAATCAAATCATCATAGTTTCAAAAATTATGCTTACAATTGATAAGTGTGCAAGCAAGATTAATAAATTAATTCATTAGTTTTCACGAAATGAAATATCTTTTAAGATACATTCATGAGATTCTCGAGTTATAATTAAAAATGTTCACAACTCTTCATATAAAAAAGAGTATGAAAACATCAGATTATCAAAATTTAGCAATAGAAAAAATAAGAAATAATAAGTTTTTACAATTTCATCGGAACGCTGAAAAAAAGTGAAAAACTATTGAATTTTAAAACATAGGAAAAAGGCATCCAATAGAAACAATTTAACGTTATATTTGAATCGGAAAAAACAGAATTGCTAAGATGTACAAAATGCATCTAAACTTTAAAAAAAACATTGAAAATGTCAGATTTTTAAATCTTAAAAAAATATGAAGTCTCACAATTGTTTCTGCTTTGGTTTTTTCTAAAATTTGCTAAGATATAAAACTCTTATCACACGTTTAAAAAAGCATAGAAAATTAGCTGTTATTGTAATCTTTTCTTAAAAAATAGGTCACACATAGGACTCTGAAGAAAGCATGGAAGAATATCAAATTTTAATATATTAAATATACATATATATATATATATATATATATATATATATATTGATACAATTAAAAATTGTTCATCAGCATATGTATCAGAAAAGGTACTAGATATACTTTTTGACTTTTAAATACTACTTAGTTTTATAGGCCAATATCAATAGCTGGATCATCGCTATAAAAACAATGATTTGATTTTTATGATATCATTAGTGACAAGTTTCATTTATATTGTCTTCGTTATTTGTTTTCAATTTTCCTGGCTATAAATACTTACAAGAATAGAAACTGCACTTGAACTTGCCGTGTCCCCGTGTGCTGATGGTCAGTTTGGTCTTCCTGCTGTTGGCTCAGCGAATGCGTTATCACTGGGCCAGGGTCAAAACAAGTGGCGCGATAAGCGGCTAAAAACTTGCATGGCCTAATAAATCAGTCGCCGCAAATGTGTTTCATTTTAAAGCTACATATAAACTATGTATATTATAACACACCGTTCAGCTCTGCCATTGGATTGTCTACTTTTTTTTCTATTTCTATTTCTATTTCTATTTTGTCTCTACTCTATGTATCTCGTATCTCGGGCATATCTGCCATTCAGTGCTCTTCAAATCGCGGCCTCTTATCGCGGGCAAACTTGTGTGTGAAAACCTTTAATTAAACTACAAAACTTGGGTACATGTCGAACCCACATGCTTAGCACCCATGAATGTATCTATTGTCTAACTCAGACGTATGTAATAAATATCAGAACGCCAATGAGATTGTAAACAGTATGTAGATAAGACTACGATAAAGATACACATACTATATTCAACCCTTTGAAGTTTACTATGTGTCTTAGTCAGCATATGCGACTTTCTTTACTTTTTTGTTTTCTTAAAAACAATGTAAGAAAATTGGAAATAAAAAATTGAATTGCTGCTCGGCAAGTTTATTTACATAATTATAACCATTGGAAGTCGTTTAAGATATTAACCATTTAAATTTCATTTCATTTTCAAAGTGATGTCTTTAAACAACAAATTCGGATTGACTTTTCATACCTTAAAATGAGAAAGAGATTCATGGTTAGAATATTGTAGAGACTTAAAATATAAACTAAACTTGATCTATATAAATTTTATTAATTGTCTATATACTCGTACTTGCTGTGATTCATTCGGAGACCCACTAAATTAAATCTGCTCAACTGCTGATACTAATCAAGAATATACGAGTATATGATTTTAAGATCCGAAGTAGAAACAGTCATTCAGCTTAAACACCCACGTTTTTTTTATGTTACCGCCCTCTTCTTCGATAAGATGCGATATAATTAATTAATTAAGTAACATAAAAAAGAAAATACCGCGCCGTTTATAATGAGACATAATTTAATAGAAAAACTATATTTTTTTTTTATAATATCATTTCAATGGCAGCTATATGATTAAGTTATCTAATCTGTTCAAATTCAAGATATACAGTAATTATTAGCTATGGTAAAGAAGTGTACCAAATTTGATGAAGTTAGCGAAACTAGAAGCTGAGTTCACATAGAACATTATGTGATAATAATAGAGTTCTTTTCACTTTCTTTTTTACAGTCGAACAACTGCGCCAGGGCTGGGTAGTATTGCATGTCTTTGCAGCAATATATTTCTTTATATTGCTGGCGATAATATGCAACGATTACTTTCTGCCCATCGTCGAATGTATCTGTGAGGATTTTCATCTGTCCAAGGATGTGGCAGCGGCGACATTTATGGCGACGGCCACCTCAATGCCAGAGTTCTTTACGAATACGATAAGTACGCTTATACTCGACTCGGATATGGGATTGGGCACGATTATTGGATCCCTGATGTTCAATACTTTGGGTGTTGCAGGCCTTGCAGCGCTTTGTATAAATAAGGTAGGTTTCAGAATACCAAAGAGAAACTTTACACTGATTTCAATTTAAACGAACTGTTATCCCTTTGCATTAAGGAATCGTAACGCTTATAATTATTTAAATATATAATATAAACTATACATTGATTTGCTTTCTTTGAATTCGGAAATATAACTATAACTTTTTTAATACAAATAAAAATAAATACAAATTGATACTAAGTATTAGGTTATTATTTTAAAATACAATTTCAAATGTAATTATTATTTCATAATCATCTTTATTTAGATCCATAAATAAGAGTTACAATTATTTTTATAAAATCAATTTAAATATTTAATACTACATTCATAAATAGTATTTGTTAGATTTTCACTTTCATACACGAAATTTGTATATATTTTTATAATATTTTCTTTTAACTCATAAGTCTTATTTTGCGATAACCGCTTTTATTGATTTATTGTAGCCAGTGCAGCTGGACTGGTGGCCAATAGCACGAGATTGTGTTATCTATATCTTCAATACGATCGTTCTGCTGGTGCTCGCTTGGGGAGGCAGCATTAGCTTTGTGGAATCCTGTATTATGATGGGTTTCCTGGTGCTCTACTATCTCATCACATTCAATAACAACAAATTTATGCCCTCCATACGCGTCTTTATCGAGGATCGCATGAACTGTTGTTTCTCCACGCGTTACGGTAAGTTCACTTCATTCCGATTGAAGCGGAAAGACTTACGTACTATTTTTTTTTTTTTGTTTCTTTCTTTTTTTTAGATCTGACGGAACCACCAGAGAACAGCGCAAAGGCTCAGTTGCCTTTGAAAAAGGATCCTCTATCAGGCGACGGTTTATTTGTGGTTAACTTTCCGGAGAATACATCTTCCATGTCATCAACAGCAAATTTGACGCACTCCAAGAACTGTAAGTGTCGTCATCGACAGATCAAAAAATCATTAAAAAAAATTGCATCTCTCACTAAAAGTTTAAGTTACTAAAGTTTAGATTGTCTATCTCTATTTCGAGTAAGATTTTCTTTAGTATTTTGTCAATCGGTATCGTTAACCTTATTTATTTGTGCACGATCATCTGCCGCCATCTTGTTGTCAGTTAATTGCGGTGGTAGCTTCATAGAATCGATAACAAAACCCACTGTAGAGAACTTATCGATATTTTTCTGTTGCTTGCAGGGAATGGTGAGGATGAAGACGTGGATCAGCGACCGGACAGCATCTTTGCGTATCCCCACAACGCATCTGGATTAATGAAATTCTGGTGGGTCTTCGTATTCCCAATTAAGCTGCTGCTGCGCGTCCTCATTCCACATCCGATGCGCCATCGTCGCTTGTATCCATTGGGCTTCATCATGTGCATCATTTGCATTGGCGCCAACGCCTATGTGATTGTCTGGATGTTAACGGCCTTCGGTGTCGCCATTCGTGTGCCCACAATTGTCATGGGTCTCACATTCCTCGCCGCTGGATCCACAATGCCCGAGGCGGTCACCAGTTTGATCTCACTGCGAAATGGTAAGCACAAGCAAAGAATTAATTATACCCGGTATTTGTAGAGAACAATATGATATATTCGATGTTTGCTTGATCTGAATCTGAGAAACTATAAGAGCTAGAGAAATTAATGCACATCAAGTTATTTTCAAAATGTTCCCATACTTCTTTACGCCCCCTTTATTCAATACAAACCGCTGAGCGCTTACACTAAAAGAGCTAGATACTCTAAAATCAGTATATTGTGATTTGTTCAACTTTAACACGAACGCCCAAATATATGCAGTAATTTTTATACCGTTAAAATGTATACCTTCAATTTGCAGTTAAATTGAGTACCGGGTATGTTAAAGTCGGGAACTCGACTATAGTGTACTTACTTGTTTTCAGAATATGTTGATTAATTGCCGTGACACTTCTTATCTTTGCAGGTGAGAGTGGAATTGGAGTGTCCAACTCGTTGGGCGCCAATTCACTGGCGATTTTATTGTCGCTGGGCGTACCGTGGTTCGTGAAGAACTGCATGAACTATAGTACCGGGGAGAAGCAACAGGTCGGCACCCAAGGCATCGAGTACAACATTATCATATTGATATTGTCGACAATTGCGCTATTTATCATCTTAAGCTGCAGCGGCTATCGTTTAACTAAACGTGTGGGCATAGCCCTATTTACTGTATATACAGTGTTCATAGTTTTGCAGATTTTGATCGAGATGAACGTGTTCTTCCCACTTGTATGCAGCAGCTAGTTCCGATTACAATTTAAATTCCAACTTCAGTTCCAGTTCCAGTTGCAGTTCGATAAACGTGTGTATTTCGAGTTGAAGTTTCATGCTAACTAGCTTCTGGCTGGCACCAGGGCAACAACACGCACTGAATGAAATTCAAAAAATCGTTAAGTTCAAACTGTTTAGGTCGCATTGCAATAGGATACATATATATAGGTATATACATATAGTTAGTTAAGTAGTTTTGTTGACAAGGAATAAAATTAACATATTTGATTTTGTAAAAAAGAAAAATATTTTTCAAAAACAATTATGTGAGTTGTTTTCTTTGTCAAACAAAATTGCTTGACTTACTGTAGATCTGAAAATAGGGGCTTGTGACTTCTAAATAACTTCAGTCATAGGGAAATGTTTTTTTTTTTTTTGTTGTATTGTTTTGTTAGCTTAAGTACTCCTTAAGACTGTCTACTGTTTAGGTATAAATAATCCAATCCAGACCTATTTATAATACCCTATTCGTCACAAATTTCAACTGGTACCAAAGCGCGACATTCTTTAGATAGGAGATAGAAGAAATATAAGCTCCAAGCGAATTACCAATAAGTAACCAAATGCTAAATATATGTACAATTAGTCAGGTAATTGTTTTGACAACATAAGAAATTATAAATAAACCTTTATTTGGTTTCTTTTTTTTATTTTTCCGTTTCTTATTTTATTATAATTACTTATGGTTAAAAAAAAAAAAACAAAGCAATTAATGAGATCCAAAATATTTGTTTGTCAAAACAATTACTTGACTATCTATAACTTAACTACAAGTACGAAGTATATCTGTAAATTTATATTTTAAGTGCCCTGCGATATTTATGGCCTTTGGCTAGACTTTCCTTAATTATATATATATGTATATAGATGGTATTGATATCAATGTTGATATTTCATATAATGTGTTGACATTATTGTTACCGTTACAACTGTTACAGCTACATACCTAAACACAATTTGTTATTAATTTATAAAAATACATTTAAACGACAAATATTACCAATTGTGATTTTTTTAATGATAGCGAGAGAAACAAAAAAAAAAATTAATAAAACAGAAATTGAGACCCCTCAAGTGGCGTATGGTTCTCAAGTGGTCTGTGGATTGAATGGACGTGTGTGCATTGCTGATTAGTGTGTACACACTGTGTACATACTTATGTGCTATACACACAGTACACACTGTCAACGGTTGACTCATTATACTAATAATAATAACAATAAATAACAACATTCTTTTGGGAATTTTTCTTTTTAAATGGGAATTTTCATTTTATAACCCTTGACGTTAAGAGTTTGCCTTTCGTTTTACATCACATAAATAAGTTGATAAATGAGATCAAAACACATATATAGTATATAGCAAGTATACACTGAAAGAAATGATAGTTAGTTTAAAAGCAAAAAACTATAATTATGCTAGTTGTTGTGATTCCGATTCGATTATAATCTATATATATATATATATTTCTTATAAAATACAAACAATACAAACTCGTTTGATCGCTTTAATAACGATTAAAATAGATTAGATGAATGTATAAATGATCGAGTGCACCTTTCTCTGTATAAAATGAGAGTGTTGTCCTTTGGTTTTTCGATGAGGGTAGAAAAATGGAAAGATTGTAAGCGATTGTAGTCGTATTAACATGCGTATAAATATGCAATTAGTTTTACTCATCATAAATACTTAAAATTAGTAGCTTGGTTTAGCTTTCGTCTTGTTGTTTACTTTACATATTCGTATAATTTTGGTATACTTTTCTTTTTTCTTTTTTGCCACAAAATGCAATACAATACAATACATATATACTAATAATAAAGGGAAGTTTTAAAAACTTTGCGTCATACTCTATGCTTCTTTTTTCTCTCATTCTTTTCTTGTTGTCAATCTTCATGTTTTTTCTTCACTTGTATGTGTTTTTATCATTTCCGTCACGGATTTTCCATGAACAAATCAGTCTGAGCAATTACAATTTAAATGTGCTTGCGAATTACATTTAACATCAAAGTGTTGTGTGTGTGTGTGAGTGTGTGTGGGAAGAGAGGGAAAATAGGTGTGTGTTTGTGTGTGTGTGTATGGGGTGTAGGGAAAATGTTCAAGACGCTTTTTAAGCTTTTAGCAGCGCTTTGAACAACAAATTGGCACAATTATTATGACATTCATAGAACAAACAACTAAGTTTAGTGTGTTGACTAATGCCCACCTCTTTCCACAACAATGTTTAGCTTAATTTTTTCTGTTTTCATACATTTTTTTTCATAATAAAATATGTAGATTTGTTGTGAATGTTACAGGTAAACAAATGTACATTTTAAATAATAGAAAAGAATGCGTAAAAACGAAGTCAAATGCAACTAAACATCATCGTGAATAAGGATGTATTATACACTCTTTTCACTACAATGTTTAGATACTGTTAACTTAGTTTTTAAACCCTTTTGCATTATTTAAAAATGTACATTTGTTGTCCATACAATTCCCAACAATTGTGCATTTTTTATAAAGTTAAAAAAATTGTTAAAAGCGCGAAAAATGTACATAAACCTTGCAGTGGAAAGAGGATATTAAACAACTAATTTAAAAAAAAAATGTATGTAATAATAAATTAAATTTAAACTACAAAGCTGTTAGGCGACGACAGTAGACCGTTGACTTTGTGGCAACCATATTGTGGCAAGGTTGCAAGCTTGCCTTGGCCGTCTTCTTGTTCTTCTTCTTCTTTGCCATTATTAGGTGCAGCAATGGTGTCCGTTCTTAACGTAATAATTGTGCATGGCAACGGATCCGTTTTTGCTATAACTGCCGCCACCATTATATTGACTGTTGTTGCTGTTGCTCCTCAGGTTATTGCCGCCGACACTTGCAATATTGACATTTGCATTGGCCGCAGCATTCTTGCTGCCACTGTTGTTGTTGCTATTGTTGTTGGCTGCAGCTGCAGCAGCAGCAGCAGCAGCGCTGTCAGTACTTTTGGCAGCATCAAATGCCTTTATATGATTCTGTATGATTTTGCACGTAAACTGACGATGTTGTCCGGGCTCCTGTAGCATGTGAAATATAAAATACAATTAGAAATTCGCTCATCAATATATGACATACAGTTGGTCGAGTAATTATTTGGACAAAATAAAAACACACATATTTGCATGTTATTTTTAAAAAACAGTTAAACTTAAGTATACATATATGTATATGTTAATTTATGTATTCTATCAAAACAATTACTTGACCAACTGTAAATGTAAATGCGTGCGTACATACATTTGTGTTTGTGTGTGTGCGTGTGTGTGTGTTTGCGTATAGGTTTACATACCTTTGGCTGTATGGGAAAACAGCACCACAGTATGAAAGCTATAAATGCCACCAATGTGCCCACAAGCAATATGAAATCCTCAATGGTCTGCACAATTGGACAATAATAAGAATAATCAAAATCAATGACAATAGCAATATTATGTTTTTGCATTTGTATTTGTGCATGCAGTTAGATGGCTGTGTCTGTGTTTTTCTTGTTGTTATTGCAATTACAGTAATTATCGTGTACGTGTGTGGGTGCTTTTCTTGGTGTCCTTTTTGTCACTTACCGGTTCCTCGCCCAGCAGCACGTGATTAATTAAATAGACAAAATCATCAAATGGTGTCATTGTGAAAGCTAAAAAAAACGCGTTCAAAAAATTGCAGCTTGCAGTTTGCTTTGATTTGTATGTCGTCAACTGCTGCAGCTGCTAGACCTTCTTGTAATTTAATCTTTGCACATCGACAATAACATTAGCAGCATGGCACTGAATCACACTCTACTCTATCACAAAAATAAAAACTTAAAATAAAAAATTCGTAAGTTTTGCACAAATTGATGTGTGTTGAACAACGGCAGCTGCAGCGGCAGCTCAAGCTCAGCGCATTGTGATGTGTTTGGCGCGATATTGTGAGGAATGCATATAATTTATATCGATATGTGCGATATATTTCCTTGCAATATGGTAATATCGATAGCAATCAGCTGATGTTCGTGGCACTGTTGCCAGAAACGCTTTTTTCCCGTTACATTTGTGGGAAGAAATTTAAAAGAGCTGGCAATAAGAAATCTAGATTTTTAAATGAGCTTTGCATTGCTTCTGATATTTTGACTCATACAAATATATATGCCAATTAACATATCATCAATTTGATCAAGTTTAAAATAAATATATACTTATCTTTTGGCAACACCGATTGTTTGTGCGATTTGTATCAATAAATATCTCTGATTTGCAGTTACATTGATAGCCGATATTCGTGGATTTCATATATCGATATGTAATATATGCGATATGTGTTACGATAGCAATACAAACTATCGCTGTTGAAACAGCTGTTAAAGCCAATGCCGGCCAATTGCCATCGCTAGCATAATTTCAAAGGCATTGTGTTTTCGATTTTCTTAAATTTTTCCCAATAATTTGCTCATTAGTTGTGTGCAAATTATGGTGAAACTTACTAAAGGACGCAGCAAGGAGCATGCCACACGTAGCGACGACGAAGCGCCCTCCAAACACAGTGATGACGACATAAAAACAAAGCCAACTAAATCAAAGCAGTCCGCAAAACATGCGGATAACGAAAATCGACAAAAAAGCGAAACACGCAAACGAAAATCTGGTCGGGATAGCTCCACATCCAGTTCCTCTTCCAGCAGCAGCAGCAATAGTAGTAATAGCAGCAGCAGCAGCAGCAGTGATGCTTCCAAATCCTCTACAAATAAGAAGCGCAGCAGCAAATTGAAAGACGCATCACCGAAATCACAGCAACAACAGCCACAGCGTGAGAAACAACAACAACACCGCGAAGTTGGAAGCATGGACAGCAAAGTGCAAGAACAGCGCTCCAAGTGGGACAGTCCCGATCGTGGTGGTGGTGCCGCCCAGCGTCACAATTCCGGCAAAAATACAAAACAAGCGCGCAAACGAAGTCACAGTCGCAGTCGTGAGCGTGAGCGTGAAAGAGAACGTGAGCGGGATAGAGATCGTGATCGTGAACGTGACAATCAAATGCGACGTGGTCGTGAACGGGATAGGGAGCGGGAACGGGAACGCAGCAGGGATCGACGCCAACCGCAGCGCAATCGCAGCAACGAACGTCGAGACAGACCACGACGCTCGCCCGAGCAGCGCAGGTAAGTGTATGACAATATAACAGTTATTATTTACTTAATATATATGTTTATAAATACAATTAGACGCAGTCGAAGTCGCAGTCCAAGAGATCGTGCCTACCGAGGCGGTGGTGGAGGCGGAGGAGGACCACGTCGCCAGGATCAACAGCGTCGCAATCGGGATGAGGAGCACTTTGAGTGGGGCAAACCCAATAATGATAAAGACAAACCGCCACAGGATGAGGAGCCTGTCGATAAGGAGAAACCCAATTTTGGTTTAAGTGGTGCCCTCACCGAGGACACCAACAAAGTCAACGGCATTGTGGTGAAATATTCAGAACCGCCAGAAGCGCGCAAACCCAAACGTCGCTGGCGTCTTTATCCCTTCAAGGGGGAAACGGCGCTGCCAACGCTGCACATTCATCGACAAAGTTGTTTCCTTGTCGGACGGGATCGGAAGGTTGTCGATCTGGCCGTCGATCATCCCAGCTGCTCCAAACAACACGCCGCCTTGCAATACCGTCTCGTTCCCTTTGAACGTGACGATGGTAGTCAGGGGAAACGTGTGCGTCTATATCTCATCGATTTGGAGTCGGCAAATGGCACATTTCTGAATAACAAGAAGATCGATGGACGTAAATATTACGAGCTAATAGAAAAGGATGTCATCAAGTTTGGCTTCAGTTCGCGTGAATATGTGCTGCTCCATGAGAACAGCAAAGAGGATCAGGAGGATGATGATGTGCATATCAAAGACGAACCGATCGATGAGCCCAACGAACCGATCGATACACAAATATGAAAGAGCAGCAAATGAATTGCGCACTCATTCACACACAAACACTTACTCACTCACATGACTCATCATCCAGCCCATATTTAATTCATAACTTAAGTTTCAATATATGCATATACATATATGTGAATTTATATAGAATCGTTTATGTTCTCTTTAACATTCTTGCAAATTGTTTACAATCATTTGAGCGACCAAAAACACATTGTTAACAATCAAACACGATGCGTCGTGTGCCAACTGCCAACATTAAAATACAAATAACATGCAACGTACAGCAATAACAACGAATTCAACTGTATCTATATATATGTGAAATTGTAAGATGTATGTTACTAAGGGGGAAAAATCTTTGCAAAATTGTTGTCCGCAACATTTATGTCCTTCTAATGAACTTCAAATTCATATCTAAGGACTTATGCCAACAATTAAATGATACATGTAATACAATAATTCTGGGTAAATTGTTTCCAACATTTCGTAAACAAATATCATTAAATACTTCTTTTAACTGAGCTTTAAAATTTATTTGGATCAGATTATGAACGGGGTAAAAAATACATTAAAATATTTGATATGCTTCCAATATGCTTCAATCCAATAACTTTTTGGCAAATGTTGAAATTTTTTGCTTCCAATCAATTTTGAATTGACATTTAAAACTTGATGATAAAATTGAACTCATAAACTTTTAATAGAAAATGTTAATCGTCAACTTAATACTGTTTAATCATGCTCTTAATAATTCATAAAACTATACTAAAAGAATTAAGCAAGAGCCAATAATCGAATAGATCAAAACATATACCAACAAAATGATACTATAGAATAGTTCACACCACCTTTGGCTAGAAAATGGACGCTTAATTTCTATTAAGGATTTTACAAAAAATCTAATTACACTATCGACAAATTCTGGAAAAGCTGTGAAAGGAAATTGAGACAAAAGGTTTAGAAATGTATGGGAAAACGATTGAATTGAATTTTTTTGGTGCTTCTTTTAATCAACTTACAAATTACTATATTTCAAGATTTATGCCAAAAATTAAAAGACTTTGGGGGCAATACGAACAATCAAGTTCTGTTTAATCTAGCTCTAAATCATTTGTATAGCTCGACTGAAGGAATTTAATGATACTTGTTTTACAAATCTTGTATCAAATTATTCCACATATAATTGAGACATAAAAATTTAAAAGATTATTGATACATATATGGGATCCATTTGGGTGGAAACTGGATGCTTAAATCTTGTCTGATCTAACTTCAATTAACGTTAAATGCTCTAAATTAAATGGACATGGCATTACAACTTTTGAATAACTTTGGATGGGAAATCGTTTGTGGGAAACGGTTGGATAGAATATTCCAACATCAAAGATATTTGCCCAACATTATAGTTTGTTATAAAAGTGACGAATATTTAGTTCCCCCCTTTAAATTATGTCTAAACCAGCTACAAATAAATCTTTAAAATTATGGAAAACTAACCATACCCGGAATATGATTGGAAAGCCGTAAAATGATTCTGAAAATAAAAGAGTTTCCTAAGAATTCAAGAGAAAACAGAGGAAACAGAACTGATACTTCATATCAACACGTAGTACGTACATATATTTTCTGTCTAAAAACAAAAACAATAACATCATCGCATGCTTTGCACTTTGACATTGAACTCAAGTTAAGCGCTTGAGTTTTAGTTTGCTGAGCATGCAGAAATTTTAGCTGCCAACTTAGACTGTCTTTTGGCCAAGACAATCAGTCAGTCAGTCAACATGAATGGACGTATCATCATCAACATTTTGATTATACTTTGTCTCTGTGCTGCAATTGCTCTGTCGTTGCCCGCCCGGTCGGCGGTGCGACGTCAGGTGGTGCAGCCCACTTGGTTGTTGCGTCCCGATTTGTTGCCACGTGCACCAGTTGCCCCGGTGCGTGTGACGCCTCAGAATCTTCAGGAAGCCGCGGCCATCCGTAGCTCCATCCAGAAGGCTGTCAATGAGAACAGTTTTGTGGTAGCCACAAATCCACAGCAGGTGAGTGTGTCAACCGCTGGCAATGACTCAAAAGCAGTGTTGTGCCCTTATTACCAGACGGAAAGTCGAGCACACTTCGACTCTTTATCGATCGATTCATTCAAAACAAATGAAATCAAACAAAGTATAAATTTGTGAATAGCATAGCAAACAGCTACGATTAGAGCTGTGTATACGAATTTCAATTAGGTTCATTGGCTTAGTGGTAGATACAGGACACAGATCAAATTCAACATACTCAAAGCTCACTAATTTGGCGATGTCTGATGAAAATTGCATTGCGATTGGATAATACAAACCGACGATTTTAAACATGACATTTTTATACCCTGTTGGGGTATATTAAGTCTATTCTTGATCAGCATCAACAGTCGAGTCGATAAAGCCATGTCTGTCCGTCCGTCTGTCAGTACGTCAGTCCGTCCGTATCAACGAAAGGATCTCAGAGATGGTTAGAGCTAGAAGCTTGAACTTGGTCTCCTAGCACTGCTAATATTTGCAGGCAGATCAAGAATATCTTTAATTGTGGAGGCCACGCCCCCTTCGCCCACAAATCAAGAAAGAGTTCATAACAAAGGCAGTTTTGTAGCTAAAGACTTCAGATTTGGTACACATGTTTAATACTTTTGGGTCCATGTGTCCAGAAAATGTCATTACGATGTCACGCCCCCTTCGCCCACAAATTGAAAAAAAAGAATTAGAAAAGAATTACATCGGGAGTGAATGTGAGCGCTTTCCTGTAGATCCACAGCGTATATTACGGTAGCAGGTTGACAATTTGGCAGCTTACCTTTTGTAGGCTTATTGGTTTAATGGGATGCGTGGACGACTCTTACGTTAACAGGTGGTCCTGGGTTCGAACCCCGCTTCAGGCATAATCGAATTATAGTTTTTTTAATATTTTAAATATTATTATTTTCATTTTTTAATTGTTTGATTCAGCATACGAGTTCCGATATTTCTGACATTCTGGCCAAACTAAATGGGATAAAATTAAAAAATATCACAGTATTTCAGATAAAAATGGCTAAACATGTAAATACACTGGATTATATGTCTTCGTTAAGTTTAGCAGTTCAGTTCAGAGTTGTCATGTTCTAAGATGTTAGATGTCATGTATGGAACTAAGAAAGAACTTCCTCTTTATAGGACTTAAGCTTGTCATCCTTGGAGATAATAATATAAAGTCTAGAAAATCTAAAAAAGTATTAAAGATCTAAAGTCTACAAAGATGATGATCTTCAAACTGAACACAAAAACAATATTTATGTGACTTTTCCAAGTTTCCAACTTCATTAATTTCGCTATCAACACAATTACTAGAGTATTTTTTTTTTAAATAATCTTAATACGTTTCACTTTTCAGTATCTTATTGCGCTTGCCCAGTTGGGCTACAAAAATGGAGAAATTGGAGCAAGTGCGCCGATGCCGCTGCCTCCTCCCACGCTGCCCATGTTTGCGGCATTTAAGATGCCGAATGCGACATGGTGGCAACCCCGTTGGTTTTTCCCCTAATTAACAATATTTTTATTTTGATTCAATTTTAACACAGTATATATTGTACATATATATATAACGTATATAGTAATACAATGTTGTTTCAGCGATCAAAACGATGTGGAAATTTCAGAATTTTACGCATCTTTAGAAACTGCAAAAAAAAAAATGTATTTTTTTTCACTTGGTTTTTATTTAAAAAAAAAAATATATGTATATAATAATAATCAATATGTATGTATGTAATAATAAGGAAGTATATACTTTGATAGCATATGAAATAAACAATCAAAACAATGCCAACAGTTTTTGTCATGAAATTTGTTATACTCTTTAGCGATACGTTTCGATATAGTAGTATTTATAATTACTATATCTATCGCTGTACAAAATCTTTAAACATTAGTTATCTAGCTCTAAACAAAAATGCTCTAAAATACATATATATATATTTATATATATCATATCATGTGTGTGTGTGTGTAGTCTGTGTTTGTGTGTGTGTGTACTGCGCATCAAAGGGTATACAATAGTCGTGTTTAAACTATAACTAGTCATTTGGTATACATATATCTATATCATTATATATATATATCTATATATATTTATAGTTATTATATTTAGGATGCGCAAAAAACATTTTCTTTCTTTCTTCGAGTGCGGCTTTATAAGTTTTGTTCCCGTTGCAATGAAAACCGACAGATAACAACAAATATCATTTAAAAAATATTAACATAACAAAAAAAAGCTATCAACGGCATGCCGTAGCTGTAATTCCCTTGCAGTTAGTGTAAACAGATCTTAACTGATAAATGTTGTGGTCCAATTTTGAATCAAAGATTTGGTCAAAACTTTCTAAGGCATAGGAAAACTTGTAATAGTATCTCTACAAATAAAAAAAAAAAAAGTTCTGCATTCTGATTCCAATATATCGTATATATATATATATGTTTAAACTATCAACAGATAAATCAACAAACAACAACACACAAAAGTACAGTACCCAACGATCGAGGCTTCTTTTCTATGTTGTGCTGCTAGAACCAGTTGAGAATTCTAAGCAAGCAACATAGAAAAAACGCCTCGACTTTTTGTGTATTGTTGTTAATCTATTTTGTAACTTAAAGTAAAAATTGCACTACATTTGAAATGAAATATATATTATTACTTCACTGAGAGCTGAGTTCAGATGGATAGACAGATTAACGAATTCAGTTTGTAACAACTGATAAAGATACGATTACGATACGATACCTTCCCTAAGAACTGAGTTCAGTTGGGTTAGTCAAGTATACGTATGTATGTACATATATATGGATGTAAACAAATGAGACCCAATTGTGATTAACTATACCTAATTTCATGAGCGTAACTTCATTAACAGCCAAGTTCACCTGGGTTGGAAAAAGAGTAGATGGATAGATTGAAATTAAGTTATTCATATGACCAAGATATGTTTAAAAGAATCTATCTAGAAATTTGAAAAAAGAAACTTGAAGATATGTACCAGTATTTACGAGAAACATAACGATGATCTTGGAAAGCGTTAGACAGATCAACTAACTAAAGCAATTAACTAGTAGTACTTAGAAACTAGTAGATGAGTTACAAAAAGTGTTATACAAATATTTGATAATTGTTATACGAAAACTTACAAACTAGCTGCAAGGCTATTGGGGATTATAAACGATCATGTTGCGCTTTTACACAGTTTTACACAGTATGACAGTTTGACAATATAACAGTTTTACAGTATTACATACATATAGTACAATAGATAGTATAGTATTAATGGTTCACAATTAGCTTAAATATATATAAATATTGTATGTATATATAAGAAAAAGGCTTTAAATTCTAAATTTATTATTTGTTTTCATTCATTATTTGTTTTTCTTTTTGTTTTTTATAGATAAGGCGTCTTTCAGATTCGTTAAGCTTGCTTGAGGAAGAGAAGTGGAAAAGAGGGTGGCAAAGGAAGTGTAAGGTGGGGGGGGGGAATTTCTTGGAATGATTCAGTTTTGAGGCAATACGCTTAAATGGCCAAATTAGCAGCAGTCCAGCAGGTTTACACGTTGTCAATATCATAAACTAAACGTAATGGATTGTTTTTTAACATGTTTCGGTTTTCTCCTTTTCTTTTTGGTCTACTAAATGCTAAGCACAACATTGTGGCTAGTCTTATGGTTGCTTTGTTTTCGTTTTGGGGCATTTCTTTTGTTTTTTTTTTTGTTGTTGCTATTTTAGTTATTGTTGAAGATATTTCTTGAAACGTTTATACGTCAGCTGCTTAACATGATTTATTGTAGAAAAAAGAATGTGTTGAAGCAATTATTAGATGACACAATAAATACATACATAGAATACATGCAATGTTTATCCAATATACTCTATTAACTATCGTAGAAACTATCGTATGCTATCAACTATCGTATGCATAACAATAACAACAACTCGTCATCAGTCTGTCCCAATCGAAATTTTACTATAATCCCCAGATTGTCGTCGTTGTTGTTGTTGTTGTTTGTTGTTATTTCTACTACACACTGGCCATACAAAGTATGCGTTTATACAATATAGTATGCATAGATACTTATATATATATATATATCTATATATATATTCTTATCTAACCTCATCAATATCCTCACCCTCCGATGAGCTGCGTATGGTATTATATTGGGAGTTACGACTCCGGAGCATACGCAAAAAACTGCCAACGGCAAATATGGTGCGGCGATGTCGATGGAATATACCCTGATATAAGGCCTCTCGTAATGTTTTCCGATCCTCAACGTCCACCGATGACGTCAATGATGTTTGATGCGGCAAACGTGCTGCGAATAAAACAACAATTATTTAACGTTTAATCATAAAAAAAAAACAAAAACAATAACAAAATAAACTGAACAAAAACGAAAATTAAATAAACATGCGATAAGGCAAAAGTGATCATAAACAAACGATCTAGTACTATGTATGTGTGTAGTGGTATGTGATCTGTGCCGCTTATGTATTTCTTATAGCTTGCCACTTTCCCAAGAAGGAAACAATACTGCTAAATACTTTTACAATCGTTTTGCGGTTTAATTTCGCACTCATCTGTTTCAGGGAAATACTATATACACCGATGTGTTGTTGATCAATTTTCATGGAAAATTCAATTCAAATGTTTGACATCTGAGACCCCCACAAGATCGAAATCGACTATTAGAACGAGCTACAGTGAACGCTTGCTAAATGCAATTTAAAGAATTATTTGTTTATTCTTTTTTTGTTAAAATTCTTTAAAGCGCTTCAAAAGATTCGGCATTCGTAAAAATTAACTTGAAGTCGAACTCTTTTTTATTTGTTCTAACATTTGTGGAGATAAATCTTTTTCTTTCTTTATTGAATGAAATATCTTTCATACTACTATAATCAGTATTGCTCGACTTTTAAAATAAGTTAAATAACAAATTTTCAGATTGTTCTATTTTTAATAGTTTTATATTCATTTATATTCTTGTTTCTAGCTCTTTGGTTCATTACGTTTCGTCTTGAAACTCTTTTTATGTACTTTCTTTTTGCATTGTTAATTTCTAATCGAGATTCAGCATAGTAGAAGAAAGTATTATCTTTCTTATATGATCAGTTTACAATAAGCAACAATTCTGATTCTTGTCTAAGTTTCTGAAAATTTTCTGTAATTGATTTCAGATGTTAATACCACAAAATTCTCCACTCTGCTGCAACTCTTTATTTACTAGTGTAATGTAAAAATAGCGCATAAAACATAAACACCTTTTTTTTGACAATTTAAAAATAAATTAATTGTAGCATATAAAATTCTTTTGAAGCTTTGAAATAAGAAAATCTAAATGATTTTTTTTTCAACTCAATGTTTGATTTTAATAGAACTAATTTTAATATATAACTCTGAAATGTTAGGCGTTTATTTATGACCTTTTGTAAAAAGATAATATACATTTTTCTCCGTTATACTACACTTTTTCTCATTAAAAAAAAACAAAACAAAACAAATAAAGTGAGACAATGTAGAAAACAAATTACATAAACTGTGTGTCCACTACAAAAGCTACTATTATTCTATCAGTTTCCTTTAACCAATTATCCGGCGCTCGTTATTTACTTATTTGCTTCTATGAAACCAACACATTTACATGTAAAATCTAATTTAAAACTTGAAGGTTATACTGTAAATTGATCATTTTATTTTCGGAATTTAAATGATATATATTTATACTAGTTGTGACAACAAAACAATAAATTAATAAATAAAATGTTAAACTGTTTACTTCACGTTTAACTGCAACTCAGAAATGTTAAACTTCTAAAAATAATGTATTTCTTGAATTTTAAAATGCCACTAATAATTATTAAAATTCTATATAAACCAGAGATCGCAAATAGGAGTTATGAATTTATAAAAATCAGACTTAAACAATTTTTGTGAGTGAATGGAATATTTTAAATATACTTTTTTTCTGAGTGGAAACAGAAATAAAAGGATTTAGGAAAAAACAAGGCACTAGCCTTTAAATTTATCATTATATGGGATTTCAAAATCTGTTTGAATAACTTCCGAGTTTCAGAACTCTAGCTTTAATAATACTCGTTTTCAATTTACGGGGGCGTAGCAAATATTTAACACAAACTGGTTCTGTTTAACCCACAGACAGACCAATATACCAAATTTAGTGTCTCTAGCTCTTATAGTCTCTGAGATCTATGCCATTATACAGACGGACGGACAGGCGGACGGACAGACAGACATGGCTATATCATCTGCCAGACTTCCATATTTTTTTTTTATATAAACTCAAAAGACCCTTATACTTTTTTTAAGTAAAGGGTCTAAAAATTAATCAATTTTAATTTAAAAATCATGATACAAAAAAATAAAAGTTACTTTTAAAGTTTTATAATAAAAATAAAAGTACAAATTAAATCCACATTCAAAAAATTAAAATTAAAGCAAAAATTCCAAAAAATACTCCAAAATATTTTTTGATAAGTGCATCACGTTTTTATTTTACATTTGTATTAAACAATAACATTTATTTAAAATTTCTATAGTACAGGGTGGGGCAAAAGTAGTCACCCGGCTTAATCCACAAGAACTCGGAATAATTGTTTCCATTTATTATATTTTTATTTATTTTGCGCAACATTTGTAAATAGGCTGATTATATTTGCCCCACCCTAGACAAACTGAAAATAAGAGTTAAGCTATTATTTATTTATATAAAAAGTTTAATTATTATTTCATAATTTTTTAAATTTACATATATTAAACAAATGAACAATGAACAAATAATTTGTAATTAAAAATAAATGATCAACGTTACGGTCCCTGCTCTATGCAAATACAATTAAAAAAAAAACACTGCCTTGATCTGAGAGGTTGCACTGTACATTTCCCGCACCATCTTTCTATCTCTCTCTCTCTCTCTCTCTCACCCTCACTCTATCTGTTCACTCGCTCTCTTGCAACTTACCCGCAATTGGTGATTTTGGCGACTTTAGCGAGTACTCATCCAAATTCTTGCCGCCCAGATCGAGTTTAAGCACCTTCTTGGTTAACTGCTGTGTGGCCGCCTCCATGTTGCTTGACTTTTCAATTTTAATATCCACATTGCGCTGGCTAACGGCACTTTTGCTGGGCACAGCGGCAACTGTTGATGATGATGATGTTGTTGCTGCTGCTGCTGCTGCTGCTGTTGTTGTTGGTGTTGTTTTGACGGCATCACTTGCATCTGACATGTTGTTGTTGTTATTGTTGTTAATGCTGCTGTTATCAATATGAATGTTGCTGTTGCTGTTGTTATTATTATTATTATTATTATTTAGATTAGAGGTCGCTGCTTGTGAACCGTTGGCACTTGCGACCGTTAATGCGGCAATTTCAACGTTTGCAAACGTTGTTGCCGTCGTTGTCGCCGTTGTCGACGTCGCAGTCGCCTCGCTTGTTGTTGCTGTAATTTGAACGTCGGCAGCAGCCGCAACCATTGTTCGAGCGCAACGCCAAATACGCAATAGTTGGCTCAAAAGCCGTTTTATATTTTGTTCTAGCCGTTATTAGCTGCTCTGACTGTTGCTGTTGCTCCCGTTGATGTTGTTGTTGTTGTTGTTGCTTTTGTCGTTGTTTGTCTGCCGTTTGCATATAAAAACGATTTCCGTTGACGCGCGCAAATCGCTTTGTTCAATGTTTTTTTTCGTGCTTTGCTTTGCTCTTTTGTTTATTTGTTTGTTCTTACGCTTTGCATTTACATTTCTTTTATTTTTGCTTTTGTTTTCTGCTTTTTTCTGTCGGCAATTAATTGCACTTGTTGGCGAGCATTACAGTTTTGTACTACTTACTTTACTATTATTATTATTATTATGTTGGTGGTCTGGCTTCGTTGGGTATTTGCATTTGACAACTGCCCGTTAGAATATCAAAGTTGGCGCCATAAAGCGCCACCTGTTGCGTATAATCGGTCAGCGTGATGAGTGGCAAACGTTGCTGCTCACTTTTATCGCACAGACTCAGTTGGCTCAAGTTATCGATTATTGCATAGAGTTTGCGCTGCTGCTGCTGATCGATCTGTGGTGTTGCTGCTGCAATGTTGTTGTTGTTCTTGTTGTTGCTGCTGCCGCTACTGCTGCTGCTGCTACTGCTATTATTAGTATTTTTTTTTATATTATTATTACTATTACTATCAGCATAATCACACATTGCCGCTCGCTGCACAGGCGCTATGTGCACACGTATGGCAGCCTTGTTGCTGCACTCGCTGCTGCTGTTGTCAGTCTGGCAACGCTGTCGCAAATTTTTCAATATGGCGCTCAATCTGCTTGGCAATCTTTGCGCTGGCTGCGGTTCAACTTTTTGCTGCTCTGGCCACACATCTAATGAATAGCGCCGCTGCTGCTGCTTAAGTCGCTGCCTCACCTGCTGCTGTTGTTGCTGCTGCTGCTTTATTGCATTACGCTGTCCAATCGATTGCAGATACTTAATGTTCGCCTGCAACCCTCGTTCGTAGTAGCCGCTGGCCAGTTGCAAATATGTGTACAGATCGATGCGTCGCTGTTGCTGCTGCTGCTGCCGCCGTTGTAGGTCTTCCACATTTAACGTATTAATATCTAGCACACGCTGCTCATAATTGTTGCTGCCGACACTGGCTTTGTTGCTGCCGACGCTGCGCACATTTTCAGGGTCACGTTGTACACACTTGTTTTTGTTATTCTTCTGGCCATCATTGTTCCCTTTCACGCTGCCCCACTGTCAGTCGAGGTGACGCTGAACGAGCGCCTTCAGTTGGTCACAGCTTTGGGCGCTTTTGATCCGTCGCAACGTATCGTTGTATGTGTCGTCCGGTGGCGCCGCTGAACAAATCGTTTGTCGGCCACGCGGCGTATACGTATCCCCGAATCTGTATGTAATTAGCGACAGCGCAAAATAAAAGGAGAGAACGAGAAAAGAGGGCAAACATTAATTACAACAATAATGCCAAGCAGCAAACAGCGAATGCAAACGTAAAACAAACAAGAGTGAAAGCAGCAGTGGAGTCTACTCGACAGTAAGTTACTCGCTGGCAACAAATTAAATACATAGTATGTAAAACAAAAGTAAACTCTACGCATTGAAATACACTTTGTCTTCATCGTTGCAGCTTTTAATAACCTTTCAAACTTAAACTAGTCGAAAAAAATGTCGAGAGAATCCGACTGTAAGATATCCTGTGTAAAAACCAGGGAATAAAGCCGAACCCGAAAGCCGAACCGTTAACCGATCTTAGCTTTTTAAATCTACCAATCGCATGGTTAACAACTACTTAAAAGGGTTGCAAAAACTTAGTATGGAAATTGTTTAGCGTATTAATTATATGGATAGATAAAAAAAATAATGAAAACAATTAATGACAAGACAGAAAGGTTAATACCCTTATCGATTTTGGAATGTTTTAACATTAGTTCAAATTTTTTTTATAGTTCAGCTTAAAATACACTAAGAGTGACTTTTGAATCAATTAATACCTTCGAAAAAATGGGTTTGAGTAAGTTTTTACAAAAAATAGAAGGATTTATTTAAATTAGTTAAAATCCCTTGAAAAACGAACAAGATTTTTGTACACAATTAAATGTTCGACCAATAATTTCTATGACAGACCTTTTTTTTTATCAGATTATCACTTGTTTTAATTTTAATTTCATAGTTGTTGAGAGTTTTTGAAGTGTCTACTGAAGCTGATGAGGTTGGATATGCCACTTTCTGCCTGTAACATACATACATTGCCACAAAGTTATTATAGTCTTCTATAATTTGGGTAGCGAGTATAACAAGCAAACAGACAAACAACACGAAATAGTAATAAAAAAAAAACAGCAATTGAGCTAATAATAATCAAACAGCGATTTCAACAACTCTACGAACCATCCCAATTCCAATCCCATTCCAGCGCCTATACCTAACTGTTATTTACTTATCGTTATCGTTATCGTTTATATGGATAATGTCAACAAGTGAGGTTAAGTGCGACGCGGAAATAGCTCTTTTGATGTAACAACATTCGAAATTGACTCCCAGTGGAATTGCCGAAAAGCAAAAGGTTAACTGGAGCTCAGTTAAGGATTATTTTTGAGCTAATCAATAAAATAAAACTTTGATGTTGCAGTTGTTAAACAGTTTTAGGCCAGTTTTCTTTTATAATCCAGTTAAATTGTAACTAAGAAGTATTTTTAAACTTTACATTAATTTGTATACATTTATTTCTTTACATTATTTATTTATATATTTCTTTCAGTTTATATTTGCGCTATATTTCCTTTAAATTATTTCTGTTTTAAATGTAAGCAGACTCAAAAGTTTAATATTTAACTTAATTTCCCGCAACTTGACATCTGTAGAAGACATTGAAATTATTGTAAAGTAAAAAAAAATAGCCCGAATTTTGCTGTTTAAGAATTAAGGAACTTTTCACTAAATAATCATCAACAAGTGGATAGTAAGAGAATACATAATAGTAAAACTGATAGCTAACTGTCATTTAAGAACACTTTTGTCAGGTGGCAACGCTGCTCATGCCAACTTTCTGTCTATGACTTAACTGTCTGTTAAATAATTGACAAAAATTTAACAGGTGAAGAATCATTGCAGAATCATCAACATTAACTTAGTTGATTTTGTATACACAGGGTGGGGCAAAAGTAATCACCGTATTAGAAAACGCTATAACCTTTAAAAAGAAATTCCTTAATATTTATAAAAAAAAAGTCGCAAAAATACTTTGTTCTTGGATTATAAAAATCTTTGATTACCTTTGTGTCAGTTTATTATTAATACTATTAACAATTTGAGTTACATCATTAGAATTGATTTAATTAAAATAAGCTAAATCAATTATAATTATTATTATTATTTATTTTTAATGTGCGTTACACTAAACGTCCTGAAAAAACTCGTACAAATGATTATTTTTACCTATTCCTTAAACAACTTACGGACCTTGAGTGAAAGTGTTGTCAGACTGATGTTTGTTTATTTTTTTATTGAGTTTCCCAGCACTGCAAGATGTGAAAGTGGAAAGTTGAGCTCTGCCTTGCAAGACGACATTTTGACCTTTTGTTTACAAGGCTCTCTTAGCCCAAGACTCTGTTCGATGTCATGTGACAAGATAAAACATGCAAACTGACTGCTGTACTTTTGTCTGCCACAAAGCGTTACAAAAATGTATATTATTAGTATATACATTTAGTAAAATTGTGGTTAAACCCACAGGTAGCTCACCCACTCAACCGCCCAGGCACACATAGAGAACAGAGGGCAAAGCTTATCAAAACTTGCCAGTGACGTTAGCCAACGGAGCAAAGGCCATGAAACTCGAGCTGAAGATGTGGCGGAAATTTCACGTCAACCACAAGTTTCGTGGGTTGACTTTTGTGGTTGGGGCTGGCAGGGTTTTGCCCAGCCCACATTTATGACACCAACTGTCATAGCACACACCACCAACACAAACAGAGACACACACACACACACACACACACACACACACACACACACACACACACACACACATTTACACACCCATCATTCGTCAGCCGTAAACCCAGATATAAATACAATATATATATATATAGAGACCGTCATTAGACCCTGCACTTAAATAGTTCAGAGTCTTTTGAGTTTGTTGAAAGGGAAATATGCGTAATTGGCGTCACAGACCGTTTAAAGTATACATATATATTCTAGATCGGGATAAATTCCACTACATCCATAGTGCTTAAGAGAGAACTCAAATTTTAATTAGGTATTATCCTACTTAATTGCATCAAAGTCAGATAAATACTACAGTTTATACAATTGGAGTTTTAACTTTATAGATACTTTTTACGCATAACTTTTTACATTTTTTGTATTATACCCAAAATCGAAAATCGCAGTTCTTCCAGCCGAAATAACCGTTTATTAACCGATTCATGTATAATACTTAGTTTCGGTTTAATAACATTTCTTTACTTTGTGAACTGAACTGAAACCGAAACATACAAATAACCGATAATCGCTCAAAAAAACTGAAATCTAAATTCGCTTTGGTTTAGTTCCCTAATTTAAATAGAATAACAGAGTATCTTCCAGTCAGGAATCGTTTTCACTTGTCAAGAATATGGCCATGAGCCTTGGCACACATGATAATAACCGCAGTCCCATCGTCAAATTATTAAAAAGCTTGCGGTGAGGAGTTTCATGGTTTAATGTGTTTATATCAATGCTGAAAGTCAACCAATATTTTTGAGTAGATTCGGTTCAACGGTTCGAGCTTTGGCTCGGTTCATGGGAGGGTTTGGGGAAAGCCTGAACCCAAGCTTTGGTACGAACCAAAGTACAATTTAATACAAGTTATAACTTGCAACGATAGCTCGTAAAAGACTCGCGTGAGTGGGTTTTTTATATCAATTGTGGATATCCGAGAACGAGCAAAAATCGAATCATCTGTCGCTCACTTCAGCGTATTCTCGGTGATCTGCCGATGTTTATTGATATGAGTAGCTGATTTTAGCAAAAAAAAACGAATCAAGCTCATAAAATACCTTAAGTCATTGCAACCACTTTTAATATATATATTTTTTAAAACGTTTGTTTAAAGTACGACTAATGACAAAAAAATGTGTATCAAAACAAAAGTTCGTTTACAGACCGACCAACTGTTATAATAAATGTTTATTTACAGTCTCACATTTCATTGTGGAAAGTAAAAAGAAAAACCCAGATATTTTGAAATGTGAAACTTGTGCTTCGTGGAAAAGGATCATTAATTATTTAAAAAAAATGTATGAACTTTATGTAACTTTCATTCAACAACTACAGAGTCTATCACAGTTGGGTTCGCTCGACTTCAGACTTCCCCACTTGTTTAAATTAACACTGTGTATACCTCGGAAAGTAATGCACATGGGTGGACAGCTGGCCACGGAACTGGGCTAATGATGGCACCTCGGGTGCCAAAGGACGCAAACGTATGGAACGCACGCGCCTGCGACGACCTTGCGGATTTTGGCGACTCATTTGCAGCGACGTTTGCTGCATCTTAAAGTCACGATAGTGATTGGCGACCTCGTGATGATAGCGCTCATCCCGAAAGTATTTCCTATTGTAGATCCTTCGCACGCCCAAACGTGGTGCATACGTAACGCCCACACGCAGCGGCACGCCCACAATGGACAGATCCGTGGACATTTTGTGGGGTAAGTTGATAAAGTTTTCGGGAATGGAATGGAAATGAAGAAAAAATGAAACTTGATGCAAGACGAGCGCGCGAGCTTTCAACTAAACCGTTTGAGCGAAGGCAACAAAGCAAACTACAGACTTGACATTGATGGGTCTCTCCATTGTCGTTAGACGATATATAGCCAGGGGAAACACGTATAGTCAGGAAAGCCCCCTACCTCAACACCCAAACCCCTTCGGCAAATTATGTACAAACATTTGTACATTGATTGGGAACAAGAACAGCACAAGAAATCAGAAATATTTTTGCGGTTATTTGTTATCACGTCAGTCAGTGATTTGTTGTCTGACATCGAAATGAAATAAAGTGAAGGACCCCTCAATTTCTCAATCCCTAGTTGCCTACACATGGCGAAAAAGTCTATTATTTTGTGCCTAACTTTATTTCTCACCAAGACTCAAATTACTAAAGTCAAGAATTTCGAAATTGTTTCAATAACGATTTCATATGTTCGAAAATTTAATATTGAAAGAAGTCAAACTTGAATTAAGTACTGTAATTCTGTAAGTAAGTACCTAAAGAGCTTAGAAGAAGCTTTCTGTAAAATAGATACTTTTAACAAACTTAATACACCCCCCTCGAACATGATGTTTACTGCAGACTTAAAGCACAAAATTGTGTAGACTTAATTTGTAAGTATAAAACGATCGTGAAATAAGTATTTCTGTATTTTATTTCCTCTCGATTCTAGAACCATTTTAATATCTCTAAACAGATATAAGATTTATAAATCTTTTTTTTTTAATATTTTACGAACTTGTTCTGTGATTATTCACTGTGAAAAAACATTTCGAGGTCTAGTTGTATAATTGTTTGCCTAACTTTTAGTCCATCAAGAGATTTACTTTATTCAAGATTATTGGAACTTGGTTAAAGAATTTGTGTGCCAATTTTTAGTATCCGAAACTTCTGCAAACTTGCAAATATAATTTCTTGTAAGTCTACAGTTTCAGATTCTTTTCTCTTTTATAAAGATTATTTGCAGTTCGTTAAAGGTTTTGTATGCATTTTTTTTCAGTAAATCGTACTTATTTTTAGTTAATCACAAATACTTAACTCGTAGACATTTACACTTAATATTAGTATAACTTTTTCTCTCTGTGTAGGACCCTAGAGCTCCCTCTCAAGACTCAACTTGTTTAGGAGTCCACAGTCTGCCTTTAACAATAGTAAAATTAGTCGTTTTCATGTCGTTAACTATTGTAACTGGTACATCCTTCATACTCTAACCCTAGCACTACCTCTATACCCCGCTCTTAGCCCTCTTCTTTTTGGTTCTAGGCCCATTTGCATGTTGCTGTCGCGTCAGCAACAATAACCCAAACATTGTTATTCAAATACAAAACAAATATTGTCAACAAATACTAATAAACACATTTGTTTATTCGGTCGCCTAGTACTTCAGATGCTCTATTGCATTACGGAACTTAAAATCCATAAATTCAGCTCTATTTGGTTTAATTCTGATCTGTTCTGTTCTGTTATGATCTCAACGCTTTGAGTTCAGTGAATTGGCCTCGACTTAATTGAATGACGTGCTGATAAGCAACGAACGTAAATTAATTTCAATATAGGTTTAATTACATTTTTGAAGGCTACTTGAGTAGAGAATTCTAGAAGATGCTCTCAGCATAAAGACGTAATACTCAACTGGGAAATAATATATGCTTTTGTGCATGGCAGTAAAACAGCTTGAAACAGCTTGTGAAATTAACAGAATTAGAATACTAATATTAACATTAACAGCGTCACTTTAACAGTTGACTGTTAACTCTGTTAGGGTTTTAGTATTTTTAATATATAATTTAATATATAATCTATAAGTTACTGAACTGGATTATAAAAATAAGCTAGAATAAAAGAAAAGATTGGTTTTATAGATATTTAAAAAAATAAATAAAATATAAAAACGAAAACAATTCAAATAAATATGCAAAAAAAAACAAATTGTATGCTTTTAGTGTTTTATGTAATTTAAAAATATTCTAAAACTTGTCATAAATAAGCTAAAATGCCAACACTTTGTTGTAATGTAAATATGTATATTAAGAGCAAAACTTTAAATGGTTTTTCATGAAGAGTGTTGAAACTCAGTTCATTCATGGAAAGTTAAAACCTTCTGTTTAACATTAACAATCAACATCAGACACTAACAGCGTCACTTTAACAGCACTCTCTCCCATAGTTTAAACTGTTATGTATTGTCTTTTTAACATAAGTCTTTATATGTTTTTCCAATCAGTACTTGAACTCACTTTAACTGAGCTCTGTTATAAAGTAAGCTGTTAGTCTAAACTAAAGTTTTCTGTCTCTCATTAACATTATTAACAACGTCACTTTAACAGCGCTGTCCCACGTATGTTTGTATTTATTTCATTTCATAAGCCAATTGAACTTTTTGTTGTGTTATTGATAAAAGTATTTGATTGTGATTGATATGCAAGCACTTGATGAGCACAACACATACATACATGCTCTTATAAGCACATATGTACAATACATGTCTTTTGTATGGAACTGTAGAGCACTAATGCGATTGAATGATTAATTTGGATATATTTGATTATATGAGGACATGCAATGCTCGTCTCCATCAAGCTGTTTATACGGCAAGGCGGCAAGCTTATTTGTTGCGAAAAAATGAAATGGAATGAAGTGAAGTGAAGTGAAAGGAGCAAGAAAATAGCAGTGAACCATGTTGCCGCCGTTTGTGGCACGTACGTCAGTCAGTCAATTGTTGTTCTCGTCGTTGTTAATATTATTATTGTGCAACTGTCGTTTGCGAGTTTCGGTGGCAATTTAATAATCAATCAACCCCCCCTCTCTTGTTACTTTCCACTCCCATTTGGCCCAATCAGCGTCGATCTACTTTGTTGAAATTATATGAGTAATTGCTGCAGGAGTTACCATTAAAAACTGAAGCAAATTACGACCAATGTAAAGGGTCTGACAGGGGTAGTGGGTGTGTGAAGAAGGTGGCAAGTGTCGTGTCAGTTAATAAAGTAAAATTTCACAAGAAATATGAACACTTTGCACAAATTTCAACTTTGTATCTATCTATATGCGTATGCATGTAATTAGGAATAAATGTGTATGCGTGTGTGTAGCAGTTCCCATTTCAAGTAATTGCTGTGTTTATTTGCTTGCTAAGACTCAAAATAGAAGAAGACAAATGTCGGTGCACTGTGGGGAATATTCCCAATTTTCCATTATTTTGTTTTAAATTTATTAATAACATTTTGGAATTTCCATTTTTTTATAATGTTAATTTTACTTGCTTCGCAATTAGATGCTTTAATATCTGTTTTGTTTTGTAAGTTCAGCGTTGCCACCTAATTTAGGTTATTTGCTTCTCACTATTTCATAAAATGAGACAGAAATCATAGTCAACTTTTGTGCGTAAGTCAAAATCATATATGTATACATGAAATGATTTTGCAAAATAAACTTCATAGTACAGATTAAATTTTAAAAATTCACATGAACATTTTTAACAATAGTAGTAAGTGTATTTTGTCTATAATATCTGAGTTTAAAAGCTGTTGTAGTAATTTTCAATTGCTTTATAACATACATTTATGTATGTTAAGCAAAGTGTTTTTCCTTAGAGTATGACAAATTTACAAATTCACCTGAAAGTTATACAAAATTGCAGCTGTGTCTAACAGCTGTTATACTGAAGATCAACTGTTATATTGGCATTTCTTTTAGAGTATGAAAAAATTGGTTTAATTGCTTTGTGCAAATGTATTTAACAGCAAAATTATTCTGCATAATTATCAACATTTATCCCAGTTTTTGTGAATTGACTACACTCAGATTTTTAACAATTTGGCAAATATTATACCCTGTGGGGGTATATTAGTTTGTTCAAAGTATGTAACAGGCAAAAAGAAGCATGGTCAAGCCAATGAAGTACGAATATGTATATATATATTATTGATCAGCAGCAATAGTCGAGTCGATATAGCCATGACTTTCTGTCTGTCTGTCTGTCCGTCCGTATGAACGAGAGCATCTCAAAGATAATCAGAGCTAGAAGCTTGAACTTTGAAAGACTTTTCAATTCGGAGAACACACTTCCCCTTTGGCTGTTCGATAAAAAATCTTAAATTTGGATTTTATAAAATTTATATATTTGTTTTTGGTCATATTTCAACTTTCAATAAAGCTAAAATTCTCGACAGCTGAAATTGTACAATAAGTAAGTCTCCAGAACTGGCGGGAAAATAGCTGAATTTGTAACATTGGTGTACGTGTAAGTTGTGCAGAATTGCAGCGGAGCTTAACAGCTGTTATACTGGGATCCAACTGTTATATGAACATTTATTTAATTAAGCATCAAATACTGTCAGAAACATGTTCAAATTTCTTTTCCCATTTTTTTTGAGAAACTATCTTTTTAAAACAGCAACCAGACAAAATAGAACACAGCTGTTATGCTGAGAACAAACTGTTATACCAAAACAACTGTTATACTGATATGCAACTGTTATGCTGATAATTTCCTTAATTTTATATGCGTTGGCATTCCAAATATGTATAATATGCATGCTTGACAAAAAATAATATTAATGCCCAAGAAAACGGTAAAATTCCACCATAGTGCAGTGAATGAGGGAAGGAAAGAAATTGTATGCGTGTGTGCGTACGTTTGTTTGTGTGTGTGTGTTTACACTTGTGCTTGCGCCTGAATGTAGGCAAGCAGTTGCTTTGGACGTTGACGCCACATGCCTCTCTGCAGCAGCGGCCACTTAAATGCCTTTAAAACTATGCACAATTAAAAAAGGCAAGCAGGAGCAACAGTGTAATGCGAGAGTAAAGGAGATACAGATAGTGGGAGAGAGAGGCAGAGAAAAGGAAGAGAACACGAGCCTGAGAGTTTCGTCAAATGACACTGACAGCAACTTGAGCGTGTGTGTGTGTGTGTGTGAAAGGCAAAATCCCATGTATGCATGTCAAATAGCGACACTCACACACACACAGCAAACTTATGGGCAAATACAATCACAATCAGTAAAAAGTTTTTGCTCCACTTTGACACAAAAGCCGCCGTGTAATAATTCTTGTTGTCGCCGTGTATCTGTGTGACACACTTATTGTGCCTTATCACACAGACACACACATGCAAATACTGCGCACTTATTTTCCCCCCTTTAAAAAACCGCTATAACAACAACCACAACGACAACAATCACAATTTTAAAACAACAACTACAGTAAATAGACATTGAATAATTAATTGAAGCAAATTGATGGACAGCACAATAAAAGCACGAGCGAAAACAATAGCAAAACAAATAAGCGCAAATAAATCGTATTGATTGCTTACCAAGCAAATATGTAAATGTACCGCTAATATTAACCTCTTTCTTTCTCGTCTTTCCTTTCTCTTTTTTTTTGTCGTTGTTCAACACAACAACAGCTGGTCCTGTCTGTGTACGTGTGTGTGTGTGCGTCTTCTTTTTTCACTCTCTCCTTTTTGACAGTTAAAACTGTCGCTTGCAATTAACACACATTCACAGACTAATTTGATCACTCTCAGTGTCTTTCACCGTTCGTTATTACAAATGTTATTTATATTATTTTTACTTGTATGAGTTTTTATTTTTTTACAATATGTCTGTTATTTAAATGCGTTTCGTTTCGTTTGATTGCCACTAGAGTTCTGATTGAGTTCGAATGAACGCATGAATCAATTCAGTCGCTCATGAACTATATCGTTCATTTCGTTCAGCTAATTAGTTTAAATTGAAACTTTCTTTAAAGTTATTTCTTTAACAATTTAACACAATTATTATTGCAATGCAAGTATTTTCGATATAAATTAGAACTTCTTAATTATTAATAAATTAACAATATTTATATTCTGTAATATTATTATATTTCCAATTGAACTGAACTGTGAGCGAAATGTACAAATGAACTTATTCAACAAACTGAGCTAAAAATCGACATCGAAAGAATCTTGTTTTAACAACAAGCCATAGATGACGTAATTATGTTTTGCAGACAAACAACAGGTGGCGGCATCAATTTGAAACCTGTTTCATCTTCTCAGGAAAAAGTGTATCATTTGTAACGTCACGTCATAAGAGGAAAAAGGTTTTTTGTTGTTGGATTTTCTTATTAATATTTTAGTAATGCATGCATTTTTGTTACAATTATTTATTTATATAACGTTAACTAATATTAGTTTACAACAAATTATTAAAAAATATTTAAATAACATTAAAAAATGTGAATTTAAATTGGCAATTAAAATTATAATTACATATATATATATTTATTTATTTTTATAAATTATAATTAATTAATATTGGATTTTTTTAAATTATTGGTTTAAATTGCGCGCACATTTTCTTTTTGATTATCGATACTATCGCACCATTGTTAATAAATCGATATAATCGCATGTTCTTGCAACCCTTGTAGCTACGATTGTAGTTCGTCTTGAGACTTTCTACATTTGTTCGATAAGTTCAATAGCTTAATAAATTTGTTAGTTTTTAATTATAATTTATAATAATATGTATAAATTTGTTATGAAACATCACTTTCTTAATTATAATTTAGATTGTGCATAAATTTATTTCATAAACATCGTGATACATTTTGTGAGCATGTCAATTGAATAATGACGTTCGTGAACTTGAACTAGTTCACAGAGTCAAACTTTCCAACACTGTTGTTTTCGGAAGCCGCATTTTATTTATTGTAGCTATTTATTGTCATATTTCTCCAAATGAAATATGAAATATTGAATTAATTGTGCGTGATTTCAAGCAGAATTGTGTGTAGTGCAATTTTATTTTCTTGAGCCGGCAACAACAACCACAACAACAACAAGGCAACAATGACATCTGCACGAGATCTCATCAAAATTGATATAGTAAGTGCAACGAAATGAAAAACAAATGTGAATGCGAATGCAAATAGCACAGGAATAATACAACTACAATCCATTTTACAGGAATGGGGCATGGAACGTTTGGTTCGCGCCCAACAGGTCGTCGAGCTGCGCCCCTACGACATCGAATCGTGGTCTGTAATGTTGCGGGAGGCGCAAACGCGTCCCATTCACGAGGTGCGCAGTCTGTACGAGTCCCTGGTCAACGTGTTCCCCACCACGGCGCGCTACTGGAAGCTCTACATCGAGATGGAGATGCGCAGTCGCTACTACGAGCGTGTGGAGAAACTCTTCCAGCGCTGTCTGGTCAAGATTCTCAACATCGATCTGTGGAAGTTGTACTTAACGTACGTGAAGGAAACCAAGGCCGGTCTCAGCACGCACAAGTGAGTAGACTAGCTAATCGTTAATAGAGGGTATAGCTAAGGTTAGACAGAGAGATTCCCTTTGGCCCCGCGGAAGATTTTAATATCAGGCAGAACATTGTATTTAATATTCCACTGATCGCGCATAGAATTGCAGGCGGTAAAAGACAAAAGACAGTACCATATATAGTACAATCTGTGAGTTTGATTGAGATATCTTAAGAAACAATGGGATTTTTCATAGTAAGAATTGATTTGGGACCAATGACAATCATATGATATAGTGCTTCGATTTTAAATAAAACTTGTGAGGTTGTAGAAGACATTACCAAGTATACAATCTGTGAATTTGGTTAAGATATCTTAAGAAACAATAGAGTTTTTACTATGACAGCTATACGATATAGTAGTCAGTATCTAAAATGTGTCATGATATAAATGACAACACTAAATGTAGAAACTGTAAATTTGGTTGAGATATCTCAAGAAACCACGATTTTTATACCCAAAATTGATTAGGAACCGATCTTTCCTATGACAGTTATTTGAAATAATGTTCCGATTTTAGATAAATGTTTTGATGATGTAAAAGGTAAGACCAAGTACACAATCTGTGAATTTGATTAAGATATCTCAAGTGACAATAAAGCTTTCCATCCTAGTTTGATCTAAAGTTTGTTCTTTTCTATAAAAGCTCCGACTCTCCGATTTCTAGTTCTCCGATTTGAACTAAAATTGCTCAGCATGTATAAGATATTCCCAAAAGAATAATCTGCGAGAATGATATATATGTATTTTTAATATAAATATGTAAAATATATGCATTTCACAATAACTTAAAACTAAGGATTAATACCGGAACAATTATCGGTTTCGGTACGTATCGAAACGAATATTTCGGTAAAAGGTTCAATGTCGGTTGTGTCCATTCTGTTCCGGTAAAAGTACCGATACAGTGGAATTTTGAAGACTTTAATGTTATAAAACGTACAAAGTGTTAAGGAACAATACTGCAGTAATAGATCTGTAGATATGTACACGTTTATACATAAGTACGTACTATATTATCGCGATAAACCGAAACAAAGAACTGTATTCTATTTTCGACTGTTTGTGATTTATATTGCAGTCCAATTTAAAACCAAATGTTATCAGAATTTCAAATGCAACACTAAGTGCATAAACTGTGAGATTGGTTTTAATTAGGGATTCAAACCTTAACGAATATTGGTTTTAGTATCGGTTTCGCTTGTTGTCTCTTTGTTTTCTGCACTTGTCTGTTGTATTAATTATTGGCAAAAACGATGAAGCAAGACCTCAAAATATAATAATAAATAATTCCAAGCATTAAGAACAACATTCTACTTTTTACAAATTTGTAAAGTCTGTATGAAAGATCGCATTCAAATTTGGATATCGAAATCATTAAAAAGTCTGCATTAATAATACGCAGCTGTACCAAGTTTTATTATCTGAGCTAAAAATTAATGTACTATATTGTATCTCAGCTTATCGACCTGATAAAGAATATATAAACAATATATAATTTAAGGGGAAATAAATTATAATACCTTCTGCAATATTATCAACACTACGCTTAAGAATTATTTCAAGAATTTTAATATATTCATCATTAATAATAATCAGGCCTGTTTCGGTTTTAACTTTTTTTTTGGGAAATTTCAGTACGAAAGTTTTAATCGAACTTCATTTAAATTTCCTCTAAATTTCCCGTGAAATATTCTTAGAATTTCCCATCTCCCGTATGGTACTGAAAACTTTCAGTTTTGGAAAATATTCAGAATAAATTTGCTATTATAAGGGAAATAATAATAAGTGCTACAATTTAAAGACAATTCTCTCAAACAAAATTTATTAAATATGTTATTGCAATGATAAATTAAACGACAGTTTTTCTTATTACAGTGCAGAGTTGTTAGCTTTTGTTTTGTAAAACAATTTGTTTTATTTTCATTCTATTATATACAGTATTATTTTAGCATACATTAAGAAATATTTATATAAACATTTGCTTTTCGCTTTTAGCATACACAATTTATTGTTTAAAATATGAAGGACATAACAACTAAACTTACATACATTAATTTTATAAAAATCTGACCATATTTTGTAGGCTAGAGTCTAACAGATATCGATGTATAATTACTAAAAGATGTTGTATAAATTAAATAAATTATTTATAATATATCTGATAATGTACCGATGTGTCTTAAACATTAACAGGTATTTAAAACATTTTATGTTTTCACTTTGTATTTATTCTAAGTCTGTAAAAATAATCGTTTTTAATTTGATCGATACAAATTCGTCAGCTCAATCAGTTGAAAATTGGAAGAGGTAAAGGAAATTCAAAATATATAAAAATTATAATAACTTCAAGATGTTGACAAATAAAGCTGTTTAATTAGATATTTAAATAGATTTCTAAAGAAAACTTTCATGAAAACGTTGAAATAAATTAAATATACACTGGCAGAATTAATAGGGACATACATTTTTTTTGCTTTTATTCAATATTTTTCATTTTTTGCAAGATCCAATACATGCAAACTTTTAGATATAATACCTTATCGCTATTTTCATTGAAATAAAACAAAATTTTAGTCCATTGTATAATAGGAAAATTTTAAATTTAATTTTAAGAAATTCGTGTTGGCAAAAAAAATAGGGACAACGAACATTAAGTAATATTTTTATTGTTTATCTCAAATTTTTGAAAAACCCTCAATATTTTGTGGTAGCCCCTTTCATGTTTATAACTTCAGAGCATCTTCGATGCATGGAGTCCACAAGTTTGGCACAGGTTTCCTGAGGAATGCCATACCAAGTCTCTTGCACCTTTTCCCAAAGTTCTTGGTGATTTTTGGACTTGTGAGGTCCTAATGCCCTTTTTAGAACTCCCCAGAGGTGTTCAATTGGATTCAAGTCCGGAGACTGTGCAGGCCATTCCATGACGCACAAATTTTTGCGACAGAACCACTCCTTGACCAGTCTGGAAGTGTGTTTCGGGTCGTTGTCCTGCTGGAACTCCCACTTTAATGGCATTTCCTCTTCAGCAAATGGCAGCATCGTATTCCGAAGGATCTCTAAATAATCCACAGCGCACATTTTGCCCTTTATCCAGAAGATTGGGCCTACACCAGATGCTGAGAAGCATCCCCAAACCATAATTGAACCACCGCCGTGCTTCACTGTCTTTAATGTGTATTTTGGATCAATAGCCTTTCCTACCGGTCGTCTAACATAATGTTTTCCATCCGATCCAAATATGTTGATCTTTGTTTCGTCCGACCAGAGCACATTATTCCAGTTTTCTCGTAGCTGGTGCGTATTAGCAAATTTAAGCCGTTGCTGAATATTTCGGTTACTTAATAACGGTACTTTCCTAGCGCATCTTCCAAATAATCCATGTTTCTGAAGGCGATCCCGGATTGTACGGCTTGCACTTGGTGCATTCAACTCTGTTTTCAATTCGTTGGACGATTTAAAGGGATTTTGCTTGGAGTGACGCACCAGCATGTTATCAAATCGGCTTGATGATTTACGCTTTCTTCCCCTGGTCTCCGAATTTTGTTGGTAGTGAAGGGCATTAAACACTTTATTTTTGGAGCACTCATGATGTTCGCAATTTCTCGAATGGATTTTCCCTCATTCTTTAGTTTTAGCATCACATCTCTTTGGGATGAATTGCAATGTGTTGCGCGGCCCATCTTTGCCTTTCGTCGCGTTCGTTCCAATTTTCCAAATTTCAACTATATTTGTTCTTATTTATAATCCAATAAATAATTTAGCAATAACTCAAAAACCTGTTTTATATTGAAATTGTGTTTTTCAAAAGTATTTAAGTTACGCGTCCCTATTATTTTTGCCAACAGAAAAACGCAATAATCTGAAACAAAGCGCGATCCTCGCAAATGTCCAAGTTATTTTCCAAAGGAAACTAAACACAAACAAAGTACCGTTATCAAGCAACATTGTACAGTGGGTACCAACTAAATAGTATGCTGATAAAAAAAGATAGGTCGAATTGAATTATATGCACTTGCTTGTCCCTATTAATTCTGCCACAAGTGTATATAAAAACTTATTTGTTATTGATCGAAATACTTTGGTAACTCTTTTTTTATTCTAACTAGAAAAAGGCTTTTCTTCGAAAAAGTCTTCAATAACTCTTAGGAAAGACTGAAAACAAAATTATAGTTAATTTTAATCATTATTTTGAGACTGTTTTAATAAAGGTTATAGATAATTGGTGGATCAAATAAAAATCAATAATCATAAATATTACAAGTTTTGCTGATGAAAGTCTGAAAATTTGAATTTTGTTGGCTGTTTGTAATACGACTGTAATCAGAAATAATATCGTATAATTGAAGCAGAAAATGAACTAGTTCTTATAATTGATTCTTATATTCTGTGCCAAAAATGAGCATAATAGATTTGTGCTAATGTAAGTAACGGGCATAAGAAGGTCCCTAAAAAGTAGATCAATTTTAATAGCTGATTCGCTTGTCTGTCCGCCCACCTGTATGTTCGTCTGTCCGCCCGCTTGTCCGTCTGTCCGCCAGTCTGTCCACCCACCCGCCTGTCTTTCCGCTCGCCTGTCTGTCAGTCTGCCCGCCTGTCTGTCAGTCTGCCCGCCTGTCTGTCAGTCTGCCCGCCTGTCTGTCAGTCTGCCCGCCTGTCTGTCCGCCTGTCTGTCAGTCTGCCCGCCTGTCTGTCAGTCTGCCCGCCTGTCTGTCAGTCTGCCCGCCTGTCTGTGTGTCTGCCCGCATGTTTGTCCGTCTGTCTGTCTGTCCGCCCGCCCGTCCGTGTGTATGAATGCATCCTTCTCGGCAACTATAAGAGCTAGAGACTTCAAAATTGGTATGTAGGTTTCTGAATACCATATGCAAATCAAGTTTTTTTTCAAATGTTGATGACATGTTCACTTCAAAAGCAATTTTCAAATTATAGACTGGAGATTGAGTATTGTAGTTTCAATGCGATCAAAGCGTTTCATCACGTTCGAATGATAAACTAGGAAGATATTCAATAAATTATTTTACTCACGGTTGCTGCGTGTTTATTTGTGAGTGTCTTTGTGCTTTCTTGTGTCTATATATGTTTTATTTCTAGGGCCATGTTAAACAACCGGGTATTAAAAGTATTGTTTTATTTGTTTAGTTCAAATGCTAATCAATATGAGTTATTTGCAGTGCCTCCTTCAAAGGAAACAATTGTTAATACCTATTTTGTTTACCTTGACAGAGAAAAGATGGCACAGGCTTATGACTTTGCGCTGGAGAAGATTGGCATGGATTTGCATTCGTTTAGCATTTGGCAGGATTACATATATTTCCTGCGCGGCGTCGAAGCGGTTGGCAACTATGCGGAGAATCAAAAAATAACTGCCGTTCGTCGTGTGTATCAGAAGGCGGTCGTAACGCCCATTGTGGGCATTGAGCAATTGTGGAAGGATTACATTGCCTTCGAGCAGAACATCAATCCCATAATATCGGAGAAAATGAGTCTGGAACGATCCAAGTATGTGCTACCTTTAAATCTCAATTCATTATGAAAATTATGCTTACCACATCTTTATTCGTTCTTTATTTATTTAGGGATTATATGAATGCGCGTCGTGTGGCCAAAGAACTCGAGTATCATACAAAGGGTCTCAATCGAAATCTGCCCGCTGTGCCGCCAACATTGACCAAAGAGGAAACGAAACAAGTGGAGCTGTGGAAACGTTTTATAACCTATGAGAAATCAAATCCATTGCGGACAGAGGATACGGCGCTTGTCACACGACGTGTAATGTTCGCAACGGAACAATGTCTGCTGGTCTTGACCCATCATCCGGCCGTGTGGCATCAGGCATCCCAGTTTCTGGACACCAGTGCACGCGCTCTCACCGAGAAAGGCGTGCGTAGTCGTATTCAAAGCAATACACACACAGAAACAAAAAAAAAGAAAAGAAAAATACCAAAAGCAAACACTTGCTGCAATATCGCAAATAGAAAACAAAAAAATCTATCAAAATTCTTGTCTCTTGTTGTTGCTACTTTTTGTGAAGTGTCGCCCCTTGGGTAACGTGGCACATGGCAGCATTATGTGGCAAGCATTTGCTGCGTTGCCCTTGGCATTGGCCGCACGCATTTTACTCGACCCGCCAGCCCTGTAATCACATATACCCATCGAAAGAAAAACTAAAATAGACTAGAATCAATATCATATACTCCTTTATTAATTGTTATCTCATTTAATCTACAATTGGTTTTCTTATACAGGATGTGCAAGCAGCCAAAATCTTTGCTGACGAATGCGCCAACATTCTCGAACGTTCCATCAATGGTGTGCTGAATCGTAATGCCCTTCTCTATTTTGCCTACGCGGACTTTGAGGAGGGTCGTCTCAAGTACGAGAAGGTCCACACCATGTACAACAAGCTGCTCACGTTGCCCGACATCGATCCCACGCTGGTAAGATGCTCTCAAATGATGTTTAGACTCTCAACTTTATAAAAAGTATAACGTCTATAAAGATCTAAGGAAGTCTGGCAGACTGCTCAGCATCAACAGCCGAGTCGATATAGCCAAGTCCGTTCGTCCTTCCGTCTGTATGAGGGCCTAGATTTTAGAGGCTATCAGAGCTAGAGATACCAAATTTGGTATGTTGGTCCGTCTATGGTTTAAGCAGAACCAGTATAGTGTATTTGCCCATTTTAGAGAATTAATGAAAACCTCATGAACTAAACAAGATATTTGTATCTAGTTGTTTGCAATGAAGTTATATTATCAATCGAAAATGGGACTGGGAATAAGTGGGCGTGTCACCGCTCTTTTCTTATGTAATGTTTTCTAAACTATCTGGACGTTTGAAGTTTGACGTATAAATATACTAATCCAATTCGAACAACTATATCATATAGTAGATCCCATAGCAACAACCGGTGAAAATACTCGTACAAACAGCTTTTGGGATTTCTAAAATATTCAGACCAAACTATTGGCCAAAATAATCCAGATCGGACTACAATAGCATATAGCTGCCATAGCAAGAGTCAAGAGTTTTACAGAATAAGTAAAGGGTCTCTCATAGTCGGTTTCGACTATAACATATCGTTCCCTACTATCGCTCCCCTTGTTATTATCGCTTCCGCCCCGACTCTCCGGCTTGTTGATGAGGTTCTAATTGTTGAATTTATCGCTGACTACTTTCCAATTTTCAATATAAAACTCATGATCTAGAGTGGAATTTAATTGTTATGATAAACATATCAATTATAAAGGTTAAAATTAATCCAATAATAAGTACATTTGGAATTTTATTATTCATCGAGATCATTTGAATGCTCTATTCGACTCATAACTCTTATATCCCTGCTAGAAGTATAATCTATCTAATCATAATTCTCGCTCTTTCAGGTCTATGTGCAATACATGAAGTTCGCTCGACGTGCCGAGGGCATTAAATCTGCTCGTGGCATTTTCAAGAAGGCACGCGAGGATGTTCGTTCCCGATATCACATCTTTGTTGCGGCCGCTTTAATGGAGTACTACTGTTCCAAGGACAAGGAAATTGCATTTCGGATCTTTGAGCTTGGCCTGAAACGTTTCGGCGGCAGTCCTGAATATGTTATGTGCTACATTGATTATCTATCGCATCTCAACGAGGATAACAATACCCGTGTGTTATTCGAGCGTGTCTTGAGCTCGGGAGGATTATCGCCGCATAAGAGTGTGGAGGTGTGGAATCGTTTTCTTGAATTCGAGTCTAATATTGGTGATTTGTCCAGTATTGTTAAAGTGGAGCGACGAAGGAGTGCGATTTTCGAAAATGTAAGTAGAAAAGTAACAAAAATCGATCATAGAAATGTAATATTGTAATTTAGCCAAATTACAATTGAACTCGTCGAATATATTAGCTAGAGTCATGAAATTTCGTTTGTAATTAGCTAATGGGTTAATATAAGAGTTGAAATATATCTATCTAAAAAGTAACTATTTATTTTCCCATTGTGCTAGGGGAGAAATTTAGTTTACAACTAGCTGAAGAGTTTTCATAAGAGTTAGCATACCTGCCAAACGCGAGGGCTGCTTCAGAAGTGCTGAAAAACAGATAGATCTATTTATAGACCCATTGAACTCGGGGAACCAAAGCCTTGGGTTCAGGAGCTCTTGAAACTGGCTTGCAAATCCAACCGAAAACATGTTCTACGGCTCGAAACTTACCTTCTTTGAAGTTTTGAAGGTGGCTCGCCTTAGTTAACACATAAACCAGATACGAGAAATACTAAATGAGTGCTGGCTCTGTTTAAATTTGGGTAATTTGTTATGAAACTTAGTGTGTAACTAGTAAATGTAAATAAAACTGAGGATTGCTTTAGAAGTACTTCAAAAATAAGAGCTAGAGTTAGTTTTCTGTATCAACCCATTGAACTCTGCGACTTTGTTAAGAAGAACAATGCAAATTGGTCTGCAGTTAATTCAAGGGTTTTATATAAGTGTAGAATACATGTCAAGTGCGAGGGTTGCTCAACAAATACTGAAAGAGTTATCGCTTTGGTTATGGACCCATTGAACTCGGGGAATATGTTATTTAATTCTGGAAATATTTGAAGTAGAGCAATGAAATTGTGAATGCAGCTTGCTTAAAGGTTTATATGACAGTATCATATAAGCAAAGCGCGAGGGTTGTTCAATAAGTACTAAAAGAGAGTTTCTTCTATTGTGAAACTATTGAACTCTGGAAGTATTTGAAGTAGAGCCATGCAATTGGGAATGCAGCTTGTTCAAGGACTTATATATGTTTTAGCACATACATATATATCCAACGCGAGGGCTGTTTAAGAATACTTATAAAGAAAGTCTATAATAATTTGACTTACAATTATTTATCTATTTTGCAGCTCAAAGAGTACGAGGGCAAGGAAACTGCACAGCTGGTGGATCGCTACAAGTTTCTGGATCTGTATCCCTGCACAAGCACCGAGCTGAAGTCAATTGGTTATGCAGAGGTGTGTAGACCAACACAATGGGGGTATTCAGCAGTAAATTCAATCATTAATCGTTTATTTATTTGTGATGGATCAGTAATCAGTACCTGCTGAATGACACTCGTTAAATATAAAAAGCAATCCACATCAGATTTGATATTTATGATTGTTGACAATTATCTGCTGATTTATTCGTGATGAGAATTACCTGCTGAATGCATTCAATATTGTAGCTAAACTAATAATCAATCTCTTGCAGAATGTGGGCATTATATTGAACAAAGTTAGCGGTTCCGGCGGCGGAGCGAATAGTCATCACAATGATGCCGAGGCTGATGGTGAGGCAACGCAACCGTTGCCACGTCCCGACTTTACACAGATGATTCCCTTCAAGCCGCGCTCCTGTGCCCATCCAGGTGCACATCCGTTGGCCGGCGGCGTCTTTCCGCAACCTCCGTCGTTGGCAGCACTATGTGCCGCTTTGCCGCCGCCGAACAGCTTCCGTGGTCCATTTGTGAGTGTCGAGCTGCTCTTCGACATCTTTATGCGTCTCAATCTGCCAGAGTGTAAGTGTGGAGTTACTTATATAATTGTTATTATTCATAGAGCTTACTATATACATAAATACAAAAGTAATATGTTACTTATAACCCTACACCACAGAGCAAATATGTACATTTTAACACAAATTTAACGTAATAGATAAGTGCCCTAGGGATGTGAGAAACCCATCAATGCATCAGGCATCTATTCATTTTTAAAGGCAATACCTTCATTAGGAGTGTAAAAAACCATCGATGTATCGGACATCGAGATTTGCGATATCAGATGACAGAGATTTGAGTAACTTTGAGTTTGATTTGGGGAACGCCAATGAACATAAACATCAAGATTACGATTCAATTTAATAGGGTCTTCCCATGAGCCGTAACATTTGGCTCATTCGCTCACATTTGAATGTGACAGATTTTTGGATTTCCACGATCAAATGTGTAACTTCAAATTAAAATTTGTCAGCACTGCTGAAATGTCTGTAAGCAAGCTCTATTTTGATAAAAATATTTTAGTCTTTAGTTAAACTATAATTATTAATTGCCATAAGATAGTATATTACTACCGTGATTTCTCTAAAAACTCAGATGCTTTTTAAAATTTAAATTTTGCGCTCACTTCTTTTTGTTATCATCAGCTGTTAATATCGATAAAAATTATGTGTCCGATAAGAAAATAGTGTAATCGAAAGGGCGGGCGAATGGCAACGAATGTTAACATTCAGAGTGAATGTTGGCGAACTGAACTGAACTGACGTCGAATGAGCCAAATGTGACATCGTGGAAATAGCCTATTACATCCCTAAAGTGCACATATGTAGCATATTTAAGATATGTAACCAAAAAAGAATATAAATTCTACAATAGAGTTTTGTGTACTTTTGGTATGTGTTTTATTTGAATTTTCTGATAAAAAATCAACAAATAATCTTTGTGTTATAAGTTATATTTTAAGAAGTATAAACGTTAGCTGCATGATATAATGTTTATTTATTTAAATTTTCCATTGTACCTATTATTATTTTTTTTTTTTCTTGTCATTTCCCAACATTATCTTAATTGTCATTTCTGTTCCTTTTACAGCGGCACCTCAACCGAATGGTGACAACGATTTGACGCCCAAGATCTTTGATCTGGCTAAATCGGTGCATTGGATTGTGGACACGAGCACGTATACGGGCGTACAGCACAGCGTTACGGCAATGCCACCACGAAGACGACGCCTTCTTCCCGGTGGCGACGATAGCGATGATGAACTGCAGACCACAGCGCCGCCCACCAATGATATTTATCGACTGCGACAGCTCAAGCGCTTTGCCAAGTCCAATTGAAACTGGCATCATCCATTCGATTTTATAGCAATTTTTTTCTCCCCCAAAAAGTTTCCCAACAATTATACACTATACTATTTTAATCGTCTTTTACAATTTTAAGTACAATTGCCGACAGTGGTCGATATCGTTTACGGATAGAAACAACTAATATACAAAATATTAAAGATTATCAAAATATTCTAGCTGTAGTTTAATTGTTTATATAAAGAACGGTAATGTATCATCACAAGGAATTAGCCTCGACAATATCATTATATATATTAAATAAAACATCTAAAGTGTTCACAACATTGTAAATATATATAAATATATTTTGTTTAGAATGAGAAATTGATTAAAAGGTAACTTATAATTAAGCTTAAGTATTATGGTGAAAGAAACAGGGAGTAATATAACTATTTAAAGCGAGATGGAGAATACTGTCTACTTATATGTCGCCAGTGAATCTTTTACGAATGCGAATGAAAGGTGTGCACATAATAAAAAAGATCTCGGAGTGCAGGACATGAAAAACTTGATCAATATGTTGTTTATTACCAATTGAAGGCAGAGCAAGAAAGTGTGTGAGTCAAACGTTGACGAATACGGTAAAAGAGGCAATAAAAGTAGTAAAAGTACGAGAGCCTGCTTTCGCACGAGAGAGATACTACATAATATAACCTTTAAGACAAAGATAGAGAACGTGTTATTTATGCTGTCAGGGAAACCTTTACGAATGAAAAACATGACAAATATACAAACGTTAGAAATAAAATGAAAACAAGCTCTTCTCAACTCTTAAAAGGCAGACAATTGACTACGTGAAGTCAGTGTAACGTTTCCGAATGCGCCCCAATTGAAGAAAGGTTGAAAGAGAAGATAAGAAAGACAGAGATGGTTGATTTACTTATTCTTTTTTTATTACAAATTAAGGTAACTATAATTATAAATTGCACTAATTGTAATAATTTAAAGGACGGAATGTGGCTATATGAATATATTGTATATATTTATGAATATTTCACTACGGCAGTGGTGCCCAAAATGAGAATTCCTTACCAAGTTGATGTGCATCTAGGGAAATATTTATAAGCATTTTTACTTATTAAATGAATACAAATAACTTAAGAGAACTACAACTAAAATTGCACAAATTAAACTAATTAAACGGATGGAATGTTGATATATTAATGAATATTTCTCTGGGTGTTTGTATTTCAATGAATTACAACTAAAATAAAGTTAGGGTTGATAAATTAATGGAATGTCAATTGAATCGTTTTTAAATTAGTGTTTTATACTAAAATTGCACTATATATAATAACGAAACAGATGGAATTCGTGCAGAGGTGTCCAACATGCAATTTCCCTAATACGCGTGATCGAATCGGTCCTTCGTCTGGGGAAATATCTAGCAGCTTCACTTCTCGTTCAGGGCGTTGACCGTGCAGCGTTTGCGATGCTTGTAGAGTCCGGCATATTGGGCGTATCGCTGGCCACAATTCGCGCAGCCGTAACGCTTCTCACCACGATGCAGATTGAGATGGGCGTAATACGCACTGCCGACAACAAAGGCGCGCGCACAATACGGGCATACCTTGTCCCGGATGTTCAGATGGGCACGTGTATGACGATCCCGCTCGTGAGCCGTGTAAAATGCCTTGTCACAGCGACTGCACGGATAATCGCGCTTCTCCGCATGCCGCTTGACATGCTGATTCAGTTTACTGGCATTCACAAATCCCCGAGCACAGTGCTCACAGACATAGGGCAGTTCCTTGGTATGACTGCGCTGATGGACACGCAATGCGGTCGAGTTGAAGAACTTCTTGGGACACTCGTTGCAGGCGTGTGTCCGTTGGCCAAGATGACGACGCAAATGGGCCAGCAAACTGGTTCGCAGCGAGAATTTCATGGCGCAAATGTGACAGATGTGCTCAAGGGTATTAACAGTTCCCGACGTGGCGGCGTCACCGCATCGTCTCTTGCGCAAATGTCCCTGACCCTCTAGTTCCTCCAAGTGCACATTGCGCTGATGCCGCAAAAAGTCCGTGCGACGCTTGAAACTCGCCGGACAGTAGTTGCAACTAAAGGGCGAAACGTGCAGTTCCAGAAACTGCAATTGCGGATAATATTCGTAGTTGTGTTGCCAGTTTTCACCCTTCTTTAGGGCCGCCTGTCGCGCCTCCTTGCACTGACGATACTGACAACGGAACTCGATTAGACGATTCTTAAGACGCTCCACGGTAATCTGAAGATTGCACTCCTCCTGCAGACGAGTGCACAGGGACTCCAGTTGTCTCTGACGCTGCTTTCGCTTCGTGTAATCCGGATGATTTGTACACCACAATTGCTCGTAGCTCTGATAGACTTGGATGATCTTTAGATTGCTGTCACGTTGCTGCAACGATTTCTGGAGCACACAACTGATGGGCAGCACGTCGTCCAGAAAGCTAAAGGCCTCGTAGAAACTCCAGCGTGTTCCCTCACCCTCGCCCTCCTCCGCCAGCGCCTCCCTTTGTTTTTCCCTTCGGTAATACTTGGTGTAGTCTGTTAGTTTCCTGTGCAACATTTGCCAGCCATAACGTTGCGTGACACCGGAATAATCATTCAACTCGGCGGCAATATTTTGCCACGCCTGACGTCGCTGCTTGCGCGCATGGTAGTCCAGATGATTGGGATCCCACAGATTGGAGTGCGCCTGATAGAGTTCAATTAATTTGTTCGTTTGCTGCAGAGTGAGACGCATACGCAGCTTGGCGCCACTTGGGGGCAGACTGTCCTCGGAGGATTCCTCGGTAATCTGAGAGTTGATTGCCTCTCGGGGCATCTGCTCATCCACCTTGGCGGCAGCACAGGCTTCCGCGAGACTGTGCAATGGCGTTGTTATTTCCTCCTCCAGCATCTCATCTTTGTTGGGATGATTCTTATCAGCATGGTAGTGATCCTTTTTGAGGTTACCCTCTTGAATGTAACTTCCTACAAACTGATTTACCTGGAAGTTAACCTCTTCAAGACGATCCTCCTGGAAGTGATCGTCTTTGCGGTGATCTTTCTGGGAGTTATCCCCTTGGAGGTGATTCCCTTGGAAGTGATTCTCCTCGAGGTGGTCCTCCAGGAAGTGATCCTCTTCGAGGTTCTCCTCCGGAAAGTGATCTTTCTGGCAGTGATCTCCCTGAAAGTGATTCTCTTTCACGTGATCCTCCCGGAGGGGATCTTTCTGGCAGTGATCTCCCTGAAAGTGATTCTCTTTGACGTGATTTTTCTGGCAGAGATCTTCCTGGAAGCGATCCTCCTCAATATTTTGCTCCCTTAAGTGATTCTCCCGGCAATTATCTTCCTGAATGTGATAATTTTGGACGTGATGCGCTTCGAGGCAATTGCTTGCGTCTTTTATGTGATCCTCCTGGAAGTGATCTTCTTCTAGGTGATCTTCCTGAATATGATATTCTGCGAAACGATTTCCTACGAGGTGATCTTCCTGAATGTTATCCTCTTGAACGTAATTCTCCTGGACGTGAGTCTCGTAAACGGGATTCTCTTGAATGTGCTGCTCCTGTACGTAATCCTCCTGGACGTAATCCTCCTGAGCGTAATCCTCCTGGACTTTGTCCTGCTGAACGTTATACTGATGGACGTTATCTTGCTGGACGTCACTCTCTTCAAGTTGATTCTCTTTGAGGTGATCCTCCTGGAAGTGATCCTCTTCGAGGCAATTCCTATTGAGGTGATCCATTTCCAACAGCTCCTCCTCCAACTCTGGATCCTCCAGCTGTTGATCTCCCAGTAGCCGATCCTCCTGCTGTTGTTCCCTTACTAATTTCTCCAACAGCTGTCGATCCTCCAGCTGTCGATCCTCCCGAAGAAAGTCCTCGAGCTGCTGATCCCTTACTAATTTCTCCAACAGCTGCTGATTTTTCTTCAATTGTCGATCCTCCCGCTCTCGATCTTCTACCAATTCCTCCATCAACTTTTCCTCTGTGATCTCTTCAATCTCCATCTCGTGATTCACTTCCATTTCCTTCAGTGTCTGCTTTTCCTCCAGCCTCTCCTCTGCGACATGCTTCACCTGATCCTCTTCCTCCAGCTGATTATTCTCCTCCAACTGCTCATCCTCCTCCTCCTCCAACAGCGGCATCCCCTCCATTTCCTGCTGCTCCAGCTGCACCATCAGCTCTCCCACCGTGGCCTCTGGCTCCGTCTGCTGCACGTGCTCCTTGAGCACAGATTGCGCCTCACAGCTGCTTTGGACATGAGCCTGATGGCTCACCAGCTGCTCAAAGATCTTGCCACACACGGCACACACATAGGGATCAATATGTTTGTGTAGAAACTCCATTTCCGCATAATGTCCAAAGGTGGAAACAAACTCCGCCTGTTTTCCCTCGACAACGCTGTGCAAATAACGAATCTTCTCCAGGCGATAACGTTTGCGCAAAGATTGCAGACGACGTTGTATGGCGAGAGCAGATAATCTAATGTCGCACATCTTCAAAGCCAACTGGAGGCCACGATGTGCCTCATGACGTTTCCTCATTGTCTCCACGCAACGCAGACGTTTATGGGCATTATGCCAGAGTATTGGATAATGTTCGTAGATCTCCAGCAGTTTGCGATTCTCTCGAGCAATGAGCTCTTGACGCTTCAGTAGCGCCTGCTGTTCACAGAGGAACTTCAACTGATCGTAGTGGACAAACTTGGGGCTATCTTCCAGTTCCCCCTCCGCCTCCAGACGTTCGCGTTGCTTCAAAAATCGTTGACAAAGCGTCGATATTCTAATTCTTACATCTGTCACACTGAAACTCCGACCACAATGTGCGCTCCAAGCGTCCGTAATTTGTCGCCATGATTCACGGCCCAGCTCCATGTTCCGGAATTCCGGATGTGTCTGATTCCACAGACGTGTCTGTCCGCGATAAAGCTCAATTAAATGTTGCATTTGCTGTGTTGTCAGCTTCTGGTTGTCCACAGTGTGTGGTGAATTCTAGAGGGGTGAAATTAAAGGAATCGTTGAATTGAGAATTCTTTAGCATAGGTCAAGAAATTACGTCAAAAAGTATGCTCTAAATTTATGAATATAATTAACGATTGATTGTGGAAATATTTAGCATGATATTATTTATGTTTTATTTAATATTTTTTTACAGATAGTTAATGCACGAAACTTGTGTATATAATTTTTAAAAAATGCTGAAAATATTGAATTTATTATTTAATGTTTTTATTTAGTATTTTTACTTCTAACTGAAATACTATAGTTATTATGACTACCTTATGTCGTGTCTCTGCTACACGGCTTTAGTATGTCCACTTTCCACTTACATAACACATTTCTATTAATGTTATGTCGATAATGTATTTATTTGATTTAATGCTAGACAATTCAATTGATTTCTTTCCACCAATTACTTGGTATTTATTTCCCTTCCTCTTATGTGATTTCTTTTGATTGCACTCAAATTACACATCTCTGAACATTGTATAACATTTATTATATTGTTTACATAAGACATTTTTATTTATTTGAAACCAATTATTTTTTTTATTTTATCAATGAGATTCAACTCTTTCATTTCATTTTCCTCCTTATAAATATTTTCAAGTTTTTCCCTCGAGTAATTTCCTGTTTATCACTTATAAAATAATTATTTATTTTTTCAATGCAATTCAACTTTACTTTTTCCAACAATCTGATATTTTCATGCTTTCCTCTCGAGCAATTTCTTTTTAATAATTTAAGACAATATACATTTTTAATCAATTTATGACAAACAATTATTTATTTATCATGAATGATATTAAGCTCTGGTTTTTTCTTCGTTTTTTTTTAACTAGTTAGCATTATTTTCTTTCTCGTTAGATTTGTCTTTCTTATAGATTATCAGTTATTTATATATATTTTTCTGAAATGATATTAAACTTTTCCTATAATTTACTTTCCCAACTTTGATATTTTTATATATATTGTTTATAATTGAAGGCATGTTTACACTCACGTTTCATTTATTTTTATTTATTTTATAACAATTATTTGTAATTGTAATAAGGTTTTCTTTTCAATAATTTCCCAAATTGGTTGACATTTGATCTTGTTTAAAATTTCAGACTTGTTTCCACTTACATTTCCTACTTTTAGACATTTTTTTGAACATTTATTAATTTATTGTTTTTAAATTATATTCAACTTTTCTTTTGGTTTGATTCCCGATCTAGTTGATAATTTCAAGTTCGAATCTTAATTAATTTTTTTGTTTATAATTTAAGACATGTCTGCATTCACATAATTATTTACTTACATTTTTTATTTGATTCTAATCTAACTTTTTTTGGTTTATTTCTTTAAGTAGTTGATATTTTCAAGCTGTCCCCTCAAGTATTTTCTTGTTTGTAAATTGAGACAACATAGTATGTTTGCCATTTCTCCATTTCTCTTGACTTATTTCTTGTGAAAAATACTTTGTTTCCACTCACATTTCCTATATTTTTTAGTAATTTTTTTTTTATTTTATTTATTTATGTAACAAGATTACAGATAAATGTATAACATAGTTTGGATATATCACTGGCTACTTCAGGCCTTTGTCTATTTTATAACAATTATTTTTATTATTATTATTTTTCTCAAATAATATTATAGTTTTGTTTTGATTTTATATTCAGCTTCTAACTAGTATTTTTTCATTTAAAGATATTTTGTTTTCACTCACATTTCATATTTTTAGATATTTTACAATAACTATTTATTAATTTTTTCCAAATGATATACAACTTCTCCATGGATGTCTTTCCCCAACTAATTTTCATTTTCTCCATTTCTCGTGACTCATTTCTTGTTTATATTTAAAGATACATTGTTTCCACGGACATTTCCTATTTTTATATCTTTTATAATCATTCTTTATTTATTTTTCCCAAATTTCATTCAACTTATCTTTTGATTTATTTCTTCCAACTATTTGGTATATTTTCAATTTCTCTTGAATCATTTCTTTATAATAATTATAGATACTTTGTTTCCATATTTTATAATAATTATTTTTTTTGGCTTTTCTCGAAAGATATTCAACTTTTCCATTGATTTCTTTCGCCAACTGCCGTGGTTGGCATTTTCTCCATTTCTCTTTAGTAATTTATTGTTTAGAATTTAAGACTTATTTCCACTCACATTTCCTATTTTTATATTTATATTTTAAAACAATAAGCTATTTATTTTTCTCAAATGTTAATCAACTTTTTATTTGATTTTTAATTTATCTTGACTCATTTCTTGATAATAATTAAAGATACTTTTTTTTATATAATTTATAATAATTTTTTTTTTGGCTTTTCTCGAAAGATATTAAACTTTTCCATTGATTTCTTTCGCCAATTATCGTTGTTGGCATTTTCTCCATTTCTCTTTACTTATTTATTGTTTAGAATTTAAGACTTGTTTCCACTACCATTTCCTATTTTTATATTTATATTTTAAAACAATAAGCTATTTATTTTTCTCAAATAATAATCAACTTTTCTTTTCATTTCCTTTCTCCAACTTCCTTTCTCTTAATTTCTGCTGACTTATATGTATCTTGTTTCACAATTAAAGATACATTGATTCCATTCACATTTTCTTTTTTTGTTTCATATATCTTATAATAATTATTTATTGGTTTTTCTCGAAAGATATTCAACTTTTTCATTGATTTCCTTCGCCAACTATCGTTGTTGGCATTTTCTCCATTTCTCTTGACTCATTTCTTGTTTTTTTAACTATAGATACTTTGTTTCCACTCACCTCGTTGCCGAATCGAGTCCGTGGCTCGTTGAGACCGAGCGTGTCGCCGAGCAGCAGCTGATGTTGACGTTGATGGTTCGGCGTTGACTGCGTGTCAAGGGCATTTAGCTCTTGGACCAGTTGCTGCTTGAGTTCGTTGACCTCTCCCCCGCTGGACTGTTCGGCCAACACCTCCTGCATCAGTTCATCTTCGGGCGCCTGTTGCCAATCGGAATGCCACAATTCCATATGCTCGGCGTATTCATCCAAGGCGCAGAGGGGACGCTCCTCGCAAAGTTCACACTCGATGCCATAAAGTTCGCCCGCACAATTCCAGGTGTAAACGGTGCCACATTTTTGTCGAACTTCCTCAACGGGCGTCATTTGATGACCCTGAAGTGGGTTCTAACTGTTCTCGGTTTTTTTTTTATTGTTGTTCCGAGTGTTTACTGTCACTTTTTAAGCAGCTTTTAATTGGACGCACTTGTTTATTTAGTTTGTTGCGAGACAAATCGAAATTGCGACTGCGCAGCTTCTTGGCTTCTGACGTTGTGAAAATGACAAGAGCCAAAGAGACGAGTGCGGGCCAACAAACCCGTTGCGGGCCATCTCACACACTCACACACACACACACACACACTCACACACACACTCATGTCCATTTCCACACTTATATACGTACATACAGTATGTCAAATAATTGTTTAGACAAATGAACAAGTTCACATAATTTTCTTTGAAGAAAAAAATACATTTACTTTCAGTTGCTTAAGTTTTTTCATTTTCTCATTTGTTTTCAGTTGTTTATGTGCCTTAAATCAAGTTTAAAAACGAAATATTTATATTTATTGTGTTTAACTATTTCTAATTTTATTTCTAAATTTTATAGTTCCTCACTTAGCTGCAATTTAATTGGTAAAAAAAGCTCAGACATTATTTTCAGTTACTTTTTAATTTATTTAAAATATTAGAAATATTTATAAAAATTTAAATGACATTGTATTTAATAGACTAAACATAAGGCTAACAATCTGTGTTTAAATAATTTGTATATCTATTTTAGTTTAGTTGCTGTAGTTGATTAAAGTTTGCTGGTTGAAATAAGCTGTGAGTCACTGTGCAATTTCTTGTTTTTTTTATTTATATAATTCATTTGACTACAGTTACTTTTCTTGCTTAGATCAGGTTAAAAATAAACCAAAGTAATTTATGCATCTCACAAATATGTGGTTTTTTATATTGTCAAAAAAATTACTTGACTAACTGTACATATATGCGGCATTCTTTGTCGCTGGGCAACAACAACAATCTTGTTTTGGTTCGCTTCGCTTTGGCTTTTGCCTCTTTTGCTTAACGTTTTCTCTTTTGACGCCGTCTGTGTCTCTCTGTCTATTTGTGTGTGTGTGTGTATATGAGAGTGTGAGTGTGGGCAACAGGTAGAAGTAAAGAAAAAAGCAAGTAGGAACGACACAGACGAGCGTGCACGACTGTTAGAGACCCAGTTACCGTATCTTTGCAACAAATAATACAATTAAATAATAAAGTCGAAAATATATATATAAATAACACAAATGGAATAGAGTATCACGACAAATCCAAAACCCACTGTTAAAATACATATTTGATAGTTTGCCACTTCATTTAAATATTTTGTACCAGATTTAAGGGAAAATGTTTTAATTTCGAACATATATTATATATATATTTATTTAGGTGTTATAGGCTATATATTTTTATATTATTATATTAATATTAATAAAGTTTTTTTTACAACATGAAATTACACCATAAAAACTACATACATTGCCATCTTAGTGGCTAAACTCTTATTTTCAAAGCGTCGATATTAATCCTAAATTTGGTTTTGTTTTTTATTTTTTATATCAATGGTTTTTGTCGCCGTGTTGTTGTATTTTTAAGCTCCTCAACGTCACATTCTCGTTCTATCTTTTCTCTCTATGTCCAATATGCGAACGTTGTCAAAATCAGCTGTGTGATTTGTTGTTCCTACGTGTTGTGCTAGAGCTGTTGTCGTTTTTCTCTTTTTCGAGTCTCCTTTATGTTCCATAATTCTCGATTCGGAATAATTGATTCTATTTTTTTGCGCAATATGCTGATGCCTTATTATATACTTTATTATTAAATTATATAAATTTTTTTTTTTTATATATTTAATAGACCCTGCATACTTTTTTTTAAAATTTAAATTTAAATATTTTGTTCCAACCGTTGCCTGTTACATATATTGCCACAAACTTATAAGACCCTGTCACGCTTCGGGTGCTGGGTCTCAAAATTAACAGTGAGTGCACAACAACAACAGAAACAACAACAGCTGATTTAACTTGGCCGCCCCAACAATTGTATTCACTTTACGTCTGCGCACAGAGATCTCATGTGCTATTTTTTTTTTTTTTTTGTAATTGTTGTTTGTTTGTTACTTGGGAACCGGAGCAGCAATTCAAATTTACACATTTTGTTTTTTTCATGCTGCTCCGTTGCCTTGGACAACACTTTTTAGCTGATCGCGTTGCCAGCCTTTTGTTCTTTTTCGAAATGTCATTGGCAACCATTGGCGACCAGGGCTGGCGAGCGCCATAACATATTAGTTTTGGATCGGCAGCTGTCAATTAAATATACTATAAACATTATTTTTTAATAAAATCTATTAAATATTACAATTCAAACAGTTATTATATTTGTCGATGCATTTAATCGATGTATTTTATTAATTTAAAATGAATAGTTGTTTTTATATATGTATATATATGAAATGATTCAAGTCCTTTTTGTCTGAGTACAATTACAATGTCTGTGCAGCCCTGGCTTAAATTAGCATACTCTGCTGCAACTCAAGGTGTATGTATGTAAATACATATGCAACCATGCACGCATGCATATGTGTGTGTGTGTGTGCTATTAGTAAGAGGGGAAGACTTAACGAAACTCGCTCTCACTATCTTTCCCCCTTTCGTTGAATCTTACTTTTCCGTTAAATTCAAATAATTGTATAATTTGATTTAATCATTTGACGAAACGATTGCCAATGCACTGTAAGAAAGTTGATCACCAAGTTTGCACTCTGAAAATGCAACGTCACGTAGTAACTGTATGGCACACAAAAATATATGTATATTTATATTTATATAAATGTAATGAACGAGTTATTAATACTGTTGGGGCCAAATAAGCGCTATGATTTCGCTTTGGCTCTGTCACGTTATTATTATTATTACTATCATCGGAGTCGGGGTCCCATGGGTTGTCCCTGTGCCCAAAAAACCCAGACCCCGAGACAAATTGCATGAAAATGAAAACTGTGCGCGCGTGCAGGGGCAATAAAATGCTTTGGAGCCAAACTGTGCGGAAAAACTGCAACAGGGCAAAACAATGACAGCAAAAAAACAAAGCAAAACAAAATGAAAAAGGAAATCCCAACGAACCCAAATGTAATAATCAAGACGAAATTTGTATGCTCTTACAACCGTAACGAACATAATCTTTAAACTATTAATTATTATAAACTATAGTAAATTATTTAATAAGTTTGTTAAAAGTGTGTAACAGGTGTAAGCAAGTCTGGCAGACCCCACAAAGTGTTTATATTTTTGATCAGCATCAACAACTATCTGTCTGCCCGTCTGTCTGTCTGTCCGCCTGTCCGTCCATATGAAAGGAAGGATCTCAGAGATGGTAGATGCTAGCAGCTTAAACTTGATCTCCCAGCACCGCTAATATTTGCAGGTAGATCAAGTGTATCTTTTTTTTAGGCTGCCACGCCCCTTTTGCCCACAAATCTAGAAAAAAGCTCAAAGCTAAAGACTTGAGATTTGCCACACATGATTAAAATCTTGAGGTTGGTGTGTCCAGAAAATTTCATCACAATGCCACGCCCCCTTCACCCACAAATTGAAAAAAGTGCGAATGACAAGAGAATTACATTGGGAGTGAATTTGAATGTTGTCCAATACTGCCACAGGCCATACAAAAATTTAATATATATAAGTTGTATACTATAATATTAAAAAAATATGGAAATTTAAATATTATTTAAAATTTCGTATTATTTAATTTAAAAATAAGACTTTGATCCAATGTGTATAGTAATAGAAATAGGAATATAGATAGAGAAAAATATAAATAATAGAATAAACTAACAGTTTTTTCTATATCCAGGATTAAAGCATACAACAGCATTATGTATATCTGAGATTTTCCCCTACAATCACACACTTGTTTTCAGGTTTGATTCTTTTAAACCTGCTTATCAGTTCCTCTTTCCAAAACAAAGTCTAAGTCCTTTATTTTTCTGAATATTAACGCATTCTTTTCATTTTTGAAAATGTATAGGCAATAAATATAAATTTTGTGATATTGGAAGCAGATTTGAAAAAGTACACAAACTTATTATTAAAAAGAGGGTAAAACTTAATATTTTTTTAAAATTCGTAATTAACCTGTAAATAGGGAGATGTGTTTGATATATGTATATTCATTTATGTAACTTTTCTTAAAAATCTTGCACTCTTATTGTGTATCTCTCAACTGTGTTGATATGCTCTGTCTGTAAAGGGTATACTCAATGGTATAAATAAAAATACACAGTGAGATAAAATATCTCTGAAACAATGTTATTCTCACAAATTGCACAAATTTGTCACAACAATTATGAACAAAGTTGCGAAAATCTTTTGGGAGCGATAAGAATATTAGTGGATTATAATCAAGTCTGTTATTTATTTAGTTTTTATATTTCATATTGACTACATTTATTTTATAATTTAATTGTACATAAAGCGACTAATTTTAAATTGTTTTACAATTTATGTTAAATTTTAGTTTATATAAAAACCGAAATTTCTAAGGTTTAACTCTCTAAATGCAGTTTGATTTGCATATCATCAAAACTTTATTAAATCACTTTAAATAATGTATTTAAACGATTGTTTTACAGTATATTTATTATTCAAATTTAGTCTTTATTTATTGATAAAAAAAAAAACAAAATATATAATAGTACTTAATAAATGTCTTTCAATGTGAATAAAACACATAACAATTATAATATTTTTAAATACATATTGTAAAATAATAATTATTTCTTAATATTTATTATGAATTTTAATTTATATTTTTATTATTAAAATTGAAATCAAAATTAAACTGTTACTGCAATTTTCTTAATAACCATTCAATTTTATTCAGGTTTGATTTTTTTTTAGCTTATAAATCTAATTATATATATTTTGACTTGTACTGTATTTTTTGACATTTTTATTTATTTTTTTTAAAAAAATTGTTTACTTATATAAAATTTGTGTGCTTCAGCATTTCTGTCAGTGTAGGGTAAAAGCGAAGTTTAAGGGAATATTCAGTGTAAGCGCAAGATAAACACGACCCTAGGGAGATTTGGCTGCAACTTTCGCGCTGCCAGTGTCAACTATATTATATAAGTGTGTGTGTGTGTGTGTGTGTGTAAATAAACAAACGCATATGGCAAACACACACACACACACACACACGCACACCCAGCCGCTGGCCATGTTTAAAAGCATGAAGCAATGGAACTGCAGGAACAACAACAAATACTATTGCCTTGCCTACGTCATTCACACGCATGCACACACACACACACACACACACACACACAGACACACACACACACACACACACACACACACACACACACACACACTCCTATGACGCCGACACGTTGACTTTCCGCCATATTCACAGAAAAAGTTGATCCTTTGCAAGCCCAACATTCATGTCCAACCTCGCAACTTACACAGAGAGAAATTAAGTTCAAGTGACCTTCAATTAGGTCTTTGCATTTCTTACTTATTATGTATACTTAAGTACGAATTACTGAAACTGAGCATACAAATTATATTTAATCAAGTACCAATAATCTCAATATGAGAGTATATAATCTTCAATTAAGTAAAACTCTAGAATTACTAGAAATAAGTACCAAGATTATTTACATAACTCGGTTACGGAAAATAAACATTAAAATACTTTAGCTAATTACAAATAATCTTTATATAAGTTAAAATCATGAACTGCTAAAAATAAGTATACAATTTCTCTGTATAAGTTCGGAACTCAAGTACTTAAAATAAGCACAACAATTTCTTAGGCTAGCACATATAAGAGATAAGAATGTTGAATTAAGTAAAACTTAAGTTTTTGCTAGAAATGAGTATAGAAAATGTTTATATAAATTCGGAAATTTAACATAATATTAGTACTCTCTGCGAGGGTATAAAAATGCTTCAACCAAGTACAAATAATCTTTCTATAAGATCAAATTGTCTTAAATCAAGTAAAACTCTATTTTTACTTGAAATAATTTGGAAAATTCTATGTATACGCTTGTTACTCTTTTTCGAAACAGTTTTTCACAGCGGGAGCTCTCAAAAGAAGTTCATAAATTCTTAAATCTAAATTTCAAATTATTAAACAGCATTTAACAAACTTGAAACTTTTTTTTCTGTACGTTTGCTTGTTTAGAATTTCCAAATGATTCTTGCTTGTTTTCAATATAGAACAATTTGATGGACACTAAGAAATTAAGATTATATTTAACCGGATAATTTCTGTAGTCAGTTTTTACTTAAGCCAATGACTTGGGTAGTTTTACTAAGCATATCATTATTATAAATTCAAGAACATTTTATTCTTACAAACTAAGTTTAAATGTTTTTGATTTCAATCATCAGCACATAAATCAAGTATGATGTTCTTATTTGAAGATGATTTTGTACTCACTTACAATGCTTAAAAATTCAAGTTTTCAATTGCACTTACATCAAGAATGAACAGCTTATTTCAAGTAGTTTTTTTTTGATATTTAAGAAATCGATCCTTATATTTATTAATTTAATATGTAGTGAGAAATAAAGTTTGAAATATACATCATACTTAATACTTTCGCTCTGTGTAGCCCCCCTCCTTGCACCCACCTTCCTACAGGAGGCCTCTGATCCCGCCCCACTGTGTTGCCACATTGTCCGCTCCGCCTGGTTTCGGGGCAACTCTTGTGGCGTCATGTGTCCCATCAGAAACTGTAATTCCAGCAAATAGAATGGGGAAAAACAGCAATGCAAACAAAAGCCCAGCGACAACGACAACAAAATGATGAAAGATGAAGGCGAAAAAAAAAAAATTATAAAAAATATTTATGATATATACACAAATTGTTTATGAAGTAAAACCGCAAACATTTCGCTACGTTAAATCTTTTCCAAGCCGATGCAGGAATTGCACAGGAAATGGCAACAGGCGTTGGTAAAATCTGTAAACTGCAATTTTCATATGATTGAAATGATAGCCGGCATTTCCCGAGTGGGGTTGTGGTGTGGTTTTTAGATTGCCAACACTATCTTTTATGATCTGTGATGAATTTCATAGCAACACTTTATTTGTATGCTCCAAAATAACAGACAGAACAAGTATTTTATAATAAATATACCAATATTCTGTTCCCATTTTTTTTGGAATGTGCTTAACTTTTAGTTTTGTTTTTTAAGTGTTTATAAAATTACAGAAATCAACTGAAGACTATTGTTCGAAAATCTAACGGATAATTTCTGAAATTATTGAATAATATAAAATAAACCTTTTCACATATCTTAATTTGAATAAACCAGTCGGAAAGGCTACAGTCGAAGTCGACTATGAGAGACCCTTTACTTATTCTTCAAAATGGAAATAAGAGTGACACTAATAGTTCAATATCCTCTTCTTCCTCCTTTGGCCCGACACTGAGTAATATTGAGTCTTCAATAACTTCCGAGTTTATTATCCGATCGATATAGCCATGTCCGTCCGTCCGTCTGTCCGCCTGTCTGTATGAGCGCATAGATCTCAGAGACTATAAGAGCTAGAGTCACCAAATTTGGTATGGTGGTTCGTATATGGCCTAAGCAGATCAAGTTTATCCCCTTCCACCTCCGTAAATCGATATCCATAAAACGAAAAATAGCTAGAGTCCTGAATTTTGGCACACAGGACAGGCATCTGGGCTCTAATGTATCCTGAAAATTTCATCACGATCGGATAATAAACTCGGAAGTTATTCAAAACTCAATATTACTCAGTGTCGGGCCAAAGGAAGAAGAAGAGCATGTTGACGATACAACGCGCTATGGGAACTTTTAGTGTAACTCCCATTTCCTTTGAAGAATAAGTAAAGGGTCTCTCATAGTCGACTTCGACTGTAGCCTTTCCGACTGGTTTTTTTTAAAATAAATTTAATTTTCATTTATAAGCGACCTTTATAGTGGTTCTCAGACAAGTTTTAAAAACAATTCTGGGCGGATTTTGAACGACCCCATTCCATATACAATTAATCAATGTATTATTAATCAAATACATTTTTTTTTAATTTCTTCTAGCATTTAAAATAACAATTTAATTATTTTAAAATGTTGAAATCTTCTGAGATTTGTTGTAGTTTCATGTTTATCTCAAGTTTATCATTTGAAGTCAGAGATTTATCATTTATTGATATGGAAAGTTTCTGAAATTTGTTGTAGTTTCAGAAATTTAAAAGGGATTTCTTTATTTATTTATAATTTTCTTTGTATCGCTCTAAGTATATTTATTAAATTACAGTTTAACTAAATTAAATTAATTCTCGGAAGCTTGTTTGATTTTTTATTTAGTTATTAATTATTTTCTGGCGCTTAAAATATAAAAATACCTTAAAATTAAGGCAAAAGTCTCAGTTGTATCATTTAAAGCTCTCAAAAGTTACTGAAATTTGTTGTGGTTTAACGTTTTAGTTTCCAAAAAAATTGTTAGCTTTTATACCCTGTTTTTATCTCAAATGTGCCTGCTCCCCAACTAACTGTGTAATTAGTCCTTGCCTAATTGATGAGTGTTCTGGCTGTAGCCCAAAAAAAAAAAGATGAAAAAAAAGAGACCAGAATGAGGAAGAATTGTGATTGACAAGCGGTTTGATTGTAAGCGACATTGAGACTAAAAAAATTGGTTGACCCATGGCCAAAAAGGATTGTTGGCAAATTGCAAAGCTTTCTTGTTGTTGTTGTTGATGATGTTGTTGTTGTTGTTGTTTTCGATGTTAAACTTGTTGTTTTTTGGGAAAGCTGCCAAAAGAGCTCCATTTGCTATCTTATGCTCGCCCAGCTCCACTTGCCACAATGTATGGCCGCACATTATTCAGAGTGGTAACATTGTTACTGTTGTTATTGTTGTTGTTGTTACTGGTGGCGTTGCTTCGCCTGGTAAAACAAGCGCGAAAACATAATGAGCATATAAATAGACAAACAATCACCGGCAAACAGGCAGAAACAATGCGACAAAACCGTCCAGACAGCAGCCCACAGCATCAGCAACAACAACTGCTGCCTGAGGCAACTGTTTCCCTACTCCTTTCTATACTCATCCCACCCATTCGCAGACAGCTGCCAATTCACCACACGCAGGCGAACGTGTTGAGTTGCGGCGAGTTGAGTTCGGCGTCTGCACAGTTACGAACTCGTGTCCGATTCAGTTCGCAGGCAGCGCTGCTCACATGCACATCACGTCCTGCTAATATGATTCTATACTTCTATACTATACTTGCTATTATTTGATATAGAAACTTAACTGTGATTGAAAGAATATATGTAACTAAACATATAATAATTGTATAGTATATATGTATGTAAGATTTATTAACAAAACATAGTAATAAAATTATCATATAACTTTAAGACAACTTAAGTATTCGGAATGTTTATAATTTGACAAGAATTGAGACAACTTTATAATTTGACACGACTTGACTGTTGCTGATCATCTTCAACTTCGACGAGAGAGTGATGACAATCACGTGCTCTTAGGTATGGCATTCCAAACGATATTTATGGGGATGCCACTCTGCGCCACATGCATAGGGTTGCCTCATTACATATGTATATGGATATTAACAATTAATCAATATTATCATATTTAACTAAGAAGATAATTGAGATGTTATATATACATACATATATAATAAAATAGATTGTCATAGCCTTAAGTTCATATTAAACTATATTATGATAATTAAGATACAATATAAAGTATACTTTAAATGCTCTATTATATTAAAGATAACTAAATGGTTAGTGATTAGTATAGAATAGAATATCATATATACGTACCTAAATTTTATAGAAAAGATTAGAATAAATTAAAACTATTGTATATAAAAATATATATGTAAGTATATATTAAGAATATAGCGTCCTTATCATATTAAACTATTTTGGTGGGATGGTAACAAGGATACATTACATCATGTGCTGCAAACAAACCTATCTATAGCTTAGAATATATATAGCAAATTATACTAACTACTTCATGACGATAATTGATATACAATATAGAATATTTAAAATACATTCTGCGGTAGAAAATAAGGGTATATAAAATAATTAAATAGATTTGCAAACATATAGAATACATCTTCATTGTCATATTATTATTTTAAATGCATACTTTAGTGTAATAAAATAGATATGCATATAATAATAGTATATCGTATTATAACAAAAAGTATTTCAACTTATATATAATGTGGGTTGGTATATTCCTGTGTGCATCAATCCCTAGATAACAACAACAACGAGCAAAGACAACAACCACGAGCAAAAATACTAATGACGAGCAAAGACAACATCAACGAGTTAAGGCAACGTAGGCGAATTCACTCTCAGGCGAATTCACTATCAGGCGAATTCGTATGACCATAACCGAGCGACCAAAGAAGATCAGAGACCGACACGCCGAAGGGAATTGCAGTTCGGCCTCTGACGTGAAAGTTTGTGAGAACATCAGCTCAAACGACGAAAAATTACTAAGTTTCTATTCTATTATTATACAAAAAAAAACTCTACATATATTTTTATTTATTATTACATAGTAATCTAAAGAATATTCCATATGCAAACTACGATAGAATTAAGATAAATATTAGAGAATATTTCGTAGAAATTATGTAGATGGAATATTTCGTTATTACCATACAAGAACAAGTCCCACAAATATTTCCCATTTCCAAGTCTTAACTTCACATATTTCAATTTAATTAAAAAAATCTCCTAATGTATTGGATTTTCTCGATATCTTAAAAATGCACGTCCAATATTTTGAAAGAAAAGAAAAGCCAAAAAAAAAATATTGGGCATGCAGTTATTTTAGAAACAACAAACTGTGCTGATAACATAGTCGTCGTCTTCTATGCATGTATATTTCTAATTAAGGCATACATATTTATTATTTTAAGGTGTATAGTTATACCAAATGAAACCGAATTGAAAATACTTTAAAATATTCTGCATTGTTGAATGTGTTGTTAATTTTAAAATAAGAGAGAAAATATAATTTGTATATAATGTGTACATATACATTTATTTATAAGATCAAACATATTTTTTAAATGACTTTCACATTATTTTTCCTTTCTTTAGATATGCTCCTACTTCCCTCATATAAATAAGTACGAAATTATGATTGAGAATACATATATCTTGTATTGTTTTATTTTCACTTTCACAAACTTTTGGCAACATCTTAATATTCTATAGCATTAATTTTCATCAATCGATATTTCTTCATCATCTACAACTATTATACTTTTCCATCACTACCAGTGTATTTCAGTGTATGTTTGTTCTCAGAAAGAAATGATGCCTGGATGCAAGATCCTGTATTTTTTATGGATTGGCTTTCTATTGACCCAGGTGATGAATCAAAATACTATTGCAAATATTGCGATATATATGATTAATGCTGAAGAGTGCTTCGAGTTGTTTTGCTTATGAGATTAATCAAAGTATAATTACTAATTATTAATTATACATTTTTCTATCTATATTTATAGATTTGGATTGCGTATGACAAATAATTTCTAGCTATTTTGAAATGTTGATTTAGCTTTCCTGGGCCTTGAAGAGTTGGTTAACACTGGTTAGCAGTATATACCCCATTTGAAAGAAGTACCGAGCATATGAGCTACCAATAATTAAATTCGTATTAACGATTGAATTTTCACCAAACTGAATGCATCATAAACAATATTTCATGTTTCGAAAACTAGTTGAAACATTGTAAAATTCTACTACTATAGCAAGTGTCGCATCCATCAATTTTGAATATCCGACAGGAACAATGCGAAAATATTTGTTATAGTATGTGCGCAGTTTGTTTAAATAATTTATATAAAAACAAAATTCGATAAAATAAATCTTTGATGTTTATTTGTTGAGCGTTTAAACTAAAAAATGGCAGTGGAAAAAAATGGTTGCAAAAAAAAAAAAAAAAAAAAAATAGAACTCAAATACAAAATGGCAGACAATAGCAATTAAAATACACAAAGCCGCAGATAGACGAGATATATGTATAGTATATTTGTTTCATATAGAAATGTATGGCCATTTATATAAGTATACATTGTAAATACCCTAACAAGGGGTATATAGCAATTAAGCTACAGTGTGGAAGTGCTTTGTGAAAGTTATCAATAGAAGGAATACATAAATTGTAGATATTGAAGAGCTCGAAAGAGGTAAGAAACTGTTGAATAAAATATTGTGCATTTCATACTATCAACTTAAAATTTATTTTAAACCAGTCGGAAAGGCTACAGTCGAAATCGACTATGAGAGACCCTTTACTTATTCTTCAAAAATAAAATAACAGTAACAAACTTAGAGACTTATATATAAACCTAAATAAATTTGACGCTGCTCAGATTAGCTTCCGATTAATTGAATATAATCGTTTATGTTAAACTTGAATCGTTAACATACAAATGTTAATGTTAACATACAAATTTTAATCTTAACATACAAATGTTAATTTTAGCATACAAATGTTAATCTTAACATACAAATGTTAATCTTAACATATCTGCACATTTCCTGCACATTTCCTGCCATTGTACATTCGATAATTTGTTTGCTTCAAATCTCCAGTGTTCATTGTCCGATTTTGATGAAATTTTCAGTACGCATTGAGAGGAAAGTAAATTGTATGTATGCCGATTTTGGAACTTGTATCTTTTAAATTACTCGAGTTATTCGGGTTTTTCCGATTTTTGGGGGCGGGAGGGGGCGTGGCAAAATTCTAATACAAACTTGACCTTTTCGGGGGTCACAGGAGTATTGTCACCAAATTTGGTGACCCTAGCTCTTATAGTCTCTGAGATCTAGGCGCTCATACATCACGACAGACGGACAGCAGGACAGACGGACAGACGGACATGGCTATATCGACTCGGCTGGTGATGCTGATCAAGAATATATATACTTTATGGGGTCTGCCGGACTTCCTTCGACCTGTTACGCACATTTTTTTTTTGACAAACTTAATAGACCCGTTTTACTTTTTTAAAGTAAAGGGTCTAAAAAATCAACGTAAAAAGAAATTTATGTTTTATAGAGTATATAATAGTCATTATTCTCCAATATAAATATTACTTGCTTTTATTGTGTGGCCAGTCCCGGAACTGGTTGTATTTTTTGCCATTGCTTTCGTTTCAATTGGAGTTTTGTCGATTTGTTTTTCTAGCAGACGTCGCGTTCATTGCAGCTGTAAATCGAATTTAGACACGCTTAGATAACTTTTAGATTTATTTATTTAACAATTTATACGGCAAGTCAGGCAATTTATTATATATTTTATTTTGTTTTTTTTTTTTAATTTTAAAGCCTTTTCGACGTATTGTTATTTGATTCTTGTTCAGTTAACCGTTTGTCGTTTTCCATTTGATTATTGATTCGCATTCGTATTCGCATAAAAGGCTTTAACATTTCCATTCAACTGTGTTAAACGCGCTTTTTCAGATTTACGAGTTTATCAATTGCCGTGAGAAGTTGATTTCTATTCCATTTGATTTCTATATAATTGAATTTAGTAAGGGTTCGAATTTTAAGCTAAATTGCTAGTTATTATTCTAGATATTATGTTTTAAAAATGAGAACTTTAGCAAAGTAAATGGAATAATATCCCCTTACATATTTAGATTTTACTTTCTTATAAAGATTTTTAGCTTTTACTTTTATGATTACCAGCAAGTTTGGTAAAAATGTGAGAGCTTTAATATAGCATATCAAATTTAACATGTACATAGTATATTGTTTAAAGATTAAAGATACTTCCACTTTGATTTTAGATATTTTATAAACTAAAGCTATTAAATGTCGAGTGACGATTTCGAAATTTGGCATGTAGATTCTTTAATAACATATGGGCATTTCCATGAGGTCGCACGGGACAATCGTACAGATTTAAGTGGTAAAAAGGTCAAAGTAAGACGGATGTTCAAAATAATTCTTCCAATTAAAAGTAGTTCTTGATTAGTCCTATAATTGGTGCTAAGGTCGATTTTGAGGAACTATTCGTATTGTAGATTTTTACAAAAAATCAAGGCATTCGCACGGGACAAAAATAGAAGTGGTTTTTGTGGCGATCAATTTAATCTCAGATTTCAGCGAAAGTTTGGGCAATATATTCACGCAAATTTCTGATAAATGTTATGCGTTGATGTCTCTTTAAATTGGTTATAGTTTTGCTCAAATATGATTTCTAGATTTTTTTTAAATTAAATAAAGCCGCGGTCGCACGGGACACCGAAATATGCGATAATGCAAAGCCGAAATTATCGTAACTTGCAATCGCATACTTTCTTATACATTATTTTTTGACTTTTTGTACCTTTCCAAAGATTTGGAGTACATTAAGACAATGCATAATAACTTATTCAAATTTTATTTTATCAAAATAAAATGTACACTAGAAATGCCCAAATGAGAAAAGTTGCACTTGTTCGTCGTTGCAACCCAATATCTCGAAATGGGTTAACAATAGAGGCGAAATTTTGTTACATTAGTTAAAGTTCATTGTTTTCCTATTAAAATATCGACTATACACCCTATTTTTAGACCCTTTACTTTAAAAAAGTAAAACGGGTCTATTAAGTTCGTCAAAAAAAAATGTGCGTAACAGGTCGAAGGAAGTCCGGCAGACCCCATAAAGTATATATATTCTTGATCATCATCACCAGCCGAGTCGATATAGCCATGTCCGTCTGTCCGTCCGTCCGTCTGTCCGTCTGTCTGTATGAGCGCCTAGATCTCAGAGACTATAAGAGCTAGAGTCACCAAATTTGGTATGGTGGTTCGTCTATGGGCTAAGCAGATCAAGTTTATCTTAAAATTTTGAAACGCCCCCTTCCGCCTCCGTAAATCGAGGACAACATTTTTGAAATCCCATAAAACGAAAAATATTAAAGCTAGAGTAGTGAATTTTGGCACACAGAACGGGTATCCGGGTCCTAACGTATCCTGAAAATTTCAATGTGATCGGATGGTTATCTCGGAAGATATTCAAAAAAATCTTAAAATCCCATATAATGGTCAATTTTAAAACTGGAGCCTTGAATTTTGGCACACTGGACAAGCATCGGGGTCCTAATGTATCCTGAAAGTTTCATCACGATCGGACAATAAACTCGGGAGTTATTCAAAACCCAATTTTACTGAGTGTCGGACCAAAGGAAGAAGAAGAGCATGTTGACGTAACAACGCGCTATGGGGTACTATCTATTAGTGTCACTCTTATTTCCGTTTAGAAGAATAAGTAAAGGGTCTCTCATAGTCGACTTCGACTGTAGCCTTTCCGACTGGTTTTTTTTTTAAATTCTAAGTATCTATCTATAGAACTATTTTGAATTTCAGAGACTTCAAAAGCAACAACCAGCAAAATGCATTCTTCCTTTACTTTAAATATTAGTTTATACAATATCTCAAGTAAAAAAAGCATACTAAAAATAAATTCAATCATATTTGATTTGCTTATGTTAGATTTAAAAAATAAATTGTATTTAATTATATATAAAAAGCATTTTTTTAACTGAAACTTTACTTAAATATCAAAGTTAATAAAAACATTGTAAAACAAAAAGGGAAACAACTAAAAACATTTAGAAATTGTGCAAATGTTAATTTGTTAATTGGAAATACTTAAAATTTGTATGTAGAATTTTATTTAAAATAAAATACAAAATTTTTTAATTCAATTTAAATTTTTCGTGAACACATTTAAGTTAATTTTTTTTATATTTAATATAAGTGCTTCGCATATTAAAGTTCAACAAGTAAACAAAATTTTATACTCGATTTAAATAATATAAAAAATATATAAATTAAAATTGAAAATTATTTAACTTAAATATAAACTTAAGTTAACTTAAAAATTTAAACTTAAGTTTGTTAGATATTTACAAAATCATTTTATATATTATATTTAATATAAAGATTCAACCACAAGCAAGCACAAAATTAGTTGAACCATATATAAAATATTTGCTTATATGGAATAATTTATTACTGGGATAAAATACCATAATACTAAAATGGAATTTGTTGGAATTATGAATTAATTATAAAGTCTATTTATATTCAACTTAAAGCCAATTAAATCAAAGTGTAAATATCAAAATTGAACATAATCGAACATATTCCTCTTTAAGTCTAGAAACTATTATATCTAAAGCTACAAAGATTTGCTTGAAGATCCCTTAATTTTTTCAAGTACGACTTTATGGATAAATGTTCTTTAATCTCAGATAATCACAGATATTATAATGATTATTTTTCGGATATTCCATATACGAGTGAGTAAAATTTGCTAATTAATTTGATGGTCCTTAGTATAATGGCCATAACTGCTACGGTCGGTGCAACAAAGACTTGACCAGTTTATCTGCACATTGCAAGCGCAACCTCATGCCGCTCCCCCCCCCCCCCCTTCGCTTCACACACTCCCCCTCTCTTGTTGTTGTTCCATACTGTGTGCTGTGTGTCTTACATTTTCATTAACTGGAAATAACAAGGAAAAGTTTCGTTTTCAGCAGCAGCAGCTCGACGTCCGCTCTATACATAAACATTAGCAGGCGTTGCAAGAATACATATTTTTTGATATGCCATGTCCAGCTGTGTGGAGTTCCCCTTTTTACTGAGGGTGCTACCTTGTAGCCATGCCACTTGCCGCTTGCCACTTGCCGCTTGCCACTAGCCGCTTGCCACTTGCCACATGCCGCTTGCCACCTGCTTCGAAGCGTAACGTGCAATTTTTATTGTTATAGCAAAACTTGGTACATGTCATGCTGCCTAGACACTGTGTTGTTAACTTTTGCTTGCTTTTTGTGGCAGACACGCCCCCGTGCCCTCCCCGCCCAGCTGCCCACCACCCACAGCCCAATTGTCCAACAGTTTTTCGTATTGAAGTTTTATTTTTTTTGGGTGTGCACAATTTGTTGTTTTTATACCCGTTGTTTGTGAAGTTAAAGGGTATATTAAATGCTTTACAATGCATGTTACTGGGTATAAATATTATTTATTAGCCATCTGTCCATCTGTCCGCCTACTTAATATAAAGAAACAGATCTCATACATACATTATTAGAGCTTGAGTAAAAGGCACAAGCTGGAAAGTTGTGCTCTTCTTCTACCTTTGGCCCGACACTGAGTAACATTGTGTTTTGGAATAACTTCTGAGTTTATTATCCGATCACGACGACATTCGTTCGTGTTCTCGCTCTCGGGTTTCGTGTTGGGCGTAAGACACGAATCGGTCTCTTACTGACCGCTCGATACGAACCGAACCGTTCGTCGTTCAGCTACTGAGAGTCAGTAAGTGAGCAAAGCAAGCAAAGAGTCCGCAAAAAAGGTGTTTAGTTTTGTTGCTGCGTTTGCCTTATGTTGTTGTCTTAGATATTTCGTCACAGGCAAAGCATTAAGGAGTAAGAGAGAAGAGAATAAGAGTGCAAATCTGTGTGCATATGCGTATGCATGAAGACTCGCTGTAAATGTTTAGCTATCCACAAGCGCAACACACACACATACATGCTCAGAAGACCGTTTTTCCGAGTTTTTACGAAGTGAAGGATCTCGAGTGAACTTATGAACCGAGCGAGCGAACAGAAATGGTCGTCGGTTGAGCGAAGAGCAGGCCAAAGAAGAATGAAGTTTGATAGTTCTTTCGGGACTGCATCGCATCGTGTCAGCGGACAAGTGGTTATTTTCTGACAACAAGCACGAGAGAGACCAATTATTGCGAGCTCTGCCTATATGTTAAAATTCAGAACTCTAGCTTTATGGGATTTATGAAATTTTGTTTTCGATTTGCTTTGGCGAAATGGGGCGTGAGAAAATTTTAACACAAACTGGTTCTGCTTTGCCCTTAGACGGACCAAGATACCAAATTTGCTGTCTCTAGCTCTTATAGTCTTTGAGATCTAGGCGCTCATACAGACGGACGGACAGACAGACAGACGGAGGGAAGGAGAGACGGACAGACGCACATGGCTAAATCGACTCGTCTGTTAATGCTGATCAAGCATATATATATAGTTTATGGGGTCTGCCAGACTTCCTTAGACCTCTTAAACACATTTCCTTTTTTTGGTAAACTTAATAGACCCTTGTAAATTTTTAAAGCACAGGGTACTAAGCCGAACAATTCTTTGATCGGGCGAAAACATCTTAATTGTACAATTTATCTGGATTTAACAAAAACAAATAAGTAATTTAAAGCCAAGTCCTTGATATTGGAATCCGTTCTTTTCTGTCCATTAAATTTTAAATAAGTTGGTTTCAAATTTTTCCCAAACCCTTTTTTGCCTCTGCAATTCCCCAAGGATATTCAACAGTTTTGAGAATTTTGGCACACTCCCTTTCGCTTTCGTAAATCGGGAATAACTCAATTAAAAATGATTTATAAGATAGAACGCTGTTTTTGGTGATAAAAGTTCCCTATTATATATAGTTCCCTATATCAATCATTCAACTTAATCGCATCAAGTTGGAATATGTGGATATAACAGTAGAAATGGATGCTTTAAGTTATTAAGTCGTCTTAAGAAAATAATGCAATAATTTAAAAAAATAGAAATTCGAGTATACAATTAAAATAAGTATAATTAAATTTACTAACGGGTATCTCATAGTCGGCGACTTGAGTTAAGCTTTCTAACTTGTTAAAATTTTTTTTTTTTTTTTGGTTCAGTGTCCGTACATTGTCGCACCCACTGTGCTGAGCCACGCCCCCAATTCATGTGCAATATGAGCGTCAAAATGTTTGGCTGCCAAGTTTTTGTTTCCATTTTTTTTTTATTTTAGCCGTCTCGTGACTATTGCAAAAGTATTTTGGTCAAATTAAAAAACATTTTACAATTGCATGCGTGTGTGTTTGGTGTGAGTGTGTGTGTGTGTGTGTGTGTGCGTGTGTGGGTGTTTGTTGTGGCAACTTTCGCACTGTTGTTGCCGTTGACTTGGCAAAAAGTTTTCATGTCTTTTGGTTCTACCCAAAATGGCCAAAACGTTTGCACTTTGCGTTAGCCAAAAGTCTAATTCCCCTCCCAAACTCACAAAATGTTGCAAGTTGCCAGTTGCCAGTTCTAAGTTGCAAGTTGCAGCTACAACTTGCCAGGCTCTCAGTTCATTGCCAGTTATTGTTGTCGCCATTGTTGTTATTTTTTCTTTGTTTCCACAACAATTTTTCTTCTCTTCTCTTGCCACTTTTCGATAGCCGAACATTTTCTGTTGTTGTTGCAGTTAGATACTTAAGTCTTAAGCCTTGCCTCTGCTGAGGTGCTTGGGTTTTTGGTAATTAGTTAGCTACTAACTGTTCTACTTACAGTTTCTCTTGCCAACTTAATATGCGGCTGCCATGTGACATTATCGCCATAATATTCTCAAGCAACTTTCAAGCAACTCCAGCAAAAACTAATGTAAATTGTTCGAAACTTTGCCGTAAGCTGAATTTTTTACTACAATTGCAATTACTGCAGGCATCTAAGAAAATTATTCAATGTGTGTTTGCTTAAGTTGAGTCAAGGATTTTTTAAGGAGGAATCTAAGTAAATGTTCATATTTTGAACAGTTTTCTTCTAGTTCAAACTAAACAGTTTTTAAATTTCTTATTTAATGCATCTAGTTTAGACTTATTTACTTATTGTTTTATTTTATTATTCTATCTATTATATTTAAAGACATTCACACACGAACAAACACGCCGTGTTCTCTGCTTCACAATTTAAAATTGTTTTTTTAAATAACTTCTGAGTTTATTTTTCGATTTTCAAGAAATGTTCAAGATTTTTTCTTACAAACTCATTATTACAGTATAATTTGCTTAGCTGCCTCGAGTACTTTGCACGCAACTTCGAGGCAGCTATCTTAAAAATGCAGTTAACTTAATTTAAATTTTTGGACAGAAAAAAATTTTTCCTAAAGCTCAAATAAAATACATATATATATTTTGTATCTTTTTTAACCAAATTATATTTTCATTCCAATGTCTAAATTATTGTTAAAAAAAAATATTAATACATATTTCAATATTCATTTTATATTTTCATTGTTAATATTTAAAATAATCTGTTATTTTTTTTTGAACGTCTGCTGCGTTGATATTCAGATCGAATAATTTGCTTTCCAAAGAATTCAGTGCTTGCAAAAATTCGTCACATTTGTCAATCATGTTTTTAAGAACCTTCACTGCACAAAAACCTTCCTGGATAGTAGGGCGGCTTATTTCACCGCTATCCTCGTCACTTTCGCTTTCACTACTGCTTTTCTTGTCATCTTGAAGAAGAGACCGCACAATTTCATCATCGGTTAATTGACCATGGCAAGCAACATCTGCGTCAACATTGGCATATTCTTCCCAATTAATTTGAGCATCAAATACGGTCTCCACGAATTGAGCTTCATCAGTAACGCTTTCGTTGACATCAAAACATAGATTAAATCCCGCCTGAAAAGATACATTTGTAAGTTGAGGCGAATGTGACTTATATGCATTGCTTACCTTCGTGAAGCAATTCTGAATAGTTGTCGTTTTAACATTCGCCCATCCCTGGCTTATAAAGTGAACAACATCCAGCAAAGACATTGTTTTTAAAAATTCAATTGTGGTTTTTCCACAATTTACAGCAATCAATTGTTGTTTTACCAAAATACGTCTATACTCCAGTTTAAATGAGTGAATAATGCCTTGGTCTAGCGGTTGCAGTAGAGCCGTTGTATTTGCTGGCAAAAAGCAAAAGTTAATGTGGTCGCAGCTTTTTACGGCAGAATGACTTGTTGCATTATCGATAAAGAGCAATATCTTTCGATTTTGCTTTTTCATTTCAGCATTAACTTGCGTGATTATTTGTTTAAAAAGCTCGCTAGTCATCCATGCCTTTTTATTGGCATAATACGGCAGTGGCAAATTGACATTTTTAAAACATCGGGGGGACTTTGACCTGCCGATTAGAAACGCTTTTTTGTAACTTCCAGTCGCATTGCAGATAAACAAAATTGTTATTCTAATTTTTTGCGATTTATTGCCACTTCTCTGGTTTCCACAAGTGTAAAATGTTGCAGTTGGCATTGCTTTATAAAATAGGCCAGTTTCGTCAGCGTTAAAAATATTCTCCGGATTGTAGTCTTTAATCAGTCCTGGTAAAATGTCTTGTTGATATTGATTCGCCGACACAGAATTATTTGCAGCAGTTTCACCATGAATTTTTCCATATTTTATGTTGTGACGCTTACGCCAGCGCCAAAGCCAGTTGGCATCAGGTTCATAGTCGTCGTTAAACCTTAGACAAAACTCTTTAGCCTTAGCTAAAATTACATGCCGATCAAGAATTACGTTGTTCGTTTCCTGTTGCTCAAACCATTTGTGCAACGCTTCTTCCACTAAGTCATGTTCGCCTTTTCGTTGGCGCTTTCGCATTAGATCAGACCCGGCTGCAGTCTTTTCAATTTCGGCTTGTTGTTTAATGATGCGGTTTATTGTAGACCTATCGCATTTGTATTTAGCACATAGTTCCTTTTTGTTGACTTTATTTTTAAAAGCTGCTATAATTTGCAGCTTTTCTTTGATTGTTAAACCTTTAACGCGCTTCGATTTGAACATCTTTTACCATTGAAATTGTATGTATAGAGCGAAAGTCACGATCAAAACAACAAGAAAAAAAACGGACATGCGCAGAAATTCAAATTGCACGAGTTGCCATACTGCATACAAATTATTTAAGAAAATTTGCTTTTGTCTCAATAGATGGCGCAGCAAACTTACATGATTTTCATAGAAAACCATATATAAATACTGCCGATATGAGGGGCTTAAGTGCAAAAGGCTGCTAAGTTGGATGCACCAAACGTAATTATTTGCATACAAAAGAGATCATGATGCAGAAAAATTAAAATATCAGGCAGCTATCTTGACGATGCAGCTAAGTATCGAGGCAGCTAAGCAAATTATACTGTATTTAAAAATAAAATACAAAACAAGCCGATCAGTCGAGCGCGCGTGACAGTAGGAGACCCTGTGCAGGCCTTCAAAGAAAAGAATTTTCATTATAATGGGATTTAAATATATCGCTTGAAGTCGATTTTGCTTGCATCGGGAGTTGGTAGCTTGCGATAGTCTGGCAACACTGGACTGCGGCTGTTGATGGTTTATGTTTAGTTCGTTGTATCGTCGCCGCGGCGCAGTGACTGCGCTGCTACTGCGCTGCGATTGCGCATCGGCTGCGCTGCATAAATTTGTTTCTTGAATAGCTTCTGAGTTCAATATCCGTTCCTACTGATCCTAGCACACATTGAGAGTAGGATACTTACCATGTGTGCCAAATCGCAAGTCTCTAGCTATTAAACTGCTCTTGTTATCAACCTTTTCGAGTTATTGGCGAAGGGGGCGTGGCATCGCTATGAAATTTTCAAGACACATTAAGCCTAAGCTTTTTATCATGTGTGCCAAATCTTAAGTCTCTAGCTTTAACAAGGTGATTTTTCTAATTTTAGAACCAACAGGACTTGATATCGAAAATTGAAAATGAACTTGATCTGCGTATGGTATTCAGGAACCTACATTCCAAATTTGAAGTCTCTAGCTCTTATAGTTGCTGAGATCCACGCGTTCATACAGACGGACAGACGGACGGACGGACAGACAGACGGACAGACGGACAGACAGACGAACAGGTATCAATCAACTCGGCTATTGATACTGATCAAGAATATATACACTTTATAGGGTCGAAGATGCCTCCTTCTGCCTGTTACATACATTCACACAAATTCATTATACCCTTTTTGCCTATTTTTAATGGGCACAGGGTATAAAAATTGAATTTTATCAAAAGAATTACTTTTATATACCTTAAAGGCTTGGGAATATCTCTTCTACATACAATTTTAAGCCCCTCTCTTTGGGAAACGTACTAAAATCCAAACTGCAAGTATAGATTGGCGGAAAAACTTTCTCATTTTCGATTTCAATCTACACACAGTACACACACACACACATACACACACACACAGCTTGTCGATTATGTAATTAACTGTAACGCATTATGTGAAGGCTAATTCCACGCAATTTCCCCCAATAACAAGCTGCGAACATATCAACAACAATTGCAACAACAACAGCAACAACAGCAACAACAACGAGAACAACAGTAACAATGCAACTGCCAAATTGGCTTACAAATTGAGTTGGCTAAGAGAAAGAGTGGCAATAGAGGATGAGTAGAGAAGGGGGGGCGAAGGGGTGTGGAGTAGTGAGGATGGGGCATTGAATTTCCGTTACGATTGCGGTCAATAATAAGAAATAATTGATTTACTTGGGACAATTTTGTCAAGCGTACCAAAATCAGATGAGTAGGGAAGATATGAGAAGGGAAGAGTATGGAATAGGGAGGATGAAGAGTGCCAGGAGGGGAGTGGGGGGACCTTTGAGCGCCAATTGGCAGTTGTCAGTTACCTGAATAAAGCCAATCAAGCAAAGCAGCTGCCAGTAGACGAAGGCGATTGGCTACACGGAAAGAAGAAAGTCGTACTGAAATTAAGTTTAAATGATTTCGAATTAAGTATTTGCTTCATTTAAATTCCATTCTTAAACCAAGTACTAATTAGCTGGAATAAAGAGAAAACAGTCTCGAATCAAGTAAAACTCTACATTTGAAAAAATGCCAAATATATAAATTATAACAGTTATACAAGTGCAAATCAGCTTTAAATAAGAAAAAGCAACTTGAATCAAGAAGAACTCTACATTTACGACAATTTTTTGTATAAGTTCGGAACATATGCAAATAAGCACACAAATTATTACCTATTAGCCTTAAATGAAAAACATCTTTAATCCAGTAAAACTCTTCATTTTCTAGAAATGAGTACGATAATTCTTTATATAAGTTCAGAACTTCTACAAATTCACATTACAATTTTCTAACAAATATTTTTTTGTACATATATGAGAAAAATAACTTGAATCAAGTTAAACTCTTTTTTTACTGGAAATTATCTCCTAAAATCTTAAATCGAGATTGTTTTTGGCTTGTCTTCAGCCTTTAACCAGACGCAGAAATTATTCATTATTTTAATTGGGCAACGTAAGTTTTATATAATAAAATAATAATAATTTCAAGAACATTTTATACTTACAAATTAAATTTATACGATTTTGAAGTTTCCAGTTTGTATTAAATATTGTATGCTTATTATACCCTGTGGGGGTATATTAAGTTAGTTAAAAATATGTAACGGGCAGAAGGAAGCATGGCCGACCCAATAAAGTATATATATTCTTGATCAGCATCAATAGCCGAGTCGATATAGCCATGTCCGTCTGTCCGTCGGTCTGTCGGTCCGTCGGTCCGTCGGTCCGTCCGTATGAACGAAAGGATCTCAGAGATGGTAAGAGCAAGAAGCTTGAACTTGGTGTCCCAGCACTGGAAATTTTTGCAGGCAGATCAAGTTTATCTTTTTTTTTTTGGATGCCACGCCCTCTTTGCCCACAATTTAGGTAAAAGCTTATAAAGCAAGCAGTTTTGTAGCTCAAAAACCTCATAACAGGAGCAATATTACAGCTAAAAACTTCACATTTACCATACATGATGAGTATCTTGAAGTTGATGTGTGCAGACAAATTTAATCAGAAAATTTTATCACGATGCTACGCCCCCTTCGCCCACAAATTAACAAAAAACGAATTACTAGAGAATTTCATCTGGAGTGAATTTGAGCGGGTTCCTGTAGACCCACAGGGTATATTACGGTCGGGGTTCCGACTGTTTCGCTTGTTTAAAGTTGTTTTCGTATTCAATTGAAGAGTTTAAAGCACTTGCTTTAAGTTTAAATTGTACTTAAATCACGAAAAATCTTTTGAGTTCAGTTATTAGTCTAAAATTACTAAAATACTTAAATTTTCGGAGTTAAGAAATCGTATTTGAAATAAAATCAAGAATCTCGATTTCAGTAATTGAAATATTGATGTGAAATCATATTTAAAATACGAAATACTTGACTTTTTCTCCCTGTGTAAAGGTAGGTATTGTAGGGAGGGTGGCCGCAGCTTTAGGGTGGTTTGGGGGTTGCGTAGAAATCAACTCGACAAGTGGACGAAACTAAACGGAATTGAACTGAATTGGAGAGCACTTCAAAGTGCAGCAGTGTGCACTTTATTAACGCAATTTCCGTTTCCGCTCAACTCAAGTGAGTCCCAAGTGGTGGGTAGGGTGTTGGGATACGGCGGGGGATGATGGTGTCATGGCGTCAGTCTTCAGCTTCAACAATCCCGGCGATAAGGCGCTGCAAGTAATAATCGTAATAATAAACGTGACAAAATGGCGGCGCAATGGCAGCGATATGTCGACATAACTGTCACGCACACCACATTCTTACACTGAGCTCTCCCTCTCTCTCTCTCTCTCTCTCTGTCTAACTCCCTCTAACTCCCTCTATCTCTATGTCTATCTTTGTTTCTCTGTGTGTGTTGTAGTTAAAGCGTTAACAGCGATGGGCATGTGTTCCGCTATTTTTTTTTATTGTCAAGTTTAAATCCGTTCAAAATGTATATGAAAAAATAATTAAATATGAATATCGATACTTATATCGATAACTTGTGGAATAAAATAATATAACGAATAACTATATTGATGGCTTCAAATGAGTCTAAATATGTATTTCGATATATATCGATATATATCGATATATATCGATATGTTAAACTTAATTTACCATTTCGATCAAACTTAACTAATTAATTAGTAAATATCGATGGCTATTAACACTTCCCTTTTTTGGCGATGAATTGATACCGAATTTAATAACAAAATATTTCAATACAAATATCGATATTTATATCGTTAACTTGTTGTAACTGATATAACTAATAACTATGTATATTGATGGTTTCAAATGCGTCTAAATGTGTGTATCGATATAAATCGATTTATATCGATATGTTAAACTTATTTTACCTTTTTGATCAAACAAACTTAAATAATTAATTAGTAAATATCGATGGCTATTAACACTTCCCTTTTGGGCGATGAATATGATACCAAAGTTAATAACAAAATATTTCAATGCAAATATCGATATTTATATCGATAACTTGTGGAATAGCTAAATATGTTTGTTGTTATATACCAATAACTATAAACTAACAAGACATATGTAAGTTGATAACCGTTAGCGTAGCTAAATGTAGATATCGATATATATCGATAGCCTAAAAATAGTTGAATAAGCTTAATATCTATTAATAAATATCGATGGATCTTAACACTGATTTTTCCAAACGGATAAATATAATAACAATATATAAAGAAAGCTCATTGAATGTGAATATATGTATATTGATATATATCGATAACAGTCTACGCATCTTAAGGTTTAAGAGCTAAATAAGTTTTCTATTAATAAATTTATATTTTTAAATATAATTTCTTTTACTTTCTATTCTTTTACTTTGTATTTCGAGTGTACGCTAAAGTTAAGGCGTTTTTCAGCATTGCTACATTTATCGATAAATAATAAACTTACTAGAAACACAGTATCAATAATTTTTCTACTTATTATGATATTAAATGTATCCAATTTACTTAAGATCTTTGTAATAATAATAATTAATATATACAATTTACTAAAGATCTTTGTAATTGACAGCCGCTTGTATTTCTTAGTTGCTCATTAAGTTATCGATAGTAAGTTCAGGTGTTGTTTAAACCTTAAAAAGCTTGAGTTGCCCAAGTTTATTTTAAATCACATAAATCACAAATTCGACAATAATACCACAACATTATCGTGTGCTCAACAATCGACACGAGCCCATCTCTAGCGTGTGTCTGGCACTTAACTGGCAGCTAAACTTCATTTCCATTTTCAGCTTCAACTCGCATTTGCTGCCGCTATCTGTGGCAGTCGCTTGTGCTTGTGTTAATTGCACGCGTTGAGCTCAAAATGTGTTGCCTGCTGCTTTTGGGCCAACGAAGCGCTGGAAATGTGAAACTCTCACATTTGTTTGCATTATTTGAGGCGGCTATCTAAACGACTTGCATTTCAATTTACGCAGTTAATTAGCTTTAGAACGCAGACATTTCCTATTCATAGCAGAGAGCCTGCCAGCTGACTGTCATGAATCAAGGTTTCAAACATAACGCGGAAAGCGGAAACGGAACCAACAAAGTTGTTTCAAGTGCCAATGACATTTGAGGTTAAGTTTTAAGTTTTATTCAGTTGAATTTCTCCATAATTATCATCAGTTTGTCAAACTTGTACAGAATGTGATTCTTGGTATAGAAAACTTCTCTTAAATGAATTTCTCTCATAAAGATAATATATATGTATCGAAGTTTACCATAAGCAGCTGATTTTTAAAGAACTTCTCCATAATGCACTTCTCTATAAGTACTTATAAACTTCTCCTGAACGATCTTCTCTTTATAGGACTACTCTAGAATCAAGTTCTCTACAACAAACTTAATTATAACAAAGTTCTTTAGAACGAATGCATTTTTCTATAACTTATTTATGAAGAATTTATATTAGATAAACTTTTCTAGAGCACATTTTTCTATAAATAAAGAACTATTTTTATTGAGAACATATTCTAATCTAAGATAATATCATTGACTAACTTTTCTGTAAAGAACATTTAAAAGAAAGAAATTTGCATAAAGAATTTCTCCAGAAGTGCTGCTCTTTGAAAAACTTCTTAAGATTAAACTATTTTTATAACGAAAAAAGTTTTCTTAAAATAACTTTTCCATAAAAAACGTCTCTAAACTAATTTTCCCCATAAAGAGCATCTATCTCAATATCAAACTTCTCTAGAGAAAACTTCACCTAACGAAATTTTCTATTAAGAACTTTTCAAAAAAAAAAAAGTTTACAGAGAAGATCTTGTCTATAGATAACTTACTTGAAGCGAATTACTCTATAAAGAACTTCTCCATTAAAATTGTTTTCTGTACAAAACTTACATGGAATACACTTTTCTTTAAGGAACTTTCTTATTCCAAAACCCTCTGGAATGATCTTCCTAATGAAATACAACCTGTATGGAATTTCTCAAAAACAAATAAATCTATAAAGAACTTCTCCATTAAAAAAGTTTTCTAAAAATAATTTCTCCCTAAAGAACTTTTCTTTAACGAGTTTCTCTATGCAGTATTTCAACATATCGAACTTTTTTTGTAATAAACTTTTCCTTAACTAACTTTTCTATAAAGAACATCTGTCTAGGAAGGTTTTTCGGAATTTAACTTCTACATATACTATATAACTTTCTTGATCTATTTTTTCTAGATTAACTTCTCAAACAAAGAATTTCCCTAACTGAAAAGTTTCTTAAATATATGTCTATAGAAAACTGCTTCATAACGTAAAACAGCAGTTTCCCAAGAATTAACTTCTCTATAAGGAACTTCTCTAGGGTAAACTTGAAGTAAACTGAAGCTTTTGAGTTTTATGAAATTGTTACGGTTGCATAAATGATTTTTTAATGAATCGTTTCAGATTTTTAGCTTCTAAACGTATATTGTTTTATTATTAATGCTTTAATTATCTGAAATCATCTGTCACTTTTACTTTGTTTTCGGCAGCTCGACACGCCCCCATCCAGAATCCGCAAAATGTTGTGCACATTTCGTAATTTCGCATAAAATGCTAAAAAGTTTTGTCATTAAGCCGTTTTAATAATAAATGAAATGATACAGTAGTTCGCCGTATAATGCAGGCTGTCGCATTAACACACACACACTCACACACACACATGAGTGTGTTGACCTTACACACACACATACACACACATCGAATGAGAGTGGAAACTTTGTTGTTGAAACATTTTTGGCAACAAAAATGGCGCTGTGGCAAATGTTGCTCATTTAACTGCCTTTAACTCGCAGGCGCCTCCAGCTGTCCTCTAGCCACGCCCACTTGCCCCCCCCCCCCCCGCCTCTTCTGGCCATCATCTGCATTATATGTGTGCTTCCATGGAAATTATATTTATTACATAATTATGCACAGGCCATGATACGAGTTATGTCGAGCTATTTATGATTATCTATGGCTTCAGCTTGAGTTACGCATACGCCGCGTGTGCTGCAAAAGTTGAGAGAAATTGAGAGGTAAGAGGGAGACGGTTGGTTGCCTGCTGCCATCAGTTAATCAATTGTCTGCAGTCTGCGTTTCTGTGTCGCTTGTTTGTCAGCTTTCTCCCCTCGTTTTTCGCCTCGCTCCCTCCATTTGCCACTCGACTTGAAAAATGCCGAGTAAAACAATTGACGAGCGTACGCATTGACTGCAGGCACTGTCAGTTAACAGTTGCAGTTGCAGTTGCAGTTGCAGTTGCAGTTGGAACTGCCACACTTTGTATGCACTTCATTTGTATCGCAGTTCATTGTTGCATGCCGCGTTGTCAGTTGGCAGATTGACTTGAATTGCCTTCAGCAACAACAACAACAACAACAACAATGTTAGCAACTGCAAATGTTGTTCGTTGCTGTAGTTGTATTTTTGGCTTTAATGACTCTAATTTGTTAGCTAAAGACGCATTAAACTCCGCGCTAGTTGATCCATTTCTTACATCATCTGAGAGCTTAAAGCCATTGGAAATCATAACAAAGAAGTAGGAATGCTATAGGTGACAACCTGATAATAAGAAACTCGATACTTAAATTAAATCAATTCTGCAAACTTCAATAATGTTGAAGTTGACTCGGTTCAATGGTTAAAAGCAAGAATTTTTGGGAACCCCTGAACCAATGGTTTAGACTCAAACGCTGTTTTAAGTTTATAACACAAAACTATGTATTTTTTTTTCATTGTTTTCCAATGTTCTTAATTTGTTAAGCCTATACAATTATTAAGTTAAAATATTCCGCACATTTTAAAGAGTCAAATGTGAATCATCTAATGATTTTACTATTATTTGTTCACTGAATTGATAGTAAAGTTTTAAAAAGTATAAAATATATGTAAACGAATCTGATTCGATTCGGGAAACTCAAAAGTTCCGAACCAAACCGTATCTGCGAGGTTAAATAATTGGGCTAATAATAAGGCTGCAAGGGCATAAAAATCACTGCATACTTTTAGGTGCGTTGGTAAAAAATTAAAAGATCCATCCATGCTAATATGCTATGATCTAGGAGAGTCAATGGCCTTAGTTGTTAGCACTCCCTTTTATTATGTTAGTTATCATATTATTCTTTTATAATAATTATTTTTGTAAAATAAATAAATATTATCTAGGATAATTGACAATAATAAAAGGAAACGTTGATAACTTAAAATAATGAAAAGAAGCATGTAGAAATTTTGGAAGCGTTCTGATCTCCATGGCTTCTGTCTACCAAATTTGAAGTGGTCAGTTCTTTATCTGAGGCAGACGGACATGACTATATCGACTCGGTTGTTGATGCTGATTCAAATTCATATATATATATATATATATATATATATGCTTTATAGGGTTAGTTAAGTGCAATGCAACGCACAAAATATATAACCTTGCACACTACGAGTAACTGCTATAAATGTTCCAACTGTATCAACAATTTTTACTATACTGTATTCAGGAAATATTCAGGAAATTCCTCTTCAACAAACGGCTGTTGGAAATTATAAGCAAAGGTAATAAAAAATGCTAAAGTTGATTAACAATTTATAAAACAAACTGTAGCTTAACGTATTTCTATCTTAGTGTGAAATTTTCCCAATTAATTGCCTGTTAAATCTTTGCATCCTATTCCATTCTCTTTAGCTTTTAAAAAGAGTGGCAAGGCTGTTAAGCTTATTAGCTGTTTAGTGCTTAGAAATATTGTAAACACTTGTTAGACTCGCTGTGCATTCCCAGGTGGCAACACTGCATTGATATGTCGAGTTAATTAATAAAAATATAGTTCGGCTGCCTGTTAAGCATTTGATAGTTAAATTTAGCTAAACATTATTCGTTTAAGATTTACCAGTTAGTTTTAAAGTTATTATTAACTTTGACATTTGTTTTACATTGCTTCACATAAGTTAAAGTATATGTTAACATGTTAACATTGCTGTTAAATCTGACGTGCAAATTATAAAATGTATCTTAGTCTTCCATGCCTAAATTTAACTTATTTTTATTTGGAACATGTTGGCAAACAGTTTAATCAATATATAAAAGTCAACTTTAACTTTAACATGAAAATGTTAAAAAGATGTTTTAATTTTTATGTGTAGATTTAACATAATTGACGTTGGGACATGTTGGCAGACAGTGTTAACTACATACACATTTAAGTTAATGTTGACCTTGACATACAGTTGAAAAAGAAACTATGTTATTGTTTCTTTTTAACTAAATATTGCACTTACATTTAATTTATTTAAGAGTGAACAATTTTCTCAGACAGTTTAATAAATATACGAAGTCAATGTTAAGTTTGTCATACAGATGTAAAAGTATTTGTTTTTCTTTTTTTTTTTCAGTGTTATATGATACATTGAACTTTTTTTGAGTTTGGCACGTGTTAACGTTAACTTTGACATACAGATGAAAATGCTTTAATTTAACTTATACAAATTAACAGCATGTTAAAGCTGATGTTAAGTTTAACATGTAGATGACAGTGCGTTTGTCTATATATGTATAATTTGCTTAAATTTGTTCAACTATATACATATAGGAGTATATTTGTATGTGTGTCTAGCCTTTCAGTTTGCCAAAGAGACACACACAATCACACACACAAACTCACACACACACATGCACACTCGAAACTGTGATTTATAACATTCCCAGCTTACAAATTTCTATGCAGCCCAAAAGTATGCCACAAATACACATATACATGAACATTTTTATTATGCATGCATTACTTATTACATTTACACCGACCTATAGAAGGCAAAAGGCAGAGGGAGAAGTTGAGAGGGAGATAGAGATAGAGAGAGAGAGAGAGAGAGAGAGAGGGAGAGACTAAGGGACAGATAGACAGAATAAAAGACAGAGCGACCTTTTTCCCATTTGTCATACACAAATGGCGATGTCAGCTGTGCAGGAAAATAAAAATTTACACACACCGACAGACAGACAGAGATAGATAGAAAGAGGGATAGTGAAAGAGAGAGACAGCGACAGATGTGCATTGAAAATTTGCCGCCATTAGGCAGCGACAGTAACGGATAATGCAATGTACAGTTATCATGCGCTCTCATTGCCATAATTGGAGTCTATGGGCCAACATTGCAATATGCCGCAAGCCACCCCTCCTCCCTTCCCCCTCACTCTCTTCTATCCCATCTGCCCCTCCCCTTGTGCTTTTATTTCTATGCATTTTGTCTAATTCTACCTTTGACTTGTGCCAAATTTGTTGCAACGTTGCAAAACTTTGAAACGAGACCTTAATTTGATTTTCAGCTCGTCTCAATTATGTGGCAACTGCTTGATTCGTTAACCTTTTACAAATGCCACATACGATGCCCAATAAAATTTGTGGCGGCACAAAGAAATGCAAATGCCACAATGGTTGCAACCTGCCAACAAAGGCAAATGTTGCACATACGCCGCGTGTGACCATCAACCTTTCACATTGCGGCACAGTTCTGTAAGCCTCGAGACCTCAACCAACACACACAGAGAGAGAAAAAGAGTCGTGCTAAAATTAAGTTTAATAGACCTCGAACTAAGAAAAGCTTAAGAGCTACTAGAAATGCGTATAAAAATGATTTATATAATGTTAATGAAAAGCATCTTAATTCAAGTCAAACTTAAAATATACTATTGATTATTTAGTTTATTTAGAACTTGGGCACTACAAATTAACATAAAAATAAAGGTTGAATCAAGTACAAATAAGCTGTATAAAAGAGAAAAATAATCTTGAGTCAGCTAAACTACAATATTTAATAGAAATTAGTATATAAATTCTTTAAATTAGTTCGAAATTCGGAAACTGAAAATGTGCATTGAATGTTTTACACAAATGCACAAAAATTTTATACTATAACAGAAACGAATCTAGACACAATTAAAACTGTAGCTTACTAGAAATGAGTACAAAAATTCTTTACACAAGTGCAAGACTTGGGCACTGAAAATAAGCATTAAAAATAAAACGTTAGCCAACTGCCAATCATCTTTATTCAAGAGAAACGAATCTTGAGACAATCAAAACTATAGTTTTACTACAAAAGAGTACGAAAATTCTTCATATCTACTTTATATGAGCATACAAATGCTATAAACGTGTACAAATAAACTTAATATGAGAGAAAAGAATTTTGAAATAATCAAAACTCGAAATTTACTAGAAATGAATGCGAAAATTCATTATAAAAGTTTTTAGCTTGGTTAGTATCCAAAAAGGCTGTAAAAATGCTTTAAAGATGTACAAATAATTATATTTTATAAAACAACGGAATTTAGATACTGAAAATGTGCATAAATATGCTAAAATAAAGTACAAATAATCTATATATACTAAGTGAAATTTATCTTTTATTTATTTATTAATACGCCTAAAAGCAGTCGACAAGAAATTATACAAAAAAATATTACAATAACATTAGAAAATAAGATTTTATATTAACAGTGAAAATTATTAATATGAATAATATTAATTAAATATTATTTAAAATTAAAACTGAAAAGAAAAAAATTGCGAAAGTTGTAAAGGTTTGTGGGGGTAATTAAAATTATGACTTTAAATGTTTCAACATTTGTTGCAAGGATTGGGAAAACCCCAAATATACTAATCAGATCTATAAGTATTAGTACTGGGTGGGGCAAAAGTAATCACCCTATTGAAAAACGCTATAACAATATAATACTTAGGGTTAAATCAGGTTAAACTTAAGTCCTCGGACTCGGATACTAAAATGCAAGTACAAATAACTTTTATATAACTGAACATAATCTTGAATTTGGTAAAAATAATGATTTACTGTAAATGAGTACGACAATTCTTTATATAAGTTCGAAACTTGGATTCCAAATGGGGTTTCACAGATAACAAACTCTTAACATCTTAAATCAAGACTTTGCCATTTTTGTGTTCGCTGGCTTAAAATTCCTAATTGGTTTTTGTTTGTCTGCTATGGGAATTATTTCAATTGACACTAAGAAATTAAAATTCCTTCACTTACTTTCAGACTTACACAGTCCTGATTATTTGAATAGTTTTATGGCGTTTCTTGCTTACAAATTACGTTTACACGATTTTGATTTAAGTCTCCAGAATACAGAACTAATAGATCAATTATCCTTTTCTTATTTGAAATGTTTATTGGGCTATATAACAGAGTTGTAAAAACTTAACTAAAGTTGTAATTAAATTAAGAAAGATCAGCTTATTACAAGTACTTTCTTTTAGCACAGTTTTTACTTTAATAAAATGCAAGTTTATTAGAATACAGTTTATCGTATTTGAATGAAGAAAGAGATACTCGATTTTTTTATAATCGCATTCTAAGTGAGACATCAAGTTTAATAAAATGTGGAAATTACTTGATTTTTTCGCTCTGTGCAACCCATGCCACGCCTCGCCAGCGGCCACAACTAACCGCCCTACCGGGTTGCACCCTCCGGTACCGTCGCCACTCCCCATCATCAACATTATTGTTGTCAACGTCATGCGGCGTGACTATGACATTAGTTTTCCATGCACCCGCACACGGTTTGTTGCCTGATGAGAACAGGCTGAGGGGTGTACCGAGGGGTTGGGCGAGGGGTTGGGCGGTCTGGTAGGATTGTGAGGTCAGCGGGAGGTTTGCGGGTGCGACAGACAACACTTGTGTACAAACAATAGTTGCACAATAGCCATTGCCAAGTGTTGGTTTCATATGCCAACTCGATGTTTGCCTTGGCTCGAATGCTCACAAATGGGCTGCTCAGTCAGTTTATAGCTGAACGCAGAAAAGAAACGAATCAATTCGAATTCAAATCCAATATAGTATAACAAATAATAATAAATAAACAATTTCAATTTGAAGTAGAAGCACCAATTGTGAATGGGTTTATGACCACAGATATAAACACAGCGAGAATCAATTGAAATCATTTTTTTTTAAACAACACAAGACAAGATATCGGATCGGTTCGCGAACTGATTTCAATAGATGCTGAACCCAAGGTTTTGGTTCGAACCTTGGTTCAATTTACAACAAGCAAATTATTATACTTTCTCAATTGGTTTCTTTAAATCTTTATAGAACTGGAACCTAATGGTGATGATGATTTAATTGATTCGGTTTGTAAACAAGCTTTGTTTTTAAAAAGATGTTGTAGTCTTTAACTGTTTTAAAGATATTTACAAATTTTAAATATATTAATTTTGTAGCACAATGTTGTATAATGTTGCCAATACCAATAACTAAAACAATGGTAAAGTAAATGCCATCTAATAATTTAGTGGTAGTAAAAATCCCAACCAATATTTAAGTATCAGAAAAAATTGTAAATTACGTTTTGGATTTTAGTATCATTAACAATTTTGTGTTAGTTGGAAAATATAAAATAAATTTTTATTGTTTTAAACAAATATTTGTATAAAATGTTACAATTTAGTGATAGTCGAAAATATAACTAACTGAGACAAACAATTATGTACGATATAGGAGTAAAAACTGCAGTAAATATAACAAATATTTATTATATTTACAAATACTGATTAAAAAAAATAATCATTATTTCCACTAATGAAAATATATTTACTTCTGAGTCTGCATCAATTTCTTATGGGGTTTTTCGAACCGAATAAATTTTCTAGTCTTCTAGTTTGATCCGAACATTTTACATTTCAGAAACTATAACTTAGGCGTTATTCACACATACAAGTTAAAACAAAATGGTAAAATGTGTGATATATTATTTTAGGATGGAGTATCCTGGAAACAGGATAATGATTAATTTTCCATTTTGATTTTAGGATTATATTGTGGCTTTAATTTATTGATCTATACACAAAATTTACAAACCAATAATTACACTTTAATTAATTTCTAGCAATCATTAAATAACTCTTATATTCAGTGATGTTTGTTTATACAAAAAATAATAATAAAAATTTAATAAATATATTAAAATATGAAAAAATTCTAATACAAACAAAATAAAATCCAAAATACCAAAAAAACTAGTCAAATAAATTATTGAAATTTTTGATATTTTTGCATTTTACATAAAAGTGCATTATATTTTATTTTACTTACTTTTACACTGACAATTAAAAATTTTAACATAATTGAACATTTGATTATTATTATTTGGTAATTTTTTTATATTTATATAGTAGATTGTGGTTATATATTATTTATTAATTTATTGATAAAAATCAACAGATATTTATTTTGTAAATTATATACAAATAAAATAATAGTAGTTACTGTTCTTGGTGCACTCAAACCTTATTTATCTCCTGCAAATTTTATTGGCATTGATTTTCGTAATATCTAAAATCATGTTTCCTCCTTTGGTTTCCTTGACCTTACCTCGAAATGTCATATAAACTTATTGGACTACCCACAAACAATTAGAAGTATCTATCTGTGCTCTGGTCGTACCAGGACTCTTTGTCTGGCTGTGATATAAGTGCAACAGCAACAACAACAACAGCAACAACAACAACAACAACAACAACAGCAACAACAACAACAACAACACTAAGAACATCAACAACAACGACGACAGCAATGGGTTACAAGTAAAAACCACATCACGCAGCGGGGAATATGTTACAAAATAAACAAAACAGCAAAGCAGAGGAACAAACGAAGCTACGGTAAGTGGATGAGGCTGCAGGTGAAGGGTGTACAATTGTTAGGTGACAAGGGGGAAGGGAAGGTGCTGGGTCAAAGGGAAGTCTTCGTTCTGCCAACCTCGCTCTTTATCGTTCTTTCGCTGCTGACGTTCATTGTCTGTTTGCAGTTGTTGTACCTCTGTTTAAACTAGGCACCCAAAGGGTAAGGGAGTATGATATCTTTGTGAACTGGCATGTGACAGAAAGATGCAGGAAACTTCATTCACATAAAGTATATATGTATGTAGTATATATATTCATTTTATTTTCATACCTTGTGAGGGTATATTAAGTTTATTAAAAGTATGTAACCGGCAGAAGAAGTCGTAAATATATACTTTATTGTTGATCAGCATCCGTCTGTCCGTCCGTCCGTCCGTCCGTCCGTCCGTCCGTCCGTCCGTCTGTCCTTCCGTCCGTCCGTTCGTCTGTCCTTCCGTCCGTCCGTCTGTCCGTTCATCCGTCCGTCCATCCGTCCGTCCATCCGTCCATCCGTCCGTCCCTCCATCCGTCCGTCCGTCCATCCGTCCGTCCGTCCGTCTCTCCATCCGTCCGTCCGTCCGTCCATCTGTCCGTCCGTCCGTCGGTATAAAGGAAAGTATCTTAGAGATGGAAAGAGCTAGAAGCTTGAACTTTATTCCCAGCACTGCTTATCTTTCAAGGTAGATCAAGTTTATATACAATTTTGGATACCCCACGCTCCTCTCCAACAATTTAAGAAAAATATGATAACAAAAGCAGATTTAAATCTAGGGACTTGAGATTTGATACACATGATGAGTATTTTGTAGTCGATGTGTACAGAAAATTTCATCACGCACCCTGTACTACCACTGGGTATATTTAAGTCGTTTTAAAAAATAAAATAATAATGATTAATTGAGATATATGTTATAAAATTATTTAACTTAAAACTAAATGGATAAAAAAAACTTAAACATCTGTTATAAACAATTGGTTTTTAACTAATCCACAACATTTGTTGCAAGTATTGGGGAAAATGATGTGTCAAAAATTAGACTTTAGTATGATAAACTTCATTGTTTTTCGAGATATCTCAACCGATTTGAAAGATTAAGTATTTGTTGTTGTCTTATGAATTAGGCTAAAATAGGAACAATATATTATATAGCTGTTATAGGAATGATCGGTCGCAAATTAACATTAAATCAGAAAAACTTTGTTGTTTCTTGAGATAGTATCACAAACAATTTTTCAGAATATACATTTAATGTTGTCTTACACATTCTGATTGATTTTAATTGAAATTTGACTACTATATACCGCAGCTGGCATTGGAACAATCAACGATATATCAACAAAGATTATGCATTTGGTATTGTCTCGCTCATTCTTAATCGTGCTGCTCGGAAATTGACTCTGACTACAGGACTATGCTAGGATATCTGACAGTCAAGTACACTTAACTGCAGCATTCTTACTTTTTTTTAACCTTACTGTTTCCCTCGCAACTCGCAACTCGCACTCGCTGCCCACTTCATTTGCATTGTCCTTGCTTATTGTTTTGCGGTTTCTGCAATGGCTAAGCAATGACAACCACCCACAAACAGACATACCATATACAAACATTTATATTGTGTGTGTGTGCCGTTGACAGTTTGTGCATTTTTGCCAGCGGTGACAATTGCATTTGTTTTGGTTTTAATTAGCTAACGAAAACCGCAAAAACTGCAAAATAATTGAGTGAGTTGGCAAAACAGAAGAGACAGAGAAAGAGAAAAGAATGGAGCGAGGAAGATAGAGGGAGAGAAAGAGAGAATAAGAGAGCGGGACATGGCTATAATTAAATGAATTCTAAATAAATAAATAAAATTAATATTCAAAACATAGAAAAACTACAACATTAAAAATTCAATTTAAAACTATATTTGTATTTATATTGAATAACTTATTTATCTGAGTGCAACGTGCATATATGTACATAATTGTTAATTAATGCACTTGTCACTTTTAGTTTCAATTCTTTAATAATTTTATTAAATAAATTAATATATTTTGGCTTATTTCTGTTACTTCGTGTACATGGGCAAGATTTGCCTAACTGTAATTGGAGACGCAACAGACCGATGGTCAGTAACTCAGTTGCGACAACTAGTACAACAAGGCGAGCTCAACTTTCAGGCGTTTTTCCTATGTTGCTCGCTTAGAATTCTCAACTGATTCTAGCAGCGCAACATAGAGAACAAGCTTGAATCGTTGGATAAGCTAACTATTAGCTGAAATGGTACTGATGAGGTAGATTGCCGTCTCCTGAAACAATAACAAGTCTAGCTCCTTGCCTTTTGCCAAGTATTTTTGTGTTTTGTTGTATGTTGATACACGAGTATTTGTCATATCGACAAATAAATTGACCTCGAGTCGGCTAGCACTGAATTCAATAATAATAAATAATATAATGATATACAATAATGTGGATTTCGGCTTATTGAATAAGGTAAACTCCACAGTATTTAATATTATTATTTATTGACAAGTATTATAAAGTAAGATGATAATAAGTTATTCACTTTGAGTCGTAATTTATTCTTAATGCGAGCGTCTGCTCGCAACTTCGTTTAAGTCTCTCACTTGCAGCCATTTCACCTCGGGCACTCGATCAGAACTGCTCGTTTCACCTCGATGCTCAATCCTTCTCACCTCGGCTTGCTGTGGTGGGAAGGCTGAGCGGCGTTGCCAGACCCATTTCCACAGTAATATAAGTATTCAAATTTAATGTATTTTAAATTTACTAATTTTATATAGTTTAATATAATTATATATTATTGTACATAATCAAGTATAAATACATTTAATATTATTTGTTCTAATGAAAGTATTACATGATTTGTAAAACGTTTTATGCAAATAGTTTAGTTAATTTACATAGGGATATTATTTTAAGTTAGTTTCTATTTAATAATGGCTAGATATTAATATGAATAGTAAAATCTAAAATTTGAAAGTAACTCTAGGAATGACAATAAATAAATGATGAAATAAATAATCTTCAAAACTGAAAAGGTTAATTTAAGTAAAGGAAGTCAAGTTCTTTAACTAAATCCTAAAGGTGCCAAGAGATGAGCTCAAATACTTTCAACTAGCAACTAAGCACTTTCATTTCACACTCGCACACACACACACACACACATGCACACACACTCATTTACACATGCACGCTCACACTCACACATAGACCACACACACACACTCAGTCAGTCGACTCACCTTGGTTTGGGCTTTATGACTTCAACTAAAAGCGCTTCAATTAGCGCTCTGATGAACTCTGATGAGCCTAAAGTAAATTATGTGCTAATTGAAGTATGCGTGTAACTGTCACTGCAACTGTCTCGCTCACACTGCCACTATTCATCTCTCTCTCTCTCTCTCTCTCTCTTTCTCTCTCTTAGAAGAACTCTTGTCCAAGGCACCAAGTTGAAATCACATCAAGAATAATATTTTTTTTTTCTAAATGTAATGTTGTTATAATGTGCTCATACGAGAGTTTGCATGTATAATTGTGTAAATGTGTGTATGAGTGTACCTGTGTGTGTGTGTGTGTGTGTGTGTGTTTGTGTGGTTTGACAGAGGCACAGCTTTTTTAAGGGGCATTTCCACCTATAGAAATTTCTTAATCTAAGCTATTTATGTGTCAAATCCTTTTGCACATAACCTAACTTAATAACCAAAACCTAACCCAACTTTTAGCAGCTTAACCTCAATTATTGCTGCTTACTTTACTGACCTAACTTAACCCCATTGCAAAATCCCATCAAATAAACATGTATGTAACTGAAGAAATCTTTGAGGGTAAAATGGCATAGACAACTACTATTTTGGATCCCTGCTAGGGTGACGCCTTTGTAACGGGAAAGGCGTAGAACGCTACGTTGCTGTAGCTACCGTTAAAAACACACGTAGAAACCGTAAAAAGCATCACATATGTAGTTAAGTACAAGTATAATAAAGCATATGAGCATCAAGCGTGCACTAAAACACTGCTAAAGCCAAGTAACGATGCCACACGAATAGAAACAAAAAAAAAAAGAACGAAAATTGGAGAAGAGAAAATAAGCAAAACTGTGTAAATAACAAGCCGAACAGTCGGAGCCCCGACCGTAATATACCCTGTGGCTGCACTCAAATTCATTCTATTGTAATTCGATTTTTTCAGTTTGTGAGCGAAGGTCGTGCATCGTGATTAAATTTTCTGGACACATCAACCACAAAAGATTAACTTAATCTGTCTGCAAATATACCAAATCCAAACTTCTAGCTCTTGCCATTTCTGAGATCCTTTCATTCATAAGGACGGACAGACGGACCGACGGACGGACGGACGGACGGGCCGACGGACCGACGGACAGATGCTAATCAGAAATATATATACTTGATGGGATCGGCCAAGCTTGCTTCTGCCTGTTACATACTTTTAACAAACTTAATTTTCCCCCACAGGGTATACTTAAAAAGACCCAAAAAATAGCACAACTTCTGGCCAGGCGAAGCGGAAATGCTCTCAAGTGCGTTTCAGTTAGCCAAGTTTCGTTTAAGACATCCGCTTTTAGTGGTGCAAATCGCAGCTGTTTCTGTTTCTATTTCGATTGATTTTATAAATAGAATGCTGGCAAAAATTTAACTATTAGTTCATTTATAGCAGTTTATACAAATAATTAAGTTATTTGATTGTGTTTGAGTTTATAAGTCGTGCCTGTAGCAAAATATATAAAAAATAATGTTACAGAAACATTTTATGAATAAGGAAAAATGTATTTCATGAAAAACATGTTGAAACATAAGGTTACAGTGAATTTGCCTAACGGAACGATGGAATGAAACAAGCTATATTCCGTTTCAGTATATATTTTTTATTGCTATTCTTCTTCTAAGAAGAGATTTTCCGTGCGGAATGGTGGAATGAAACGATTGTGAGATCATCTATCGAGTCGCAAAGTATTGATTGAATGAAAGAGTGATCTGAAAATAGGGTTACAGTAAATTGTCCTAATGGAACGGTGGAATAAAACATGATAGAGAAATAGACTTGGCACACTTATCGCAATCATGCAGTTTCGAAGCGGACCGATGAAATGGAACATGCTAGAGAAACATTTTTGAAATTTACATTGTTTTAATTTCTATTCTTAATTTTATTCTACTTAGTTAAGATTTTGCAAGCGGAATGGTGGAATGAGACGTCTGTATGTACATCCTTTGAGTCGCGAAGCGTTGATTGAATAGAAGAGGGGCTTAAAAATCATGCTAAAGTGAAAAATTCTAATGGAACGATGGAATGGAACATGCTAGAGACCTATTTTGAATAAAGAAACGCATTTGTAGTTAAACTCTTATTGCAATCATACATTTCTAAGTGGAACAATGGAATGAAGTTTTCTTTGATATTAAAATACTTACCGTAATAATGCATATCATCAACGGAACGAGGGAATGGAACATGCTAGAGATCTATTTCAATGCAGATGCGCATGAGTAGTTAACACTAACCGCAATCATGGGCTTTCTGAGTGGAACGATGAAATGGAACATGATAGATAACACTCACCGTAATAACGATGTTCCTTTACGAAACAATTGAATAGAATATTCTAGTGATTCAGTAACAAAATGTATAAAGCATTGTTTAATAATAATTGGACTAATTCTGAGGTTAACTTATTCAGTAAATTTTTTATAAAAATTACAAAGCCTCATTTAATAATGAATGATCATTCCTTTAAGGAACAATGAAATATTATACTCTGGTTTAGTGATTCAATTAAAATAAAAATTACAAAGCATCTATACAAACTGCTATGCAAGTTTGTAATACTCTTCTTAGTGTAGTGAATCAGTGAATAAGCTCTTGAAGTCATCGTCTCATTGCTTTTTGTCTCTGCTTTGGCAGTGGAGACACCGGGCACGTGCCACGTACATGAGAATTGCTGGTTGAGTCCTTCTCTTCCCCTCCCACACTCTAGCTGTCTCCGTCTGTGTCTCTGACTCCCTTACATCCGTCCCTCATGGTGTGGAGTGAAGAGTCGAGTCATTCATTTATGCACTTGCTTGCTCATATTGTTGTATACTTACTCAAAAACTATAAAGTGTAGTCGCTTTGGTGTCATGTCAACACTCACAGACAACGCATATCACGTATCAGGAGGGGGGGGGGGCGGGGGGAAGGAAGGGTATGAATATGGGAAAGGGTAAGGGGATGATGATATACATAGTTGAAGTTTGTTTTGATTTGAGTTAGTTGGCAGACTTTGCATTTTGTGAAAAGGAAATTAAAGTTTAATTTTAATGCAGCCAACGCTCGTTAAGGAAGCCAGTCAACAGTAAAGGAAAAGGACACACATGACACATGGGGCACAACTGGAATGGAACATTTAGTAAATGAGAATGGAAATGCTGGACCCCTAGAATGTGGTCATTCAGTTTTGTGGCCGTTAAATCTCTTAATCGACATTGACGGTCACAGTTGGGAAATTCGAAAAATTAAATTCTACTACTACTACTACTATTTTTACCAGTTGCATTTAGAAAATGGCCAAGGGGAACGTTGGAATCAAGAGTGGTGGCGAGAGGGAAGCGGAGGAACTAAATCTTGACACGCTGACCAGCACTGGAACTTTGAGGAAGGTACACTGATAAAAAAAAGGGTTTCTTGTATCTAACATGTTGATTAAATAATTTATTTTTAAATGAGATAATTTAAAGGCAACAAATTACGAAAATAATATATACAACTGGTCGGATAGGCTACAGCCGATCGTAGTCGACTGTAAGAGACCCAGTACTTTATCTGTAAAATGCATCAGAGTTTTCTACATTTTATTTGACCCAACGATGTGTAAAATTGTTTGTTTTTTTTTTTAAATAAAATTTGTGTTTATTTTACATTCGTAATGGAATTTAGGAATTGCTCATTATTTTCAATATATATAAAAATTCGACTTTGATTTTCGGGGGGCGGAAGAGACGTTGCAAAATTCTAAAATGAACTATTAGGTAACCTACTACATACTTGAGATGGCCACCAGCCGGATTTATCCGGCCCGACACGCCCACAACCCAGGCAGATCTTTTGAAGCACGCACACAGCCGCACGACAAATATTAGACCCTTTACTTTAAAAAAGTAAAACGGGTCTATTAAGTTTGTCAAAAAAAAAATGTGCGTAACAGGTCGAAGAAAGTCCGGCAGACCCCATAAAGTATATATATTCTTGATCAGCATCACTAGCCGAGTCGATATAGCCATGTCCGTCTGTCCGTCCGTCCGTCTGTCCGTCTGTCCGTCCGTCCGTCTGTCTGTCTGTATGAAAACCTAGATCTCAGAGACTATAAGAGCTAGAGCCACCAAATTTGGTATGGTGGTTCGTCTATGGGCTAAGCAGATTAAGTTTATCTTAAAATTTTGACACGCTCCCTTCCGCCTCCGTAAATCGAGAACAAAATTTTTGAAATCCGATAAAACGAAAAATATTAAAGCTACAGTCCTGAATTTTGGCACACAGAACTGGTATCAGGGTCCTAACGTATCCTGAAAATTTCATCGCGATCGGATAATAAACTCGGAAGTTATTCAAGACTTAATATTACTCAGAGTCGGGTCAAAGGAAGATGAAGAGCATATTGACGTTACAACGCGTTATGGGAACTATTAGTGTTACTCTTATTTCCATTTTGAAGAATATGTAAAGGGTCTCTCATAGTCGACTTCGACTGTAGCCTTTTCGACTGGTTTTATTCTTATTGCTGTCATACAATTGTGTAGTGATGTAAATGCAAGCTGAACATCGATTTTAAAATAGTATTTTAAGGATCGGCCATGAAAAAATCGATTTGTCGATTCATCGGAAATTTCAACATCGATTTATCGATTTTTCATACAAATTTTCCAATTTTGAAAAAAAGTAAATTGTAGTTCTTAATTATTGCGTTTATTTAAAGACATACTTTTTATACACTATTTAGGACTGATTAAAATATCCGCCTTGGGTTTGATTCACGTTGAAAACAATTTATACATCAGTCAAAAGTAGAAAACAAAAAATAAAATAATTTACTAAATCCGCCGAACATGCTTAATTATAATAAAGTATTGCTTTAATCTTGGGCACTGTTTAATAAATTTAAATGTATACACATTAACTGGATATATTGTTTGTATGTATGTAGATATGTTCAACTTTGTATGTACATATGTACATACAAATATTTATGTACATATGTACATACAAATACATATAGTGGCTCACAGCTTATTTCAACCATCTAAATCTAAATTAAAAGGGATAACAAAATAATTTAATTGCAGATGGTAAGTTGTTAAGTGATGTTTGAACTTATAAAATTTGACTTCATTTATTTTTTTTAAATATTTTTTAATAATTAAAAACTAGGATATAAACCTAAAACAATGCCACAGCTTATTTCATCCGTGAAATAATTAATATGGCTGTATTTTCACTTTGCCTTAAGTGTGTTCAGTTTAAGAAAAAATTCATCCGCCCTGTTTTTCTTTTCAAGCGTCTACTTAGAATTGTAAGGCTGCCGATTTTTCATGAAATTCGATATATTTTACACGACTCATCGGCAAAACAGAAATCGGTTATGCAAGAATCGATTCATCGATGTTTCGATGTTTTTTTACATCACTACATTCAATTTAAGCGAATGTTACGTTGTTTTTTAATTGATATTGCTTTTTATTAGCATATATTTAGTATTATTTCGGTGAATTCAAAAGTTCAATTGATCGATTCACCAATTTAGTCGAACCAATATATTAATTTGATATTACTGATTCATTTGCACATTAAAAAAGGAACGAATTTAATTATTTTATTTTAATTTTCCTTTTTTTTACAAATCTATAAGAAATGTAATTTTGTTTTTTTTTTGTGATTCGCACAAAATTCAATTTTGCAAGTCGCAACTCTACTACGATACATAACTAGATTGGTGTCTCTTGGTTCTAATACTAGTCTCTAAAATCTAGATTTGCAGACGGTCGGATGGACAGACGGACAGACAAACGCATATGGCTATTTCGAATAGGCTGTTAATACGGATAAAAAATATCTAGAATTTATTCTGATCTGCCAGACTGCCAGACTTTTTCAAATACAGTAGAGTAATCAAGATATTTTCTATAATTTAAAGAAGTTTTGCTTCTCGCAACGGTTTTTAGACAAATATTTTTAGTTTCGACAACAATCTTAATGTTTACCAGTGTAGGCAAAATGTCTGACTGTGCGCCATGTTAATGGCAAATGGTGTGCGCTGCCTGCATTTCGTTCAAGTACGTATATGCATGGACACAAGGGTGCTAACATGGCCCAAACACACACAAACTCACACACACACACACATACACACGGAGACGGATACGGAGACACAGACATAGTCAGACAGCAGTGAATGTCAGTAACATGGCAAAGAACGGCCCGGTTATGCCAAAATTTATTACACTTTAAATAACGTTTACGTATACGTAATATATATAACGTATACGCAAATGTATATACATTTGGAGCATATATATTAAAATATGCTCAACTCCCAGCAAGTTTATATATATATATATATACATACATATTTCTTTTTAATTTGGCTTCCGTTTAGTCAGATGACATCAGTTTCAGCTCCAGTTTCAACTTCAACGTCAATTGCAACTTCTTGACTTCAGCTTTCTGGCATTAGCTTGGACAGTAGTAATTCAGCGTGACATTTGTTCACATTTCTTAATTGGGATTCGGACATCTGTGTCTCAGCTCTTGGAGTCCTGAATACTTAATTTGCTGTTTCATTTATACTATATCCCTAAATGGATGCTAGGAGGAGCATTGAAAAGCTTTGATTCGAAAAGTAAAGAAAATATAAGCTGAATTTATTAGGGAATGCAAAGTGTAGTTTATTTATTTTTACTTTACTTACTTGTCTACTTAAAAATACACTTAAAAATGTCATTACAATTGTTTTCTTACATTTTAAGTAGGGTAATAAATTAATCATATTTAGTTAGTATAGTTTGTAGAATATTCTTGTAGCACAAGGAAATTAGATGAATAAATAAAATATAAAAATTTTTCAAAATGTATTATTTGGTAAATTTATCTAGAAGTTAGCGTATTCTAAAGTTTTTTGTGAACTGAAAAAATTAAAATGTTTTTTTAAGTCCCTTCTTGCATGGAATCTTAACATGACTTGAAGTATCAGTCTAAACAGTCTGATCATTTTGGAAAGGTAAAAAGTTAATTTTATACTATATTCAAAGGAGTCAAAGGAGTTTAAAAATATGAAAGAATTACTCAAAAAAACTCTGAGATTTTTTGAATAATTTAGGATAATAAAAATATGTCACATATTTCTATTTGAGTAATTAGTGTTTAGTTAGTTTTAAAATTTGTAAATAAGCCACATTTAACGTGATAGAAATTGATTATTGACAGGATTTAAAGCCAAGACTGAAGTCCAACATTTTGAAGAGATGTCTTAACTCGAGAGTCTAAATTATAAGCCATATTTCCTTTCGGTTCGTAGATCGCTTTCAGCAGAGCCCCTTAACAAAAGTTTTGGTTTCGAACTTGAGATTCAGTTTTATGCAAAAGTTTACAGAACAATATTTATCTGAAGTGTTGTAAAAAAAGATGAGTGAAAGAGAGATCCTTATTATACCTTGTGCAAAAAAGGATATAATGAATTTGTGTTAATGTATGTAACAGGCAGAAGGAAGCATCTCCGACCATATAAAGTATATATATTCTTAATCAGTATCAATAGCCGAGTCGATTGACACCTGTCCGTTTGTCTGTCCGTCCATCCGTCTGCCCGTCCGTCCGTCTGTCCGTCCGTCCGTCCGTTTTAAAATTAGAAAAATGTCCATAACATAAGCCATGATAAAGCTGGAGATTTGAGATTTGGCACATATGATAAGAAACTTGGGCTTAATGTGATTGGATAAAGCTGATAATAAGAGCAATTTCGTAGCTAGTTTTCTCAAAATACTTTTCTTTGAAGATAATCACAGGGTATCCTACTGTCGCGCCCGCTTGTCTTAAGTTAGATTCTTTAAAATGTTTGAAATTGGAAACAAGCAAATGTTATATTTAAGTCTATTAATTTATTTATTAATAAATTACGAGCATATTGAGAAATATGTATAACTTGAAACAAGGATTTTCCACTGTTTCAAAATCAAGCTTAAATTAAAATATATATATGATAAAACATAAAAAGTATGAAATATATAGACAATAATTTGTTTACCGCAAGCGGAACATTTTATTTTTAAGGTTCAGTTTATAATCCGGTTTGAGGATCCGGGAATACTGTGTTTCAGTAAATTAGTGTAAAACCCTTATCCAGTATTTAAAACATCAGAGCAAACCATTTTACACAGTTGAATTGATATTAATTCTATCGTATTCCGGTTTGAGGATCCGGGAATACTGCAACACAAAAAACTTAATTCTAATGCACTGCACAGTGTTTTAGTAAATTAGTGTAAAATCCTTAATGCTTAACTCGAATTTTCTTTCAAAAGATTAGCTGAACAACGTTCTCAACTTTTTAAAACTCATTCTAGTTTTAGAGAAATCTAGATTATTTATCATTTCTCCTTGTTAATCTTAATTTGTTTATAATCATAAGCAAACAAAGAAAATAACAACAACAAATATTTCAGTTGTTAAGCAATTTGCTAAACCCTGTAAAAAATGACTATATATCATTAGCTTTAGTGCATGTATCATAATTGTATCATAAACTGGTTATCAACAGTATTTAAAACATCAGAGCAAACCATTTTACACAGTTGAATTGATAACATTAACATTAAAATTGCAACTTTATCTCAGTCGAAATTCTACATTCCCCATATTGTTTAACATACCTTAACTAGTTAAGTTACCTTAACTTGATTTTAAAACTCATTCTAATTTAAACGATATATTAATTGGTTATCAGCAGTATTTAATACATCTGTCTAAATCATTTTACACACTTGAACTGATATTAAATCTATAATTTTAGTTATAAAATTGCAACTGCTCCTCAGTCGAAACCAAACATTAACTCCATATTCTTTGATAGACTTTAACTACGCTCGATCTCCGCAAAGTTTAGCTACGTTTCTGGTGTCGATATGGAAGCTGTCACATCTGTGTCCACTCCACAATGCCACTTAAACGGTTTACGCCCTCGGAGCCGTAACCAAAGTGTTTGTTATCGCGGTTGGTTTCACAATACACACACACACACACACACACACACACACACACACACGAAACATGGGTGGTGTGTACGTATTGAAGGGCAGACGGGTGTGATTGAAAACATCGTGGTTGTTGTCACCCAATGAATGGCTGACAGTTCTGTGTCACTTACTTACGCTAATTAAACGCTTCGCTCTGCTTTCCCACTTTCCACTTTTCACTAACCATTCTCCCTCTAACTTTCGGCAAACCTCTCTGTCTGCGGTCGTTTTGGCACTTTGACAACTTTGACACAAATATGCGGCATTAGATGAGGGCGGGTTGCATACTCCAATAAGTTGCAGCAGAAGTTGCATCGCTGCATCTCTGCACCTCTGCACCTGCTTCGTTCACTCACCTAACGCAGCATTTAATTTGCCTTCGACGTTGCCTGGGAATATCCTCTACCCTCTGGACTGAAACTTTTCTTCATGTTTGTGTGTGTTTTATTTTTTTTGTTTTTTGATGATTTTTTTTTTCGAATTGCATTGCACGCTAGCCAGTTGACAGTCACCAGTTTTCATCTCAGTCCCAATTGCCAGTACCTCCTTCTAGTTGCAAGCGGTCGCATCTCTCAGCGCTCAGCTCCCAGCTCCCAGTTCCCAGTTTCCAGTTCCCAGCTGTGCTGTCGTCAGTTTAGTCCAGTTGAGTGGCGGAGCAGTCGAGCGGAGATGGAGGTGGTGATGGAGATGGAGGTGGAGTTGGAACTGAGAGACCCCTTACAAAATGTACAACTGGGAGCATTAACTCGTTCTCCTACATTTTGTAGCCCAGTAACCGAAGGGTACAATGGACTTATGAAAAGTTGTGGCAATAAGAATGATCAACATCAACAGCTGAGTAGTTAAATGTATATCTGATCGTGTTAACACTTAAATTGAAGAGACTAGAAGTGATCCAATTTTCCTGACAATCAAGTTTGCCTTAGAATTTTTCCATGTCGCCATCCGATGCCGCAAATCGAAAACAATTGAAAACAAAGTGTGTTCTATTAATTGTGTAAATTTCATTAAAATTGATTACTAAATAGCATACATATGGACATTTCCACAGAAAGGTCTACTGTAGCCAATAGAAATAACTTACATCCTGTTGAATATTTCTTTTATAAACATATTACTAGCTATAACAATTAACACATAAAATTAATTATTATGATTAGCAAATCGACTGAACACTTCAATAGAGCATCAATATGCTAATAAAATTGCAAAAAATAACAATAATATTTTCTAAATACTAAGCAAGTTAATATCTATTAAATTATGCTGGACTCTCACTGTGTCACACTGTGACACTGTTGTCTCTGTGATACAAGTCAAAAGTGTTCACATTGGCGGGTCATAAAGTGTGCGTCATAGCTCTGTGACCGGCCAAATGACAGACCTAAATGTGAACACTACTAGCCATTATCACAGAGCGTCATAAGCTTTCACAAGTGATCATTGAACACGCTCGTAAGCGATTAGCAAGTTCCAAAAAAATAATAAAAACAAGGGCAGGCGGCAAAAGAATGCTTTGACTGTTCTACTGTCATCCAAGTGAAAAAGTGCAAGTGCAAAAAATTTATTAAAAAATGGAAAACACAAAAGTTCAGTAGCATACATGCCTTCTTTCTCCCGTGTTAGGTTAAGTTTGTCGACCCAACAACTGCGATTTGCCTTGGGCTGATCCTCATATTCATCTTCATAAAGCAGCCACAGCCCAATCGCACACAATGCCACTAGTTCTGCCTCATCTTCAGAATCCATTTCTTTCATTTTAAAATGTTTTTATCGCGAAAATAAAAATAAACAAATTTTGAGAAAGTTTTTCTCAACGTTTTTTCTTCGATAAATCGAGAAACAAAACAAAACAACTTGTCAAAATGTGACGAGAAAACCAACTTGCTAGTTCTGCCCGTCACATTTTCATTTGAGCTACTTCAACTGAAAAAGCTGTTCAAATAATTTGGGTCACAAACGTGACAGCCTCTGTCACAAGAAATATGTGACACAAAATTACACTGGTGTTCACATTGAAGTGTCACATTTTTGTGACACAAAATTGTAGTGTCACAGCCGTTGGCGCTATGACACTGCCTTGTGACGCTATGACACTGCTTTGTGACGCTCTATGACCAATGTGAACCCAGCATTATACTCTAGTTTCTAGCACTTTATTCCCTTATTAGTTAGTAACTTGTTTATGTTCAATAGTTAATGTAGTAATAAAATAAATAAGTATTACTTTAATTTTGCAATAATATGATAGAAAAATTTAAGTAAGTATTGTAACATAACGTCATCTTAATAAGACAGATACAAATCAAACGAGAAAAGGTTTTCCAATTCAATAATCTGCTAAATTACCATACAATATTCTAAATAATACTTAAAAGAAAAGTTTCGCATCAAAAATATCCAAATTTTTTGAATTTTCCAAGTTCAAGTCGAAACTTATTTATATTTTTGTAAAACAACGCCATCGATTTTACTTGTTTTCATCCCTTTCTACTTATTATATCAGTACTTAGATATAAAAAAGAAACCCTTTTAAAACTAGACCATGTTTAAGATAATGTCAACACAAAAAAAACTCTACACTAGGTAAAAGTCGAGTGACGAAAGCATATTCATGCCCCAATATTTCTGATATCATAGTTTATAACGAACAATCTTCAACTCAATGTATAAACTATTCTGACATAAAAAAAATTATTTTAGCATTCAACATATTGCGCAAAAAGGTCCAGCACTTATGTAACATAACTTCAATTGTATAAACTACCTACAAATGAGGCTTTATGCCCCAACCAAATCCCCACATGCAATTGTGCAAAGTTTGACAAGGATATGCAAATGTCTATATCTCAAAAAATATCCGACCGATCGGAGATATTAGTATGTCATATTTAAACAACGGGAACTACCTTTTGAATGATATATCACTCATTGCGATCGGCTCAGCCGATCTGCTGCCCTGCAGCCCAGCACACTTCAGTGCATGCGAGTTTATGGGATCCGCTTTCGTCACTAGCGTGGACTGCCGTCCTCTTTTAAGACAGCTACAACGGTCAATAATTGTTTTATATCATATTCATAGTCAGCTGGCGTCAATATATTTTTACATTTTATGTAATTGTTTAGCTTTTCTTTTACAATTTATTTTATTTATAATATTCTAACTTTTAGCTGTTTATTTCCAATAAAAAGTGAATATAAAATCAATAAAAATATATATAATTACATGACAACAATTTCTGATGCGGTATTCGAACCCAGAACCCGGAGTCAAAGCAACTACTCAGCCTACTGCTTGCTATAGTATTCTGCTCTTTGCCTTAGGCAAATTGTCGCCTACACGTCGACTAAAGTTCAGCCTTTCAAGCTCTGCTTGCTATAGTATTCTGATCTTTGCCTCAGGCAAATTGTCGCCTACATGTCGGCTTGTGTAAGCAGCAAACATGAGTAACACACAAAAGGTGAGTGATCGAATCGATATACAAAAAAAAAAAACTATTCAAGCATTGATATCTTCATGTGCTTGGTGGCTTAAAGGATAAGGTTAGGAAGTGTGTTATCTATATATTTATTTATTTATATTTATTTTAATATTTGTTTTACATATTTTGGTTTTATAATGTTATTTGTTACAATCTGGTACGCTGCAGCTGCTGGGTATATGACAGTCGAGTACCTCGACTATAAAGTACTTACTGGTTTTTTTTTGTGCCTGGCTTTTCTTCTTCAGTTTCAGCGCTGTTCGAAAAAGGCGTGGGCTGCTGTGGGGACAGTTTTGACTTGGCTCTGCTGCATGGTTAGTTGGTTCCTGGCCAGTCCAGGACAGACATTTGTCCTTGTATGCTAGTCGCTTGCAGCGACAATGATTCCCTGGACGTATTTCCCGCTGTGTCGCACCGGCATCTACCCACCTGCCACCAATTTTATGGAATCACACGCTTCGCTGGCCCGTTGGCGACAGCAAGGGCAGGGGCAGTTGTTGGATTTGATGGAGGATGGATAGGGGAAGTTTCAACGGGATTTGCGTTTACCTTCACCGGATATGTGCGGTTGCCGGAAAATGAACTTATAACTTGACTTGTTTAACTAACGCATTTAAGCGATTTTCATCTTATTTCCACAGCGTCGTGACCAAAGCTGTCGCCTGTTTTCCCCTTCGCCCCCCCCCCCCACACCCTTTTTATTCTCTTCGATTCCTTTTGAGCTCCATTATTTTTTTCCCTTCTGCATTTTCGGTCTGCTGCTGCTGCTGCTGCTGTTGGTTTTCTGCGTTTCCCTTTGCAAGTCGCTTAATTCCGTTTTCTGATTTAATTTGCAATTTGATTGTAATAGATATCAAAATGCGGGTGCAAAAAGGTTTTGCCATGCCAGATAGATGAGCTCGATGTCGGGCGGCATGGGGTATCGCGGGTAACTCGGACAACTGTCAACTGGGGACAGCAAACGCTTAACTGGAATCTCTGGGAGCTCAACCGACCATTGCCTGGCCAATGACCATTGCCAATGTGATTGTCAACCGGCCGGGTAAGTCAACAGTTAACAACTTGGCCAATCTAACGAATCGTGTGCTTATCACAAGTCCCAATGGTAGAGACTTGATTCCGTTGCTAAGCAAATTATTGGTTACAATGATTCAGTGGCTTGCCTCCTTTTCAATGTCTTACACTTTACTTTTGCAGTACGTGAATTCTAAGAGATTTTAATTTTCTTAAAAAAAGTTGACAATGTTTGCTGTCTAAATAATGATAAACATTTACACTTTTAAAAAATTATACAAATTTTACCCACGTTGGGCGCCACACACCATTCCTTGGGCGCCATAGAACATTCCTATACTTTAAGTCTGTTTAATCTACAAAAATTTAAGCTACTGTTAATTTATAGAGTCAACATTTATTTTATTGTTTCTAAGTAAATCATTGTCTACAATGATTTAGAAGATTGTCTCCTATTCAATGTCTCCCTCTTTACTCATGCAGTCCATGAAATGGTAAACATTTTAATTTTCTAAGACATCTTTAAATTTAAAAGACATTTTTACTGTTTGAATAATGATAAACATTTAAATTTTTAAAAAAATGTTACAAGTGTTACCCACGTTGGGCGCCACAGATCCTTCCTTGGGTGCCATAGAACATTCCTATACTTTATGTCTGTTTAATCTACAAAAATTTGCAGTTATTGTAAATTTATAGAGTCAACATTTATTTTGTTGTTACCAAGTAAATCATTGGCTACAATGATTTACAAGATTTTCTCCTTTTCAATGTCTCCCTTTTTACTCATGCAGTCCATGAAATGGTAAACATTTTAATTTTCGGAGACATCTTTAAAATTAAAAGACATTTTTACTGTTTGAATAATGATAAACATTTCCACTTTTAAAAAATGATACTAATGTTACTCACGTTGGGCGCCACAGACCATTCCTTGGGTGCCATAGAGCATTCCTATACCTTAAGTCAGTTTAATCTACAGTTTAATCTACTCTAACTTTATAGAGTCAACATTTCTTTTATTGTTTCGAAGTAAATCATTGTCTACAATGATTTAGAAGATTGTCTCCTTTTCAATGACTCCCTCTTTACTCATGCAGCCCGTGAAATGGTAAACATTTTAATTTTCTAAGACATCTTTTAAATTAAAAGACATTTTTACTGTTTGAATAATGATAAACACTTTAATTTTTAACAAATGTGACAAATGTTATCCACAGAACATTCCTTTACTTTAAGCGTATGTAATCTGCAACACTTGCAGCTAATATTTATTGATAGAGTCGACATACAACTTCCTATATCATATGTGAGCTTCAATTCATATACTGCTTTGCGTCATCAATTATGTTGTGTCGCATTGAAAACCCAAAAGAAAAACTCAGCTGGAAATTTGTGTGTGTGCCATCAACAAACAATGCGAGAAAATTAAATTTTTGAAAAAATGAAAAAGCAAAGAAAAACGAACCGGAGGCGACAACTTAAACCAGGCGGGCAGCTATAAATCATGATGTGATGGGTTGGCATAAGACCGCCTGAACGGGGAATGGCGCAATAAATTGTTTGACAAGTTGACAGGATGTGCGAGTTGAAAGGGGGTCAAAATTTGCAAGAGATGGGCTGAAACTGTGGAACAGCTGAAAAGCCGAGCAACATGTTTATTATAACAAATTGCGCATACGCCATGTGATGCCATAAACAATTTGAATTGATGCCGCCCAAAAACGACCGAACGTAGCGTACATACTATGTACATAAATCTTTAAAGTGACCAAAACGAGTGGCATAAAAATGAAAAACTGAGTTGAAGGCTAACCGCAAATGTTATTTAATAACTGCCAGACGCAATTTGAAAACTGAATTTGGACCGGATGCCGTATCTGAATCCAAATCCAAATCTAAATCTGTATCTCACTCAAAAGCATTGGGCAATTGGCAAATACGGCCGCAATGCCAACCGCAATCAAAAGCCAAGATTCAGACAAAACTTGCGGTAAACAAGAGTTGTTCGGGCACCAAAAACAAAAATGGCGTCAACTGACAGGGCTAACTCGGTGTGCCTTTGCTTTCGCAATCCCTGGACGTTTGTTGTGCCTACAGTCAGTTGCAGAGACACTCACTCTCTCATAACATGGCTTAAAGGCTTTTGGCTTGGCCACGGCTTGTCAGCTTGAATTAGTGTGCCTGTTTTTGCTTCAGTTACTGCTACTGTCCTGGTTACTGTCCTGGTTACTGTTTTACTTTGGCAATCGTAAATTTCCATGTGCGCCGTCTCAGCGCTTACACGTGCCGAAGACGAATGCCTCGGCGTGTTAGCTTTTACACGTGCTTAGCTGGCACACAAACCGAAACTGGGCATACTCTATGAATAATTTATTTGATGTTGACAATATTTCTTTGAGCTAACTTTGCCCACGTTGGGGGGACAGTTTTAAAATACATTGTTTCATCAGTGAGTCAACATTTTAAGGTATACGAAATGCAAGCTAGACAAAGTTGGGGGCAAACTTTAAAAATAAATATATAATTTACATAATTTATTGCAGCACATGTTGGACGTCGAATTTGCAAATGTACTAGATATGTGTAGAACAACCTTATAAAAATGAATCCATAAGTTCTATACTCTTGAACTGAAAGAGTGGTCAATTCATACATACGTTGGGCGCCAACTTCAAAATTATCCTATTTATTACTGCTTGAAGTGGCACAATTTACCCATGCTGAGCACCAACTATAAAATATACGATTTATTGCTATTTTAACTTCACTATCTTACATTTATTTCACAACAAGCAACAGATAATAACTTTAACTCGTTAAAATCATTCCATGGACAAGCATTTCATTTAATTCTAAGCCAATCTTGAAAATATCTAATATATTGACTGTCTTTACTTGGCAATGTGCTCAAATCTACTCTTTAACTGATCTACCTGGTAACGAGCAGAAGATAAATCCTTAAGCACGATACTCCCATGGCGCCCAAGGTGGGTGGGACTGGAGAGTTACTTCAAGTGGTCAACCGTTCCCAGTTGGCAGTTGTGTGACTTTCAAGCGATTTACTTGGCAAATTTATTTGCCTTTGCAATTTGGCTTTAATTGCAGCACAAAATGTTGACTTTACACTTTACGACAACCATTTCGGGAGTACACAGTCAGCAGCTACTCCAATCCCCACCTACCTCCGTTCATTTATTCCTCACGCCCCATTTCAAACGCCTGCTCTCCATATGCGAAGTATACTACCTCCATCCAGTGCAACTCGCACGGATGCACATTAGTGGGCAGCAGTAGTGTGCAATGGCCAGGACTCGTTTGGTTGCTCTTCGGCTCGTCCTTCAATGCTTCATTTGCTTGGCCGAGCACAACCACTTATACTTAAACAGGTGTGTGTGTATTTGCCTCGTGTATGTATGTGTGTGTGTGTGTGTGTATGTGTGTGTGTGTGTGTGTGTGTGTGTGTGCTTGTGAGCATTAAATAACTGTAACTATGCCTGTGCTGAATGCAAATTGTGCCTCCATTTGTTGAGTGTGCGTAAAGTGTGTGTGTGTATTTGTATTTCTCAGTGTTTAAGGAGTCATTACACCTCTTCGCTTGCTTGCCAGACACACAAAGACACCAACACCCACACACCCACACACACACACACATACCAGCTAAACGATAAATTGCTGTTATCGATTCACCTGCAAAAAAAGTTTTCCACCAGAGGCCTACAATTATGAATGAGTCGCTTTTTATTGTGTTTCAATCATTGAAGGCAATTGACTGAGATAGTTTTCCTGTTGTGGTCTTAAGAAGAGTTGATAAAGTCAACGTAAACCCCAAGTTTTATAACAAGTATTAGTCACTTTACACTTCTAGAATATATATCAAATTTCCTCTGTTTTTGGACTTTTCTCTACATTTTGAAAAATATTGTTCAAAGAATTAATAGACATAATTGTAAGAAAGAAATAAGAAAATAATATACCTTCTATATTTTTGACATATGTAAATTTGCAATTGTCCATTTCATAGTGGAATACACAAAAAATAAAAAATTGGCCAACTTCTTCTTGTTATTATGCCAAGAATATTGGCGAGTTCATCGCTTTTCATTAAAGAATTTAAGTATTTTTTTTAGTAATTAAATGTTTTTTTGCATTATTGTTATATTATTATTTTGGTATTGTTGCATTCAATCTAAATTTTAAATTTTTTTTTTATAAAAAATAACTTTCACTTTAAATTCTTAAAATATATTTTAATGTTGTATTATTATTATTTTGAAATATTTTTTTAAATTTAATTATTATTTATAAATAAATAAATAAATTTCATAGATTTGTGTTCAATTAATAATTTAAAAATGTAAGTATTGGAAGTTGATTTGATTTTCAATCCGTGTATATAAAGTCAATCCTTCAAGTCCAGGCATTAATGATGATGTTTTATCAATAATTAAAGTCGTGTTGATAGTTTGTGTTATATATTTTATAGTATTTCTTTTTATTTGTTTTAATTTGTAGCACTGCCTTATCTCTGTTCCAACACGTCCTCACACATCGAGATCCACGGAAGAAGAGAAGGAAGTAGCTTGATCAGTATGACCGTATTATTTCCAAAAAATACCAAAACGCGACAATGTAGAATATGGTGTTTTTGCTAGATAACATTTATAATATCGATAAATTATGAATGCGATATTTCAACAAATATCGACTAGTTATTTTTGTGATATTTTAACAGTAAGCTTATCCTTTTTTGCAGCATAGTAGGATTGAAGAAAAAACAATATATAAGAATATATAATATAAATATAAATATATAATAATATGTATAAATATATAAGTAGAATATTGTATCCTGTTTCCAGGACCCTCCATAAACTAAAAAGTATTTTTTTGTTTGCTTAAAATATTTATATTTAAATAAATTATATATGTAATTTAAATTGAAAATTTGTATCTGTATAATATAAAATGAAAAATGTTATATTTATTATGATTTTATTATATTCTTAATTTTTTTTATTTATATATTTACATATGGGCATTTCCACCGAGACCAAAACATTCAAAGTGTTTAAAATCAACTTGTTTTATTATAAAAATAGGGTGTATAGTCGATATTTTAATAGGAAAACAATGAACTTTAACTAATGTAACAAAATTTCGCCTCTATTGATAACCCATTTCGAGATATTGGGTTGCAACGTCGAACAAGTGCAACTTTTCTCATTTGGGCATTTCTAGTGTACATTTTGTTTTGATACAAATTCTCAGAATAAGTTATTATGCATTGTCTTATGGTACTCCAAATCTTTGGAAAGGTACAAAGAGTCAAAAAATAATGTATAAGAATGTATGCGATTGCAAGTTACGATAATTTCGGCTTTGCATTATCGCATATTTCGCGGCTTTATTTAGTTTAAAAAAAAAACTAGAAATCATATTTTAGCAAAACTATAACCATTTTAAAGAGACATCAATGCATAACATTTATCAGAAATTTGCGAGAATATATTGCCCAAACTTTCGCTGAAATCTGAGATTAAATTGATCGCCACAAAAACCACTTCTATTTTTGTCCCGTGCGAATGCCTTGATTTTTTGTAAAAATCTACAATACGAATAGTTCCTCAAAGTCAACCTTTGCACCAATTATAGGGCTAATCAAAAACTACTTTTAATTGGAAAAATAATTTTGAAAATCCGTCTTACTTTGACCTTTTTACCACTTACAATGTGTACGATTGTCCCGAGCGACCTCATGGAAATGCCCATATGTGTATTTAATTATTTATTTATTTTTTATTTAGATAATAAAAGGGTTGTCAAAAGAGAGTTGAAATAAATGTTTTTAATGAAAATAAAATTAAGTAAAGTTTATTTTGATATCCAGGAAACTGCTAGTATATTTGAGATTGTACAATATATTCACATAAGTATTTTAAGGCTTTGTTTTTTTTTTGAGCTCAACCTCTTCGATTTGATAAACAGTAAAGCGATGATCTGTTTGACAATTTGCTAAAGTGTTACGAGTACTGCTAACTGACTGCAATCTATGCGCTGCTTCATCAAATCATTTACCTAATGATGCATTCTATTGAGATTTCTAAATATAAATACTATAAATCATTTCTTGATTTCTGTTCAGTTCACAACTTTTCCCAGTGGCTGTCCAGCATGTGGGACAAATGCACGTTGCACGTTGCGCGTTGCACGTTGCACGTTGCATGTTGCATGTTGAATCAACTTGATGGCAAAGTTTGGCATAATTCGAACTAAAGCCTATCGTCGAGGGGGGGGGGGGGCTAACGGAAGCGACTGTCGAAAAGTTGGCGGCGTTCTGCGATTCCCTCGCCTCTCTTTTGCCTGTCACAATTTAGGCTATAAATATTTGGCACTTTGGCAGATAGTATTTTTGTCACTTAACCTAATGCGGAGCATGCTGCAACGGAAGGATGCAACTCCTGGTGTTGTTGCTGTTGCTGTTTCACTTGCTGTTTGTCACTTGCGAGACTTTCACTTGGTTGTCTAACTGTCTGACTGTCTGGCACTGAAAAATATGTATATATGTACATATATCCAAGCTAAGTGAATGCACACTTGCTTGTACAATTGTGTTTGTTTTGATACCCTGTAAAACATTGAGATGTGTGACCGATAAGGAAAATAAGACATGTCGTCCAACTATTAAGTGTATGTTTTTATATATTTATTTATTTATTTATTTAGTACGACTAAAAGCAGTCGACAAGAAAATATACACAATACAAAATTAAGATATTATAAATTAATTAAATTTCTGAAGTGTTTTTTAAAATATTCAATAATTTTAAAAGTTATAAAACGAAAGTACACCTGGAATAAATTCTATAAAATAAGTTGTATTCTTTTATAAAGTAAATATTCAAACCAGATCTTTTCTAAATATTTTTGTGTAAGTTATAAATGGTCTTAAAAATTATAAACATAATTATACAATATTTCACAGCTTTATTTTTTTGATATATATAAGTCTTTAGTTAGGTAAACAATCTAGAAGTTTTCTGCTTTTTATTTTGATTTTTTTAAGCTTAAATATTATAAACATAATCATACAAAATTCCTTAACAATATTTGTTTTGATAACAAGTAGTTTATCGGACAAAAAATAATCAATTTCTAACTTTTCTTTAATTAAAATTAAAATTTCTTTTTATATTAGTTAAAATAAATAACTTTTCAGATATATCGTATATTAAATCCATAAATTACTTTCCCAAAATAATCTAATAAATGTTTTCATAAAGATAAGTTCTCTATTTTTGTCTGATCAGTGTGTTATCTTCACTTTATAAGACATTGAAAATATATACAGATGAAATTGCAACTGCTTAAAGGGTATCTAAGGGTAGCTATGATTTTTAACTGAATATGTTTTTCTTGTTTTGTTTGTTTGGCGGGTTGGCATGCATAAAATTTCAGCTGCTAATGTGCACAAGTGTGTGTATGAGTGTGTGTGTACGAGTGTGTGTGTGTGTGTGTGTGAGATGTGTGTGCATATGCACATTGCATGTGTTTGTAATTTATAGGTTTCCAGGAACATTTCAATTAAATAAACTGACAGCCGGCTATCGTCCACCCACCAGGCCAAAGTGAAACATCAGTAATGTGTGTATGTGCGAGTGTGTGTGTGTGTGTGTGGTGTGTGTGTTTGCGGCTATGCGGAAGGTCCTGACACTGGCACCGATTCTCGCCCAGTTTGCCTATTTGACTGGCATATATATGCGAAATGCATAATGCATAATGCACACACTTAAATTCCAAAGCAGATCAACTTTCTCTTTGGACCGCTTCACAGCGGTAGCTAAGATACAGATAAAGATGCAGTACTCAATCCTCAAGATACATAAAGTATCTTCAATAAGAGCGTGCATTATTTACAGCGAAAGTTTTAAGTTGAGTCGATAATACACGACTGTTAAGTAAGAAGAAATTGTACAATACAGTTTTCCAATTGTATTATTTGTAGAAAGCGTTAAATTCATGATAAAATATAGAGCTAATTGAGATGAATAGAGCATATTCTAGATTCTGGATAATTCCTTTAATCGATAATAGATAGTATCGATTAAAGGAATTACCGAATGATCGATCAGTATATCAAAATGCGTTTTTTTTTCAGATTTTTGGAACTACTTTTATTTAATGCGATATTCAATTGCATTTATAAGAGTTCTTTAATCTGATAATTTAGAAGATAAGTTAAAAGTGTATGAATAATTGTTTGTTATCTTATTGTTAATTAAAAAGATCTTCTAGATTATCAGTAAATGATATAAGAGTTTTATTGGAGTTTCGTCATCTGAAAATTTTAAAAATAATATTAAAGGATAGAATTCAGTTCTACTCGACTTGTGTTCACAACTTGTAATATTAAATATGGTAAACCAATTGCAATTATTTTTAAGATTATCAGAACTTTTCATAAATGCAATACACAATCATGCCAAGAGTTTTGAAATCTACAAATTTTAAGAGAAAATCACTAAGAAGTCAATTAAATATTATGTCAACTCTTACGTGCGAATATTGAATTGTAATAACGTATAAAATAACTTATTGCTGAAGCTCATTGATGATTGGATGATAATTGAATAGAGCATAAACATCTTCCATTGTAAAAGATAATAAAATTGTGATATATCCGATGAACAAAAGACACGTTGTGCACATTCCCGAGCGTAGTTGATGCCAAAGCCAATGATTAATGTTGATATATTTGTCAATCTTCTTCTGTACACCGGTCTGTAACTTAGTCCAAAAGAAGATCATCAATACATTAAGAATGATGAATATGATGACGGCTTCAATCAGTTTCATTTTCTTCGAGTTGTATATTAATCCTGCTGAGGTTTTCAGCTTGTGAATTATTAAGGTTGCGATTAAAATAAATCCAGTTGATGGTAGACTTGGCTCTCCCATTGGCATGATTGTAAAATTATGCCAATGTAAATATATTGTTATTAGCATAGGCGCAAAATAAGTATAATTAATTGATGTCATATTCACTATTTTAGTTTTTGGAATAATATTTTGGTTTTTAGCTTTGCAACTGAATATTTCTGATAATCGGATTTTAACTTTGAGTTGCCAGAGAAATCAGTGATAGTGTTGATGTATTTACAATTCTATTTAAGATTTCTAGAATCTAAAATCCAATACGTGTCTGACTCGAATATAAACAATATATTGATTAACGGGTAAAATATATAGTCGGGAATTCGACTATAGCGATAATACTTATTATAAATGTGTTTTTTTCTCGATTTATTATTCACTTGGGATCACTTTTTCTGCTCGTTTGTTATTGCAATTCATATGTATGTATTTCATACGATTGTGTGGAATGAAAGTGTATGCATCTGTGAGCATTTGCACTGCATAAAATTGTGTGTTTTAATTTGCATTTATTTTATTTTTGTTGAACTGCAACGCGATAATAGCAATTCCAGAAATAGCTATCGGACCAACTCGGACATTTGACTGGCAGCCAATTAAATGAAAAGTGCAAGGTTAACATTGGCCAAATCAATTATGCAACAGCCTAAAAAAGCACTGCGAAATAAATACAACAATGCAAAATGCTCGCATTGACATGCCCTGGAAAAGGGAACAAAATGGTTCAAGTGGGTTTAAGAGGGTTTGGAAGGTATGGGAACTGAAAGGATAGCGTGATTTGATGCGTAGATAATGTATTTATAACTAGATTAATAGTGAACCTAGTTGAATATCTTATTTAGATGCTTTTAACTAGTATTAGGTATATTGGTTCTAACGAGCTGTAATCTTAAAGCAATGCCAACAAAATTTGTGATGTAAAAATTTGTGATTCTGATGTATGAAAGACCAAGTAGTATGTTAGAGTTATCTGATTATGATGATTTATCGTAAATATAAATAGAAAAGAAAATAACACTAGATATGAAACTATGTTCAATAAAATGAATAAGGAATAAGGACTGTATTTTTGTAAATATATTTTGCGGAGAAACTTGAAATGTGCTTTCAACTTTCTGATATATTATATTAATTGACTGAAATATTTATTTTTACAACTTATTATTTAATATTTGGAATCTGTCCTTATACTCTGTCCGCCTGTCTGTCCGTCCGTTTGTCCGTCCGTCTGTCCGTCCATCTGTCCGCCTGTCTGTCCGTCCGTCTATCTGTCCGCCTGCCTGTCCGTCCATCTGTCCGTCTGTCTGTCCGTCCGTCTGCCCGTTCGTCTATCCATCCGTGTATCCATCAGTCTATCCGTCCGTCTGTCGGTCCGACTGTCTGTCCGTCTGTCTGTCTGTCTGTCCGTTCGTCTATCCATCCGTCTATCCATCCGTCTATCCGTTCGTCTGTCGGTCCGACTGTCTGTCCGTCTGTCTGTCCGTCTGTCTGTCTGTCTCTCTGTCTGTCTGTCTGTCTGTCTGTCTGTCTGTCTGTCTGTCTATCTGCCTGTCTGTCTGCCTGTCTGTCCGTCTGTCTGTCTGTCCGTCCGTCTATCTGTCCGTCTGTCTGTCCGTCCGTCTATCTGTCCGCCTGCCTGTCCGTCCATCTGTCCACCTGTCTGTCCGTCCGTCTGTCCGTTCGTCTATCCGTCCGTCTGTCGGTCCGACTGTCTGTCCGTCTGTCTGTCCGTCTGTCTGTCCGTCTGTCTGTCCGTCTGTCTGTCCGTCTGTCTGTCCGTTCGTCTATCCGTCCGTCTGTCGGTCCGACTGTCTGTCCGTCTGTCTGTCCGTCTGTCTGTCCGTCTGTCTGTCCGTCTGTCTGTCCGTCTGTCTGTCTGTCTGTCTGTCCGTCTGACTGTTTGTCTATCTGTCTGTCTGTTTGTCTGTCTGTCTGTCTGTCCGTCCGTCCATCTGTCCGTCCATCTGTCCGTCCATCTGTCCGTCTGTCTGTATGTTCGTCAGTCCGTCTGTCTGTCCGTCCATCTGTATAATTATCTAGATCTCAGAGACTCCAAGAGCTAGAGACACCAAATTTGATATGTGGGCTCCTCTATATCCTAAGCTGAATTAGTTTGCATAAAATTTTTGCTACGCATTCTCATTTGATTATTTTTTTAAATCGGAGTAAAACATCAATTTTAGGGCTAGAGCCTTGATGTGTACTATAAAATTCATGGCGATCCTGCTTGTTAATTTCCTAATTACATGTTTCCTTGTAATGTTGTCCTCAATCTAGAGAACGAATAATTAAAGCTACTACTTTTTCCTGAAAACTGATAAACTTCATTTTACTCTGCATGATTTTCTTATTTGAATTTCCTATGTTTAGTCTTCTTTTTTCTTCTTCTATAATTCGATTTGTTTACAATTTTTTACTTAAGTATTTTGTTGGTCTGTATTACTGCAATTCCTTAAAAAAAATATTCAGAATTTAAGTGAGTTAGCATATTATTGATAGCTGACAGATGATTGATGTGTTCCCCGATTGCGTGTTCCTTTTGTTTTGCCTTTTATTACACTCTGTACTTGTATTACAGGGTATTTGCTAGTTGAATATTTCTGCTACTAATTGTTGCCGATGAGCTCATAGCTTAAATCCAGCCATTGCATTAGTTATCAAGTCAAGTTTATGGCAGATGCATTTGAAGTGCCGCATACACAATTTCATCTCTGCCAAATGAGTTAGCTCGGTTATCTGTGTGTGTGTGTGTGTGTGTGTGTGTGTGTGTGTGTGTGTGTGTGTGTGTGTGGATGTGCCTGTGTGTGTGTGTGGGTGTGTGTGTATCTGAGCCAATAGCAATGTCATTTGAGGCTTTTATGGATTTCTTTCGCTGAATACACTTGAAATCCACACAGACACATATTCTGAAGGGAGTTGATGAGTTTTTCATATTTGTGACGAGCCATAAATTTATCGTGCGTGACAAGTAGCCAATTTCAATAGTCATAAAAATATATGAAATTGTACTAAAATTAACATCTTTCATCTTAAATTGTCTTCAACTCGTAGAATAGTTTTTATACATTTATTAATGGCGATTTCAGCTACAAAATACATTAACTTTACTTAATGACTCAATATATTTAACTTGTTAAATGTTTTTAAGTTATTGTGCATAAATTAAGAATTAGAAAATACTGTATGAGAAATAGAAAAGATATGGGTAAAATAATAAATATATCGTTCAAATTGGGAATATATTCTAACATCTAACTAAGCTTAAATATTTAAAATATATATATTAAATACTTATAAATGCACTCAAATAAAACTAAGAGATTGTGTAGTATTTGGGTTTGGAATTAAAACCCTTTCAAACATTTGTTAAGTCGTTTACTTAATTTATTATTTATTTGTGAGCTTTAGTTGGAGGAAACAAATGTTCAGAACTTTTTTGTGAACGCTTCTTAAAGATTTGTCAATATTAATAAGTAATTGAAACATTTTCCATGAGAAATAATATTGTTTAAAGTTTAATCATTTTAAGGGCTTTCAGAGATAATAATATTATTATAATATTTCATTAGATTTCAATGATTAATGTATTAAACGACGCTCAATTAATGTAATTATGAACATTTTTATATTGAATTTTCTTTAAATTAATGTAATTGAAATGCTTATGAATAGAATAAAGAAGCTTAGAAAATGAAAATAGCATATGATAGTACTTAGAGAAAATTGGCAGTGCCACGCTCACCTATTTCCATTTTCTATTGATCACTCAATTAGACTAGATCCAAATATCTTGTTTAGTTCTAGAGGTTTTAATTGGGAAATTCCCCTAATAGTCCGATGTAACGTCCGTTTTCTCTTCAGGGCATACACAAGTTTGAGCTCATTTCAATTTAATTAATCGTGCTTGATTGTAAGTACTATTAATGGTACTCACGTGCCCATCTCTAAAGCGAAATATAGATAGAGTTGGGTTTGATGCAAGCAACTTTACATATTTGCCATATGAAATGAACTGGGCTGAAATTGAAGGCGTAACAGAAGGGTGGATGGGGGGGAAGGGGGTAGGAGGGTTTGCAGCTGCTTTTGCGGAATTGGATAGTTCAGTTATTAGTTTGTCGAGTTGAAGTTTTAACAACTCTGAAGCCAAGGAGAGTAGCAAGGGGAAGTCCAAGCAGGGAGGCAGGCAGGCAGGCAGGGAGGCAGGCAGGAGGGGAGGCAGGCAGTCAGTTTCATAGTTAGCCCGACATGCAGGTGCTTAAGTGCTTTATCGCAATCTACACACGCCAGGTAACAATGCGGGAAATTATATCATAAGAAATAAGAACGAACGAAATTGTCCGCTTATGAGTTATTCGTGCATATAAATCACAAAAAAAAGAACAAAAACAAAATAAGAAAGAAACCAGAAGACTGTGTAGAGTTTCGTCGACTATTCGAAGCTGCTGCTGTCAGCATTTCATTTTAAATTCATTTTCGGATTTTCTTTATGCTTTAATATCCGCTTCCTGGACACATATTGTCAGGCACACACACACACACACACACACACAGAAAGAGCCAGCTATGGGATATACAATATTTTGCTGTTATTGTTGTAGATGGCAAATATTTTTGCTTGACTTTTAACACCTCGACTCGGAATTATTTTACTTAAAAACTCAAGTTGCACACAATTTTTGCGCTGTTTTATTTACCCTGCAAAATATAAAAATCTATCAGATGGGTATGCACGCTGTTATGATTCATGAAAACTAGACTTCTTCTTATCCATTAACTCATTAAAGTCGGAAAATGGAAGAGCGAAAGAAAAGAAAAGTGCACAAAGCGAAATAATCTAGAATTTCGTACTTAAAACGACACATTTCATAGTTGATTTCTCACTAAGAATAAAATTACAGATGTCAAGAATCTCAATCTTACTTTAAGTACGATCTCTTAAGTCTGATAATTTGAGTATTTTAGTATTTCCAAACTTAAATGTTAGTTCAAAACCTACTTGAACTAAGTACATTCATTGTCGATTTAAGATTAATTCACATTTGTTCTGAGTCCCTTAGATTCTGTAACTGAGTACACAAATATCTCAAAACAAAACTTAAATCCGAATTGTGTTAACTTATGCTGGGTTCTCACTGGGTCACACTGTGACACTGTTGTCTGTGACTCTTTATGACGATCTGTGATACAAGTACACGTCAAAAGTGTTCACATTGGCGGGTCATAAAGTGTGCGTCATAGCTCTGTGACCGGCCAAATGACAGGTCTCAAAGTGAACACTACTTGCCATTATCACAGAGCGTCATAAACTTTCACAGAGCGTCAAAAGGTTCACAGAAAGTGATCATTGAACAAGCTCGTGAGCGATTAGCAAGTTCCACAAAAAGAATAAAAACAAGGGCTGGCGGCAAAAGAATGCTTTGACTGTTCAACTGTCATCCAAGTGAAAAAGTTCAAGTGCAAAAAAATTATTAAAAAAATAGAAAACGCCGTATTACTTTTCAGCGAACACAAAAAAAGGATCATATTTATTTAATAAAAATAAACAAATTTTGCGAAAGTTTTTCTCATTGTTTTTTTCGATAAACAAAACAAAACAACTTGTCAAAATGTGACGAGAAAACCAACTTGCTAGTTCTGCTCGTCACATATTCATTTGAGCTACTTCAACTGTAACAGCTGTTCAAATAATTTGGGACACAAACGTGACAGCCTCTGTCACAAGAAATATGTGACACAAAATGACACTGGTGTTCACATTGAAGTGTCACATTTTTGTGACACAAAATTGTAGTGTCACAGCCGTTGACGTTCACTCTGCTTTGTGACGCTATGACACTGCTTTGTGACGCTCTATGACCCAATGTGAACCCAGCATTAGTTTTCTTGTGTAAAATGTTCTTCTAATATAATCAATCAATCAAAATAATCAAATGCTGCTTAAAAAAATTGTCGACATTATCAGCGTGGATGTTAAAGACTTTCCGATAGTGTGAAAGTTGTCGAAGACTGACTAAAGAAAATTATCCTCCTGTTGAATATAGTCTTAAATGTTGGATGCTTCTCATAGCCGACAAGCTACAACCACTTGGGAATTCTAAGCAAGAAAACGCAAAAATTGTTTAAGTTAAGTCTAAATCTTGATTTAAGATATCCCGAACATGTTCAGTGAGTATTCGCTGTGAAATCTGTTTCGAGCCCGAGTTTCAAACATATATCAAGAAATTTCATACTCCTATCTAGTAAATCTGGTGATATACTTCAAGATACTTTACTTTTATAGCAAGATTATGTGTACTTGGTCTAAGATTGGATTTTAAGAATGGGAAATACTTAACTCGAGTTCATTCGAACTAATACGGCATTTTTCGTTGTGTTATACGTAATTCACATCACAAATTCCCATATAGTGTTTTTATATTTTCTTTCGAATTTATTCCTATTTAGAAAGCACATTTCAATAAAGATAATGCTTTTATTTTTGATTGGGGAATATTTTCTACAATTTTCAGATTGTTCGCTTGGTAAAATATATATAATTTATTCAGCTTATTAAGTAGAATACTATCTGTTTCTCTTTTACATACCATAGACCCATAAAACTGCCATTGGTTTAATTTTCATTCGCCTTGACTTACTTTGCCTTGTTGCAGGGTGTTTGCTAGTCTATCATACAGTTACACTTGAACACTTTTTGCACTTGCTGCATCTTAGCAGGCAGTCTTATCTATCACACTCTCTCTCTCTCTCTTAGTGGCTATTTCGTTCTCTTTTCCTCTAACTGTCTTTGCCTTGCGCTTACTTGAAAACTGCGCAATTTCCAAAAATTTCCTTTTATTTCTCTCTCTTCCTCTCTGTGGCAATTTTGATTGAAAATTTATGCACAATTAAATTTAATAGCATCAAAATTTAACGAAAAATTCAAACACACACACACACACACACACACACACACTAGCAGACACCACAAAATTGAATATACATAAATATATTTATACAAGAGTATATATATTTTTTATCGGGGGCAAATTGAATTTGCGGCTTAGTCTTAAAACTGGCTCAGCATAATGAGATCAGAATGAAAATCAACTGATCAACAATTTTAATTAACTTGACGTATTTAGTATACTAGTATATTTATCAAATGCTTGGTGGCAACCCCATTTCGATGTGGCGCCGCTTTCAGTCACTGACTTGGCTGCTTCCGTTGCTGCCACACGCTGTGGCAAGTGATAAATGTCCGCCCGTCAATTGTGCATTTTTCTTCATAATCGAAAAATCTTTATGCGCGCCATGGCACAATGTGGCTCCTGTGGGGTCTCCACCAATATATTGATACTCTGCTTTCAATTGAGGGTCTCACATTTTTGCACTTCTGTTCAAGTGACGTACTTATGTATGATCAAACATTTGCATTTGGTTCACTTCAAATGGGATACTCTAAAGGTAAAGCTCGCAAGAGCTTCTATACTACTACTACTAGTATATACGTATATGAGTGTTATACCATAAGTGTTATACTTGTTTCAACAATAGATCAAGCTGCCCCTTCGGCTCGTGAACCGGAATTAGGAACACCTGAATCCATGCGTTTGGTTCGCACCTCGACTTAGTTTATTAGAAAATGGTTTTTGTATTTTCTCAAGTGTTTTTGAATTTTTCTTGATTTTTTTAACCTACAATATTATTTATTAAACAAAGTACTAACATTTTGAAGCATCTAACTTAAGATAATTAATTATCTTAATGTAAAAGTATAATTTATAAAGACATCTCTAGATAAATTGTATGAATTGATATAGCAAAATCGAATAAATTATTTTCTTATAAGAATTTTCTTTTACAGGTCAATAGTTTGCACTACTCTTGCTAGAAATTTCATGTCGAATGTTATACTGCCATCTATGTAAAGTTGTATTGAATCGTTCAGATTCAGTTCGATCGAACGACTCTTTAGAGTGAACGTCTGAACTAAATCCCTGACTGTCGTTCATTCAATCCCAATCTTGTTCAATTCATTGTAGTTCATTCGAGTCCCAATCTCGTTCAATTCATTGTAGTTCATTCGAGTCATTCGAGTCCCAATCTCGTTCAATTCATTGTAGTTCATTCGAGTCATTCGAGTCCCAATCTCGTCCAATTCATTGTAGTTCATTCGAGTCATTCGAGTCCCAATCTCGTTCAATTCATTATAGTTCATTCGAGTCATTCGAGTCCCAATCTCGTCCAATTCATTGTAGTTCATTCGAGTCCCAATCTCGTTCAATTCATTGTAGTTCATTCGAGTCATTCGAGTCCCAATCTCGTCCAATTCATTGTAGTTCATTCGAGTCCCAATCTCGTTCAATTCATTGTAGTTCATTCGAGTCATTGGAGTCATTCGAGTCATTCGAGTCCCAATCTCGTCCAATTCATTGTAGTTCATTCGAGTCCCAATCTCGTTCAATTCATTGTAGTTCATTCGAGTCATTCGAGTCATTCGAGTCATTCGAGTCCCAATCTCGTCCAATTCATTGTAGTTCATTCGAGTCCCAATCTCGTCCAATTCATTGTAGTTCATTCGAGTCATTCGAGTCAAAATCTCGTTCACTCTGAATCGATTCAAAAAATCATTCTCTCGTTCGATTGACTCTCGTTCAAGTGAGCTTTATCGATATCGACAAATATTAAGCGGTAAATTAAAAGTTGCATATGTCACACACTTCATTTTTATGCAAATATTAAAATGGCTGTAAACATTAATAGAAAACGATCCGATATGTGGAACCATTTTATTTTGACATATGAATTTAAAACACATTCTAATATTCATAGTAAATAGCAGACAAAATATACATATGCATAACAAAATGTAAACCATAGATGTACGCTTACTAAACACCAAATCAAAGTTACGAAAAACGATAGAGAATGAAATTACTTGATCGAACGTTAAGAGACTCAAATGACTGCAATGTAGTAAAATGACTGAGCGAGAGTGAATTAGAGAGAACGAACTAAATTGAATAAGAACGAACTATAGCGAACGAGAACGAACGAAAGACTCGGAAGACTCGAAAGACTCGAATGAAAGATTAGTTCGTTCAGTACAAAATGAACTACTGAACCAATTCAGTGAATTGAACTAGAAAGTACAACTTTACTACCTTCTATCGACGACGGTGTTTACGTTTAGTTTTCGCCATGTTTACAATGTCTAAAATTGTACAGGCAACGAATGTATATTTTCAATAATGAAAAACATGTGGGAAAATTAAGAAAAATTAAATATAATTAGTTTATTAATTTGACTATAAACTAAAATAGTTAGCATTTACAAAAGATTCTGCTTATTGTTTCTTAGGTTTCTTAGAATTCTATCTTCTACAACTTCCTTAACTATGGACAAAACGTAATTCAGTGAGTTGATATTTTACTTAGATTATTAATTTGTTGAGTATTTTTGCTTCAAAATTTAAGTAGTAGTGCGTAATAATGCTTATGGTATCCATTCTCATAATTTTGTTCTTTGAAACCCATCATGTTCTCATAAGACATAAAATTTCTCATCGTTCTTTCTTTTGGTTTGTTAGCGTCATTTGAGAGTCTTCTTAACCATAAGATATTTATTGTTTTTGTCTTAATTTAGCAAACTATTTTTAATAAACTCTGAATTCTTTAATACTTTTGTACTGTATCCGCAATTCGGTTTCGTATATCATAAGTGATTCCTCATGCAATTCACAGGCAATTTTTTATGTTGTGTTCAGGCTTTTGTTGCATTTTGCTGTCGCTTGAAAATCGATTTCATTGTTGCCTTGTCCCATCAGCTGCTATTTATTATGTATTGTTATGATGTCATGGGCCTGGGTTTTGGGAGTTCCCAGAATCAGGAGCACAGCATCAATCAACCTGACCCATTGACTAATGTTACATGCATTTAGACGTCCAAAAAGCTCAGTCTAATGCGCTGCTTATTTAGTTTTCAATTGCAATTTATTTCCACATTTTCTTTTCTACAATTTCTATTTCATTTTTCAATTAAACTTATTTCGCTCCGCTAACTGCAGCTGTTTTTGTTACACTGACAAAAAAGAATACTCAAATGTTGAACAAAAATATATAGTAAATAAAATTAAGACATTTGTTAAGTATATTTTTATTTTATTAACTTATAGTCAAATATTTAAATATGTTTCTAGAGTTTAAACTTATTGGATTTATATACTAGCTGTAATAGCAAATATCGTATTTAAATTTGTACATCTTTTTAAAAATGTATGCATAACTTTATTAGTTATAACTCTTAGTAAATACAGCAAACTTAATCACTTAGATCTCATCCATGTTTTACAAATCTCTAATAGCCCAAGAGCAATGGAAGAAAATCATTGGTCGGTGTTCCTAAAATCAAGCAACCAATGTTTTAAGATATTAAAATATTTATTGAGGAATTTTATAAAATCTACAATTCATTAAACTTTATTTAATAATATAATAATGATTTAAATAACATGCTTGCGTTTATAATTTAGTTATATATTTAAAAATTAAGTATTTTGTTGCAATTTGAAGTACTAAGTATAAATTCAGAGCGGCATTCATTTACAGTCGGAATCCGTAGAAAAACCTAAATATTGCCAAATTGTGGCTAATTTTAAGTCACGTCATCATCTAATAAACAAATTCTAATATTTGTCATTATTTTTTGTATTAAATTAATTATAACCCCAAAATCGTTTGCATATTGTAAATAGCTGTATGTATTATTATCTGAGTTCATCTAGACGTAGCTTCATTTTTATAATAATTTCACACTAGTTTAAGTTGCCATAGAAAGGTAAAAGTATTCTATTCTAGTTTATATTCCAATTATTAAATAAATAAAAAAAGTTGTAATTCATATTATTTTGCCGTCTCTTGATAGAGTTCAATGGTTATTGTTTTTAATGACGCAAAATAATGAAATTATGTAAAAAATAAGCAAAAAAGGAATAACTTTTTCTTCAAATGTTCTCAAATTATTTTTAGAATATAGTCAAAAAAGACCAGCAGAAAACAATCATGATTTTCCTAATTTATAAATATATTATAGTAAAATTAACTCGGATTAATGAATATTTACATTCATTAGCTTTCAGAGAGCGAAAACCTTTTTTAAATAGGCTATGATATTTTGAAGTTATATTCAACCAGTCGGAAAGGCTACAGTCGAAATCGACTATGAGAGACCCTTTACTTATTCTTCAACAATGAAATAACAGTTACAAACTTACAGACTTATATATAAACCTAAATAAATTTGACGCTGCTCAGATTAGCTTCCGATTAATTAAATATAATCGCTTATGTTACACTTGAATTATTAACATACTAATGTTAATCTTAACATACAAATGTTAATCTTAACATACAAATGTTAATCTTAACATACAAATGTTAATCTTAGCATACAAATGTTAATCTTAACATATCTGCACATTTCCTGCACATTTCCTGCCATTGTACATTCGATAATTTGTTTGCTTCAAATCTCCGGTGTTTATTGTCCGATTTTGATGAAATTTTCAGTACGCATCGAAAGGAAAGTAAATTTTATGTATGCCGATTTTGGAAGTTGTATCTTTTAAATTACTCGAGTTATTAGGGTTTTCCGATTTTTGGGGGCGGGAGGGGGCGTGGCAAAATTCTTTTCGGGGGTCACAGGAGTATTGTCACCAAATTTGGTGACCCTAGCTCTTATAGTCTCTGAGATCTAGGCGTTCATACATCACGACAGACGGACAGCAGGACAGACGGACAGACGGACAGACGGACATGGCTATATCGACTCGGCTGGTGATGCTGATCAAGAATATATATACTTTATGGGGTCTGCCGGACTTCCTTCGACCTGTTACGCACATTTTTTTTTTGACAAACTTAATAGACCCTATTTACTTTTTTAAAGTAAAGGGTCTAAAAATATTAGCTTAGCTCTGAAGAAATTTTTGAAATGTTTTCTTATCAGCTCGGACAGCAATTGTAAAAACCAGTCGAAAAGGCTACAGTCGAAGCCGACTGTAAGAGACCCTTTACTTATTCTTCAAAAATGATATAATAGTAACAAACTTAGATACTTCTACTTATATATAAACCTTAATGTATTTGTCGCCGCTCGAATTAGCTTCCGATTAATAAAATAAAATCGGTACCCAGTGAGCAACACGGGGAGGCCACTACAGATGTAATGGGGTCATTTAACCCAAAAGTAGTTCCGTTTAAAAATTATAGTCGACTTTTGACACAACAAATTTGGCACACGATCGAACGAAACGCAAAAAAGAATTTCCAAACGCTGAAAGCAAACGCACATACATATGTAGAGAAAAGCGTTAAGCGTTGGAGAGAACGAAAAAGCGCAACGTGATATCCAAAATCTGTTAAGTGCACACATACATACATATGTAAGCACGCGCCAAATAGTTGAGCATGCATATGTATGTTACACATGCATAATTAACATTCAAAGGCCAACATATTGAATAACATTTAAAAAAGAACGTAACCATTGAGGATCGAACCCTGAATCTCCGCACAAAAAGCAAGAACTCTAAGACCTAGGCCATCGCAGCACCTTAGGTCCAATGTGTCTAACTCAATTTATGAATGAGTCGGTTCATTTTTCTCCTTATTCTCCTTATTCTCTTTACTTCTGCTTTATATTGTATTTCTTTAGCTCTAGGTATTTCTACACCAAATTGTGTCATGTTAATATACATGCATGTATGTATGCATGAGTTTTGATTATAATACATTGGCATTTACAGTACAATTTGTTTGAGAAATATTGTTTTACTTAATTATTGTATTTATTTATATCTTTTTATTTTACGATAATAAAGATGAGAAAAAATTAAAAATAATTATAATAATAAAGATGAGAAATTAATAATAATAATAATATAAGTACAGAGCAAAGAAAAAGGTTCCAAAAATTATTAAATGAATTGCAAAGGTTAAAAAAAATTAAGATCAAATTGACATAAAATAAAAAATACAATTATGCATAGCTGGGTATCGAACCGGGGACCCGATTGCATGAATCAAGCACTCTAGCCAAGGGACCACTTGTCACATTTTCATTCACTTAACAAATTGTAGTTTTGTTCACTGTAAGGAAATGCTGTCTATTATTTTGGTTTGTTGAATCTATAAATATATATTGTTTTGGTTTGTTGAATCTATAAATATATATTGCTGCAGGTTGCTCCACCCTAAATCTGTATAAGGAGAAATTTATTTGTTTAATATCTTTGGCATTTATTATCCGATCTTACTGAAATTTTCAGCACACATCTGGGAAATAGCAATCTCTGTGTATATTAAATCACAAGTATCTATCTTCTAAACTGTGCTTGTTATTAGTATTTAAAAATTTTGATTTCGATTATTGATGGCGGAAGGGGGCGTGGCAAAATTCTAAAACAAACTTGACCTTTGTGCAGCCCTTAGGAGTATTCTCACCAAATTTGGTGACCCTAGTTCTTATAGTCTCTGAGATCTAGGCGCTCATACGCCAGCACAGACGGACAGACGGACAGACGGACATGGCTATATCGACTCGGCTGGTGATGCTGATCAAGAATATATATACTTTATGGGGTCTGCCGGACTTCCTTCGACCTGTTACGCACATTTTGACAAACTTAATAGACCCTTTTAAACTTTTTTTTAAAAAGTAAAGGGTCTAAAAAACAAGTAGATTTTTTGACTCCGCATATATATTTAAATATAAATATCTTGAAGTCACACATATCGATTATAATGGACTTATACAATATTGTTACATAATTAATACATTAATAAACTAATTAGAAAATCAAATTGACTTTAAGTGAATTCAATAAATTTAAAAATTGATTAAAATTCTCTCGACAAATATTTTTTTCTATATAAAAACTTTGGTTGCTGGGCATCAGGATTGATTTCTTTTATAACATTTAGTTTTTCTTTTAACGTTCTGTTCGCTCAACACTCAACTCAAGTGGTAAAAACAGCTTGAGATTCTCTTTTATGTGGGAACAAAAAAAAGAAAAAATACAACTACTCAGTTAAGCTCAGTGTATTTGTTGTTGTTGTTGTTGTTCTAGTTGTTGTTGGCTTGGCTTCTGTAAATTTTGGGGCAAAGAAATGCGGCCATTTTGTTGTGAAGTACGCGCCACGGTTGCCGCCACGTCTCGCGCTGCCACATCGCGTTGCACGTTGCACGCTGCGCCTGTAAGTATGCAGCGATTTTTCGTGGATGTTTTATTTATTGCCTGCAATTTGCCGGTCGCCTCTTTTATGCGCAACTTGTGCGATTTTTGTAAATTGCACCAAGGCAAGCCAAAACACTGCGAGACGTACTTAACAGTCATCTGCACTCCCCTCACTTGCTCATGACCAACAAAAAAAAAAAAAATGTGGAAGGCCTTTTTCTAAAATTACCAAGCATAAAATTTAATTAGCCAAAACCGAAAAAAAGGCGCTTTTTGCTTGTGCAGCTGCTGCGTGAGGGGTGAGGGGCAAGGGAGCCGTGAGGCGTGGCACGTTTAGTGGAGCTGCAATAAAACACACAAAAGTAAATTGCATTTGGCAAAAGGTTTTTGAAGAGGGTTAGCCATGGCAGAGGGGGGATTCAGGGAGGCAGGGAGGCAGGGAGGCGTGGCGAGACGCTCAACGCTCAACGCTCGACGAGTTCGTGTTGAGACGCCACACAGTGGCAAAAACGGCTAGATTTGCTTATATTAATTACAATTTTCGTATCCAGAATTACAATATTTATTCCCATCTATTCGATTAACAATAACTAATGTTTTTTTTTAATTTTAATATCCATATTTATGCAGCTGTGAAATTTCCAAAGCAATATATATTTAAGCTAGGGCAAAGATCCATTTTGCCGTCAGTTTACACTACGTGCAAAACAATTGATATTTGCTTAAAATGAAATACAAATTATTCAAATTAATTACTCTTGCCACAGTATAATAAAGAATAGTTTTCTGCATTTTTTTTATGTTAATTTTTGCGAAATAACACTGGGGAATATGATGATATTTAACATGCTGTATGCTCTCTATTTAGTTTTTCTTATAAACATTTTTTTCCCAATGTTAATATGGTTCAATATGATGGAAAAATGTTCAATTTAGTTTTGCAACTTCTTGCAATCTTTTTATTTAAATAAATGCAATGACACAAGTAGCCAATATAATTTTAGAACTCAATATAAAACCTTAACAATCTGAATATGACTCTATATAATATATGTAGGATTTAAGGATTTAAGGATTTAGGATTATGAATAGAGCATAAGTACTGCGTACCCTTTTCGTTACTCAACAGCATCGTCTATTGCATCACTTAAGTAGTTTGAGTTACTATCCTATTTTGCTTTACAACATATTCGTTTGAGTTTTTTATGAAAGAAGAAGATCAGCGACTCACAATGAGAGTCAGTAAGTCAGTCGACGCTGAGAGCTGCGAGCAGCAAGTTGCACAGAGAAAAACAGTTATTAAATCGTGAAGAATATATTTTGTTCAACCCAAGAAGTGGGCTTAATTATTAAACATTAATCATAAATTGTTAAGAAAACATTAATTGAAGTTACCCAAAATAAACATTATAATTTGTCATTCCTACATATATATTGATTTTTACTGGTTCTTGAGATAATCGAAACACAAGAAATCAATATATCAATATCAATATATGCCACACTGAGTTATATTATTTATTCACGTATATTAGCTATAACAATTTTACTAATCAGCTATTCGACCCTGAAATTATCAGATCGTGTCTTATTTTAAGTTTAAAAGCAGAGCTCGCAAAATATGCTTAGCCAAAATTTTCTGCGCGGTCTGCTCACTTAAAAGACCGACAAAATGAGACGGAATCGCTCACTGTCTGAACAGCAACCCTTTTTTTCGTTTCGTTCGTGTTCTCGCTCTCGGGTTTCGTGTTGAGTGTAAGACACGAATCGGTCTCTTACTGACCACACGATACGAACCGAACCGTTCGTCGCTACAGCTACTGAGAGTCAGTAAGTGAGCAAAGCATGCAAAGAGTCCGCAAAAAAGGTGTTTAGTTTTGTTGTTGCCTTTGCCTTATGTTGTGTTCTTAGATATTTCGTCACAAGCAAAGCGTTAAGAAGTAAGAGAGAAGAGAATAAGAGTGCACATCTGTGTGCATATGCATATGCATGCAGACATGCTCAGAAGACCGTTTGCCGAGATTTTACGAAGTAAAGGATCTCGAGTGAACACATGAGCGAGCGAACAGAAACGGTTGTCGGTTAAGCGAAGAGCAAGCCAAAAAAGAACGAAGTCAGAGAGTTCTTTCGGGACAGCATCGCATCGTGTCAGCGGACGAGTGGATTTTTTCTGACAACAAGCGAGAGAGAGATCAATTATTGAGAGCTCTGTTTAAAAGTGATTTTTGTCTTGAAAAATATGATTCGATACGAAAACCTTGTGTAAAAGACACGAAGAGTTTTTGCTATATATGTGGCACATTTTGTGTATACATAAAAGCAAGGAATAAAGTTTAGGGAGTTTGTGATAAAAATCTACCAAGCAAACTTTGGGTGCACAAAAGAATAAATATTGGGTGGCCAATATTGTCTGTAATCCTGGAGTAAAGGAGGACATAAAGAGCTTCAATTTGGAGTCCCGATGATATGAAATGAGCTTACTAATCACTTAAATGACTGTTACTGTTACTGTTTTGTGCAGTTAATGTAAAAGGTATCAACCGGTATTAAAAACGCACTTTCTAGTGAAATAGCTAATAGTCCTTATCTCAGAAACTAGAGCCAATTTGACAAATCTAATAATTTTCTAGTATTCAGCACACTACTAGTATTAAACAGAATTGACTTTAAACTACCATGGCACAAAAAGACTGTTCCCCAGTGTGTTATGATTGCTGATCATTACTTTTTGCATTCTGCACGAAACTTCCAACAATCTTAATCGTTAAATTTTTGGATTTGTATCACGAACAATACTTAGTGTGATAGATGATACTAATTGTTTATTTTAGAAACAACAAATATAGATCTGATGGGCTGATTAAATAAAAAGTTATTATATAATTGGCTGTCATTCCGCAGGTACTGATTACTGATTCATCACAAAGACAGAAGCGATTACTGATTGGATTTTTCTGCTGAATGTCGCCGATATCATTGCTATTTTTGAAGATAATTATACACTAGGTAACAGCAATTACATTAAATTGTTACATTTGTCAAACCAACTCTTCTGGGGCCCCAGGTTAGAAAAAATCACTTTAGAAAATTGATTAAATAATGATTAATATCTTAAAAGGCAGAGCTTAAGCTAAACACTAACTTATACTGTACTTTTACAACTAATTATCAAATTTGAAAAGTATATAAGAATTTGTTTTAGATATATCCATTAGCAATCGTATAAATCTATAAAATCGTTTGTGAAAAAATGATTAAAAATAAGCCAAAAATTGTAAACATTAAAATTAAAAATGAATTTTAGCAAGGAACACATTTTAAACTTTCTTTCTCTCAGAGCCAAGTGTGACAGAAAATGTTGAGTTGTAGAATTGCAGTTACAATGTTTTTATAAGCCAATCTATTTAATTTATCCACTGTGCGGCTGCGAGAGAAAAAAAAGTGCAGCGTGTGAATTTTATAAGCTTGCAGAGCCTTCGCACAGTGGAAACAGAAGCTGTAGAGCGTGACGAGTCCCGTGCAATTCCCAAACTCTTTTTCGCCCCTCTCTGGTCGTCATTCCCTCGCGGGTTGCGCTTTTCCGCGCCTGAAAGTATGCAGCGGCATTTGCACAATTTGTGTGCATTTTGGCATTCAATCGCATTCCCTCGACGCTGGCAAATCCCTTAACGAAAATCGCAAGCGTTAAATTGCCGCGGGCCATAAGTTGCGGTTGACTGCGGTCTCTTCCTTTCCCACTCTTTCTCTTCCTTTCTCGCTCTTTTTTTGACCCATAACTAACCGCTGCACTCGCATTAACCTTGGGGTCACATCGCCGCGTCCATAAATTCTTTTCTTCTTTTTTCCTAGGCATACAAACAAATTTCCGAAGATTAATGCCAGGTTGTTTGAGAGTTTATATCCTGTAAAAACAGCTAAAAATGGGTATACTCGTACTGTTAGTTTGTTAATGATTCTAATAAGTAGCGCAAATTATGTGCATATATGTTGAAATCGGGGAATACCTAAGAATTTTAATATTTCTTTAAGTTTACTCATAATATTCATATAATCTTGATATTTGATATACGTTTATCTTAGGTAATCTGCTACATGTTCTGAATATTTCATAAAAGTGGGAAACGGATTCATTTGGAATGTATATTTTTTATAAATCACCTAAACTGTTATCTATAGCTTGAGAGTGAGGAATAGAGTGCATACCATGTGGTAACCTTAATCCTTGGTCACCCTTTCAAGAGGTTTGTGCCACAGCTGGCAGCGCAGACCGAGGGATGATTGATTAATATTTTAATTTATGAACACTGATCTTGTCAACAAAAACTATGCGACGCCCTCTTCTGTCCCCGCAAGTCACAAACAACTTCTGTAGAATAACAATTTTTAAAGATAGAACACATTTTTCCATTAATAAGGGAACTACAACAATTACAACAACACACAAAAAAGGCGAGCTCAACTTCCATGCGTTTTTTCTAATGTTGCTTCCTTAGGATTCCCAACTGGTTTTAGCAGCACAACATAGAGAACAAGCTTGAATCGATGGGTAAGATTGCTCAAATGGTGCTGACGAGGGAGATTGGCATCTCCTGAAACCAGAGCTCTCAATAATTGATCTCTCTCTCGCTTGTTGTCAGAAAAAAACCACACGTTTGCTGACACGATGCAATGCTGTCCCGAAAGAACTCTCAGACTTCGTTCTTTCTTGGCTTGCTCTTCGCTCGACCGACGACCGTTTCTGTTCGCTCGCTCGGCTCATGTGTTCACTCGAGATCCTTTACTTCGGAAAAACTCGGCAAACGGTGAGCATGTATGTGTGTGTGTTGCGCATGTGGATAGCTAAACATTTACAGCTAGTCTTCATGCATACGCATATGCACACAGATGTGCACTCTTATTCTCTTCTCTCTTACTCCCTAATGCTTTGCCTGTGACGAAATATCTAAGACAACAACATAAGGCAAACGCAACAACAAAACTAAACATCTTTTTTGCGGACTCTTTGCATGCTTTGCTCACTTGCTGACTCTCAGTAGCTGAGCGACGAACGGTTCGGTTCGTATCGAGCGGTAAGTAAGAGACCGATTCGTGTCTTACGCTTAACCCGAATCCCGAGAGCGAGAACACGAACGAAACGAAAAAAGGGTTGCTGTTCAGACAGTGAGCGATTCCGTCTCATTTTGTCGGTCTTTTAAGTGAGCAGACCGCGCAGAAAATTTTGGTTGAGCATACTTTGCAAGCTCTGCCTGAAAAAACTGTATACCATCTGAATATCTACTGATTGATTAAAATTTCTGTCATATCGACAATACATAAATTGACTTCCAGTCGGCTAGCTCCCAATTGCATTTAATTAATATTAAATATATACATATATAACGTTAGTTATGGCTTATATATAGTAGTTATGGATATACATATTTATGCAGTGATTTGTACAGAAAATATATGAATATTGTTATGAAATGCATAAATATTACACTATAATTAATTAACACTATAATACATTAACTAGTGGGTAACTAGTGGATAAGTTTACATAAATATTTATTTAACTCGACTATGAAAGCACGCAATTGAGTAACGGGTATCTTATAGTCGGGCACTCGTCCATAGCGTTATTCATCATTTTTCTTTCTATTTTTACTTGACACACTTTTTTGCTGATCCCCTCGGGTTCTGCATTCGACACTTGACACTCGAACGCTGCCTTCGGCCTGCTGGGCAATGTCTGCTCCGGCTGCAGCCTCTCTACACCTGCTTTCCCCATCGCCTCCTCTTCTGTCCCTGTTTCCTGCACCTCGTTTACTTCCCCTTTTTACTCCCCTTCTTTTCCTGTCATTTTTTCTACTCCTGCTCTTAGCTGTCCACACTTGACATTGCCCAGCAGTTGTTCTGTTCGCCATTTCGCTTCGCAATTTTTTTTTTTTTTTTTTTTTTGGTCTCTGTTAGCCAGAATCTTTTCTGCGGCCTAGGCGTTTAAATAACGGTTTGACTTTGTCTTTGCCAAACACATCGCCATGTCTTTGCCACATCTGGCGTTGTTTTGAAGTCAGGTGATGTTTGCAAGGCTTTTAATGATATTTAGACTATTTGATTTATGAAAATCTCATTCGAAATAAAATAAATTGCAATTGGATTATTTGAATATATATTTATTTTGTTTCATTTGGTTGAATGAGGAGAAATCCGAGAGTTCCCAACTGCAAGTGTATGCAAATATATTGTATGCATTACTTATTTTTAGACCCTTTATTATATATACTTATTTATTTATTTAGCGTCTGCTTAAAGAAGTCGACAAAAAATGCTGTTGTACTCAAAATTGTATTTAAAAATTAGTTTGTTACTAAAGAACTAAATTAAAATATTTAAGATTATGTTTAAAGCTGAAAAGATAAAGAGATACGGTTGAAGTGTCGCGGTTCACTTAACATTTTAAAAATATCTCCCATTTTCCATCTGTGCCTTTTCGAAAACATTTAATTTTATTTCCGTTTTTGTTTTTAATTTGTTGATTTAGTGCTACAGAGTTAAGATTTTTATTTAAAACACTTTGAGTCACTATTACATACTATGAAATATATGTACATATATGGTATTAAGTTTTAACATATGGTCGTTAATAGACTTACATTTATTTATAATTAATTAACATATTTAATTCTAGCTTTAGTTCAAGATATTTAGTTTTGTTATTATACCCTGTGGGGGTATATTAAGTTTGTTAAAAGTATGTAACGGGCAGAAGGAAGCATGGCCGACCCCATAAAGTATATATATTTTTCATCAGCATCAATAGCCGAGTCGATATAGCCATGTCCGTCTGTCCGTCTGTCCGTCGGTCTGTCGGTCTGTCGGTCCGTCCGTATGAACGAAAGGATCTCAGAGATGGTAAGAGCTAGAAGCTTGAACTTGGTGTCCCAGCACTGGTAATTTTTGCAGGCAGATCAAGTTTACCTTTTTTTTTGGATGCCACGCCCTCTTTGCCCACAAATTTAGTAAGAGTAAAAGTATAAAACAAGCAGTTTTGTGGCTCAAACCTCTCATAACAAGAGCAATATAACAGCTAAAGACTTTACATTTAGCACACATGATAAATATTTTGTGGTCAATGTGTCCAGAAAATTGTATCGCGATGCCGCGCCCTCTTCGCCCACAAAAATTAAATAACGAATTACTAGAGAATTTCATCTGGAGTGAATTTGAGCCGGTTCCTGTAAACCCACAGGGTGTATTACGGTCGGGGTCCCGACTGTTCGGCTTGTTTAAAGTAAAACGCTTAAAAATTAGCTTAGGCTGCAGAGAAGATTAATTAAACCTAAAACTTTCACATTTTCTTTCTACATACTTCTTAAGATGAGAGAGTGTGTGTTGATTGTCAATCGGCCAGTCAATGATGTAGTCAATCAGTCAGCAAAAGGGAAAGATATTAATAGATAAATATTTCGAAATATGTGCTGATTGTCAATTAGTTGACAGAATTCTGATTATACATTGATTGTCAATCAGTTAGAACGATAAAAATTCTAATTAAAACTGTTATTTGCTCTACTTTTGAAACTTGTAGTGCTCACGTATATTTTCGAATTGGTCAATTTAATTAAGAACTCGATGTTTTTGGCCAATTCCCATGTCTTAACTTTTGCCACTTAATTGAAAAATGTTGGTACAAAAGTTGTTTAACCGGCAATAATTCAGTTTACCACAACAACAGCAACAACTGCACTTTAAAAATATTCATACTAGTTGTTCTTGTTGCCACATATATGGCGAGCATGTTCTACAGTTCCTTCCCCGCTCTCTATACCCCTTCCTCCTCCTCCTCCTCCTCCTCCACTCAACCTTCAGCATTGCAGTACATCATCATCGTCATTATTGATATGGTTTTTGCAGTTGTTTGCACTTTTTGGGCCGTTGCATGCTGCATCCTCCAATCTTCCTTCCCCCGCTCCATCCGCTGCACCTACCCTCCTTTCCGTTCCTTTCCTCCCCCTTGTAGCCATTGAACATTCATATTTTGCCAGCATTTTATTTGATTTTATTTTGCCACGCCTACGATTTTTCCAGTATTTTTTCCTTTATGTGTTTTGTTTTCGGGTTTGTTTTACGCCCTGTAAACATAAAGTTGTTGAAAAGAGTGACATCAAGTTGTGATAGTTTTGGCAACAGGCGGAAATGGAGAGGCAATTTTCCTATTCGTTTCCTATTCCGACCAATTGTCAACTTGAAACTAGTTCACAATATTATAGAAACTTTGTTTCAGATTGCAATGAACTGCATTCGATTAAATCCAACTTTAAACATATTTGTCAATTAAATTTATGATTCAAATAAAAGCACACTTGATTTCCTAAACAAAGTGCATTTTCTTGTATTTAATTATATTGTTTATTACGAGCTTAAATGACAGTCATATATATTTTACTATTCTGAAAATAATATTTTAAGTACTCATTATTAATGAATTCGTTGAAAGGAAGCATCTCCGACCCTATAAAGTATATATATTCTGAATCAGTATCAATAGCCGAGTCGATTGACACCTGTCTGTCCGTCCGTCCGTCTTTATGAACGCGTCGATCTCAGTAACTATAAGAGCTAGAGACTTCAAATTTGGAATGTAGGTTCCTGAATACCATACGCAGATCAAGTTTATTTTCAATTTTCGATATGAAGTCCCGTTGGTTTTAAAAAAAGAAAAATCAGCATAACATAAGCAATGTTAAAGCTAGAGACTTGAGATTTGACACACATGAGAAGAAGTTTGGGCTTAATGTGTCTTGAAAATTTCATAGCGATGCCACGCCCCCTTCGCCCATAAGTCGAAAAGATGATAACAAGAGCAGTTTTATAACTAGAGACTAGAGATTTGGCACACATGGCAAGTATCCTACTCTCAATGTGTGCTACAAATGTCAGTACGATCGGATATTGAACTCAGAAGTTATTCAAGAAACAAATTTATGCAGCGCAGCAGATGCGCAGTCGCAGCGCAGTAGCAGCGCAGTCGCTGCGCCGCGGCGACGATATAACGAACGAAAAGACGCGTGGCTCTGTGACGCTTAACATAAACGATCGACAGTCGCAGTCCAGTGTTGCCAGACTATCGCAAGCTACCTGCTCGCGATGTAAGCAAAATCGACTTCAAGCAATATATTTAAATCCCATTATAATGAATATACTTTTCTTTGAAGACCAGCACAGGGTTTCCTACTGTCGCGCTCGCTCGACTGATCGGCTTGTTTAAACTGGAAATTGTCTAGGAATTGTCTGATTGAAGTTTCTTTGTTTATCTGTTTCTTAGTTAAGCAATCTTAGTTAAACAATCGATTCTTACTCTCTACTTACATATGTATGTATGTTTTACTTATTATATATATTTCAATAATAAACTAGATAATTCAAAAAATTAGCAGGATATCTTGTAGATACTTAATTTCTTAAATATTTTATTATCTTAATCTCCAATTTAATTTTATGTTCTAAATGATTTCTCTCTGTTAACTGACTCTCAGTCGACATTAAGTAAATAAGCCCTGTTGCACAATTATTTTTTTTAAATTTATATGTTTGCATATTTCTAGTTGCAGGGTATCTCTGTTTGTCTAGCACACTCACTCATTCTTGCATTGCGGCTTGTTGTTATTGCATCGGTTGCTTTTTCCACATGAATTTATTGCTCGCATATTTCGGTTTTTACAATATATCGAAAAAGTGTACTGGCCACTAGTTACCCACCACCGCCTTTCTTTGGTCCGCCCCCCCCCCCCTCGACACCCCCTCGGGTCCCTTGTCACACCCATATGCTAGTGGCTGGGCCATTTTGTTTGCCATTCGCAGTTGGCGCGGACACGGAAATGGTTAACAAGAGCATCGGATGTTGTGCAAATTTAATAAATATACCTCGTTCCACTTTATTTATTCAATTTTATGCAGCGACGACTTTTTTGCGTACGGCTTTGATACCCTGTAGCCGAAGCTAGCACGTGGGGTAGAAGCAATTTAAGAAGAAGGTTAAAAATATAGTATATATACAATATAAACTTGTTCAATTTGTTTATTAATTTTATTAACGGAATACGCACTGGAACTGTTAAAGGGGGTAGTAATTTGATACCCTGTAGTTTGAAATGAAATATGATTGAACATAAAATGTCTTCAACAAGTTGATAATTTCAATAAATTCTATTCAATTATTTGTCTTTCTTAATGATATCCTGTAGCTTATGCCTAGTAAATGGAGTATTCAAAATAAAAGTGAAGACTTTGAAAACTTTATCAGTTTGGTAACTTCAATTGTCTACAGGGTAACTCAGAGTCGAACTGGGCTTTAGTAAAAAACACAACTGATATATTGATATGTATATGTACATCTAATTAACTGTTGAGTTGGCATGCAAGTTTTTCAGCATTGATTTATAAAATACAGGCTTATGGCCAATATATAGATTTGGCCTAAATAATAAAACTGCATCATCATCATCAAAAAAAAAAAAATAAATAAATTCAAAATAAATAAATAATAAATAAATTTTGTTTATTAAACAAAAGTGAAACTTTAGCTGTATTAATGCCAGGATCAGACGGGCTTAAAAAATATGACAATTTCAGTCGAAGGTCAAACAATAAAAAACATTCCAAAATAAATAAATAAATAAATATATAAAGATGATATAAAGTTAGATAAGTGCATTCTTTTATTTTTTAATAAATATATAAATCAATCTGTTTGTTTCTCTGACACGAATTTTGAAGAGATAATAAATGTTATTTATGGTACATTGCAATTATGATGTTTGTTAAAGGGTTTGATCTCCAATAAATGACTTAGTGATGTGAGTAAAGATTTCAAGAAGTATCCGATTAAAAATACGTAAGAGTAAATCAAAATCTGTAGATTAGTAAAACTAAGATTCTGAAGTTAAGCTTAAAATGCTTCTAAGAGATTCTGTGTAAGTAATCTAAGCATTTGTTATAATGTAAGAGAAACTTCTCTCTTGGCAAGTTAGAAGTTTGTAAATTACATTAAATTGAAGTTCTATTTAAGCATCTTTAAATAAATTTAATTTAATGTTATGGTATATTAAATTTGCTTGTAATAAACTTATGTTCTCAGTTAAATACAATTGTTTGTTATCTATTTTTTTTTACATTTTATATTTAAGTCTAACAAAAATAAACAAAATACGATTATATATTTTCCTTTTGGCGCTTTATCTCTGGGTATATCCATTTATAATTTGATTTTTGATTGTCACATGTTCACTTAGCTGCATTGCCCTTTTATATGTATACCCTGTAATGAAGTTTATGTCAATAGGGTAGCCTGAAACTTCCCAAATATTGAATATGAAGCAATTGCATAATAACTGAAGTTATTGACAGAAATACTCATAATTATATATACTCCTTCTTCTGTATTGTAAGTATATACAGGGTATTTGATAGTAGCACTTAAGTGCCCAGAGCTTTTGCTTTGTCGTTCCATTTATTTGATTGCCCTGACCCACCTGTCAAATAGTCTGACTGACCTCTGACCTCTGACAGCTGTGAGATGCGAGTTGTAACCAGTGTTGGATTTCAGTTCATCGGTAATGAAACAATTGAAAATTTGTGGGCTGCACTTGACGTGTGAGGGGATAAATGCAGTAAAATAGAAGAACAGAGAGAGAGAGAGAGAGAGAGAGAGAGAGAGAGGGAGAGAGAGAGACAGAGATAAAGATAGAGAGAGGGGGATGCGAATCTTTTAAATGCAGATACTTGGAGTAGATTGACTTGTCAGGAAGTCAACATACATCAAGTTTATTCTCTTCTTCCTTCAATTAGCTATTGAATTGTTCCATTTTTGATGTAAGACGGAATATTCAATAGGTTCCACCTCAAGCTAGGAATATGGTGTAAAGAACTTTGTATTGTTATTTATTCGATGAGCTTGAAATATATTTGTCTAAAATAAAATGTGCATAACAGGTCTAAGGAAGTCTGGCAGACCACATTAAGTGTATATCTTCTTGATCAGCATTAACAGTCGAGTCATGTCCGTCTGTCCGGCTGTCCGTCTGTCCGTCCACTTGTATGAGCACCTAGATCTCAGAGACTATAAGAGCTAGAGACACCAAATGTCACATATTGGTCCTCATATGGACTAAGCAGAATAAGATTGCGTTAAAATTTTGACACCCCCCTTCCGCGTTCATAGAGCGAAAACGAAATTTGTGAAATCCCATAAATCGAGAATTATTAAATCTAGACTCCTGATTTTGAACACACAGGGCAAACTCTGGAATCCTAATGTATCTTACAAATTTCATGGCGATTGGTTAATAAATTCGAAAGTTATTCGATACACAATATTACGCAGTGCCAGGCCAAAGGAAGAAGAAGAAAACACAGACGTTACATCGCACTTTGGGGTATTTGCCCATTTAGGTGAATTCATTAAAACCTCTAAAACCAAAAAAGATACATATTTGAATCTATTTTTATGCATTGGACTTATTTTCAATTATTTTTATTCGATATTCAAAAGTGCATCTCCTGTGTGGAATATTACAAAATCGGTTCAAGGAAGTTTTGCTAACATTTAAGTTAATAGTTAATTGACCTCAAACTCAATTTCACTATATTACACAACAAGTCTAAGTCTGTTTGGTTTTGAAAATTTGCACAAAATTTCTCAGGGAAATATATTTATTTAAAGTTATATTTATTCAATTAGACTTATAAATATAAATTGATATTTTTAATTATTTTTAAAATTAAATTGGGAAATGGGAAAGTATTGAACAATTATTTATGAAGTTACAGACAAAAGTATTGGAAATAATTATTGAAATTCTTTATCTTTGCAACAATTGCAGATTTCAAGTGCTGATTTTGTGTTTCCCTCCAGAATAAATTGATTGATTCAAACTAATATTTATTCAATTTGACTTATAAATATAGATTGCTTTTTTAATTATTTATATATATATTTGATATATCCTGGTAAATAAATTACAGCTTCGACTTAAGATTGTTTTGATAACAAATTGGTGCTCAAACTTGGCCAAAAAAGTCAAGACACAATTGTACAATTTCTGCTTTTGGCAAAACCACACCCACGTGTGGAAAATGGGAAATGGGAAATCATACAACAATTTTAAAATTCCTTTTTTTGTCTGAGAAAGAAAATAAAGTTACAAAGTGTGGGAAATAATTGTTGAAAGGCTTTATCTTTGCACTAATTGCATATTTCAAGTGTTGATTTTTTGCCCCCTCCAGGATGGAACCAGTTCATCCGCATGCTTCGTTTGATGCGTGCCACAAATGGTTGACCAACTGGCGTGGCAATAAGTCAATTAGAAAACGTTGCAACAGCAATTTGATAGCCCATTTATATAGTGTTGCCAAAACCCGTTTTTCGACCATCAATTAAATGTTGACCTTACCCCTTTAAATATCAGAGAACTATAGAGAAAAACAGCGAGAGACAGAGAGAGAGGGAGAGAGAGAGAGAGATGATTGCTTGGCAATTTAGCTCAAGTTTTTGGTTGCAATTGAATTTGGTTTTCATTTCATTGCGAAAAATTTATTTGGCCCAACAATTGTTTTGGCATTAAAAGTGTGCAATAAAAATGCTGCCAACAGTGCAGAGAGGGAAAAGTAGAGAAAATGGAAAAAAAAATACATAAGGGTAGCCTGTAAATTGATGACCCTATTGTTATGTGTGCGTGTGTGTGTGTGTGTGTGTGTGTGGGGCATGCCACGTTTGGAGCTGTCGCTGTTGCCATCCATCACACTCAAAGTGAAATAAATTGAAACTAATACCAAAAGGCAATCAATGAATGCTTTTGTTGCTCGTGTTGCAGTTGTTGTTGCTGTTGATGTTGCTGCTGTTGTTGTTGCTGCTGTTGTTGCTGCTGTTGTTGCAACAGCTGTTGACGTTGGCAGCGTCACTGTTACTTTCCCAAACAACTTGAAAATCCTGTTTGCTTTGGCATTCATTTGCCAAAGTCAAAGTCAGACTTCGACTGCGACTGCGACTCTGAGGCGAAGGCGTCAATGGAAAGTCAAGTGTTTGTGTTGTTTGGTGAAAATGCCGTGGCATTGCCACAGCATTTTGTGGAGCAACTGAATCAACTTGCCACTTGTCCAGTTTGCTGCCCATGTGGAGCACTTTCTATGCGGTCCTCTCAACACAACAGACACATCTGCTTGAATCAGAATCCAGCGAAAACCTGTGTATCATCAGCCTCAGCCTCAGTTTCATATTCATCTTCATCTTCATTTCCATCTCCATTTTCATCTCGATCTTCATCTTCAATAGTCAGCGTTAAGACAGGTCCCAAAATTAGGTGAAATGATCATTAAACTGGATGCTGATTAACGGGTTAATCAAAGCGGAAGCGTTTGTCAATTTGGCTTATTAAACACGTTAATGGTAGAGCAAAACGGTTATATTGAATGCATTGCAATGAAAATTAGAGAAAAGAAGGCGCACCCTATAAAGTCTTTATGTTTTTGGGTCTATCCGTCTGCTTAAACAAACAGAGCTCAGAGACTTTAAGAGCTAGAGCAACCAAATTTGGCCTAAAGGCTTCAATAAATACCACGCAGATCAAATTTGGTTTAAATGCTTGCCACACCCCTTTACGCTTCCCTCAATAAACAAACACACCTTTAGCAGCTACACTATAAGAGCTAGAGACACATTTAATTTGGTAGACAGACTTGTAGTAAACAAACCCATAATTTCTAAGATAGAAAGTTCCTTTAAAGGATGATGCGGCAACAATTTGCATGTCGTTATAGTTTAACATTTATAGATACAATTTTAATATAATTCAACTAAGTAACGGGTATCCCAGAGTCGGGAACTCAACTATAGCTTCCTCACTTATTACCTGTATTGTTAACTGCAGTATAATTACTATAGTGGAAAGTGTAGACATATTTGTAATTATTTTAATTTACTATGATTAGGCTGTGATTCCATTTTCGGCACTTAAAAATATAATTTATTTAGAAATTGTATTTGAACATCTTAATTACTTTAACAATTATAAAATAAATATAATAATAATATATATAAATATAAACTACTTGAATAAATATGACAAAAAGCAGAGTAATTGTAATTTAAAGTGTTTAAAACAATTGTTTAATGTATAAATAAAGCTATGAATGAAAAATTCAATACTCAATGAATTCGAGCACATCTTATGCTAATTATTGAAGTAATTGTTCTTTAATAACATATATATTTTTAAAACATTTAATTAGTTATGTTACTATGGCTGAAAATTGATAATAACATTGGATTCAGTATATAAATGATAGAAAACTGCAATGACTTATGTAATTCTACCTGACAAAAAACTATAACTAGTTTAATTACAATATCTGAATATTGCGATGTATTTAGAAATGATGATTAACAGTTGTCAATTACTTAAGAAATCATGCATAAAATTTGCACATTCTTTACACAGCAATTATTTTAGTATATATGACTAAAAACTATAATCAATTTACTAGTTATATATGACGATTTTCATTCAATTACAGATGAAGACTACAAGTTGTCAATTACTTTGGGAGTCATGCCAGAAAATTACTGTAGTAATTATGTCTAAGCTTGCAATTACTTTTGTAATTATGCCTGCAAACTACAAATTCTTAAGTATTTATATGTGGAAAGTGCAATTAATTCATAATAAAATTGTTAAACTACTTGAGAAATGATGTCTTTAGTTTAGTAATTTAATCCTATAAACTGCAATTACTTCAGTAATTTATCACAACTTGAAATTTTTCCTTTAGTAGTTAAGCTAGTAATTATGAATGAATATCATACAAATTCAATAAATTATGATGGAAGTCTACAAATACTTTAGTATTTTCAGCTAGGTTTATTTGTTTATCCTGTGGGGGTATATAAAGTTTGTTAAAAGTATGTAACAGCTCTCAGGAAGTCTGGCAGACCCCATAAGGTATATATATACTATGATCAGCATTAATAGACAAGTTGATAAAGCCATGTCCGTCTGTCCGTCGGTCCGTCGGTCCGTCGGTCCGTCTGTCCGTCGGTCCGTCTGTCTGTCCGTACGACCGAAAGGATCTCAGAGATGGTAAGAGCTAGAAGCTTGAACTTGGTGTTCCAGCACTGGCAATATTTGCAGGCAGATCAAGGTGGGACCCTGTAGACCCACATGATATATTACGGTCGTGGTCCTGACTGTTCGGCTTGTTATCAAATACATTTTATATAATATTCTGTTGCTTATACTTGAGTGTAAGATTATAAAGTGCGATTAATTTTAGCTTGTTTTCACTACTTCCTCCCGCTTTGGACTATTATAGCATACCATATGAACTATGCTCCATTATACTTACTGTGTTTCCACGTGAATGTATAAAACGTAATAATACTCACAGGCTGACGTAGCCCTGACAGTATGTCAACCCTAATGCTGGACTATAATTAACAGCAACGTTTCACATGTGTCCACTTTAGCCTCTTTCACTGCCATGCCCCTCCTTCTCTCTCTCTCTCTCTCTCTCTCTCGCTGTGTGCGTGTGTGTGTGTGTGTGTGGGTGTTGCTGTTGTGAGTAAGCCACCAATAACGACCCAAAAACCCTTTGGCGACACGTCGTTTTTAATAGTCAAAGTGACACGCTAAGCTGATTAACTCTAATCTGAAGTAGAAACCTTCCTCACACCCACAAAGAAAAAAGAAAAAAAGAAATGGCGCTTAGAAGACCAAATGGAGATGGAGAATTGATAGAAAGAGAGACGAAGTAAAATAGAGGAAGAAAAGCGCAGCCCGCATTGCCGTCTAACACGATAAAGTAAAGCATAGCTCAGAGAAAGAAGAAGAAAATGAAGTAGCAGATGAGAGAGCAAAATAAAAACCCAACTGTTTACATTTGTCAAAGATTTGCGGGAAAAATGCTGAAAGCAAAGTATGCAAAAACAAAAAAAAATGGAGAACGAATCAAATGCATTTCAAATGTGTAATCATCGAATTTTGTATACTCTATGCTTAAGTTTTTAAAACATTGTTGTATTTGCAAAATTCTAAGACTATGTGAGGTATTTTGTGGACAATTTTAAAGTTACTTTTCTGATACAAGTCTCATAATTTGTAGCCCCGCCTTAAAATAATATTAAATTTTTGTTGGGAATTTTTTATTAAGTATTACAAGATAATTTTGAAATTTTACTTGTTAAATTAAGCTTTATTTGTTCCGTTGGTATTTAAAAATGCACTTCCAAGACTGGATAAATGCATTTATAGTCAAACGAACAAAAAATGATCTGGTTGCATGCGAAAATCCCAAGAAGACTTTGTTTTGGGTATCCTGAAAAGTTAAAGATTTTTATTATCAATTTACAGATATAACGATAGTTAATTTATAAATAAATAAATAAAAATTAGTACAAACATTTATTTCTAAACACAAATTGTTATATCTTGTTACACTGTTAAGTTAAGCTGTGTTATCTTAACAATCATGCGTCTAAGCAATCGCTAATGTTAATTCTACGTTAGCCAGTAGCATTCAGCTTTTCACAAGCTGTAAAGCATATAGTTTTCAGCTTTTTTGCACTGACACAACGCGGCTGACTGCGCATATCGAAAATCGCCATTCTCATTTGCTTTCTCGCTCTGGCCAACACTTCTGAAATAATGGATACACTAAAACAAATTCCTTAATATCTCCCTTATTTATGCGTAAATCGCTATGAAACTTTCAGCAAATTTGCTCAGCGTTTGTTATACTTCAACTATCGGTTATGTTAGGCTGTGTTATCTGAAAATTTGAGGTTGTAATTGTTTTTATTAGATTTTCTTAAGCGGTTGGGGGTGAGATATCTAAAATTTAAAATATGCTTGATCTATGTATGGTATTCAGGAATTTACATTCTAATTAACAAGCCGCTAGTTCTTATAGTTGCTGAGATCAACGCGATTATATAGATAGACAGACAGACGAACGGACAGACAGACGGGCAGACAGACGGTTAGGTGTCCATCAACTCGACTTTATGGGGTCGGAGATGCCCTATATCTGTTACATACATTTGCACAAATCCATTATACCCTTTTTTGCCCAATTTTAACAATTATAAATATAAATTTAATGCAACAGTCTTGAATGCCAAGAACTTTAAGTCTTTTAATTTCAACTCGTCACAGAGTCTGCAAACTTTCAGTTAGGGTATCAAAATGTGTGCCAGTCTACAAACACGTAACATGGCACCGCCAGGCAATGACACCACTGGCCAAAGGTCGCTCAGAGTCTGAGTCAGAGTTGGAGTTGGGGTTGGGGTTGGGGTTGGGGTTGGGGTTGAAGTTGGCGTCGCAGTCAGTGTCGGAGTTGAAGTTGATGTTGGGATAGCAGTCGGATGGTCAAACAGAGGTAGGAGCGAGGGACTTTTGCCAGTCTGTCTGCTGGCTTCTCTTATCATTGCCTTTATTTTATTCTATGTGTTATGATAGCGACTCTTATGTGTCCGCTGTCCGCGAATGCGACTATGACAACGACTACAACTACGACTACAACTACGACGATGACTAGATGGAATGGAATGGGGTTTAAAATCCAGCGGATGGCTATGTAAGTAAGCAGAGTTTTCCATTAAAATCACTTTAGTTTGGGAGTCAAGTAAAGGAACTTTTATCTTTACTAAAATTAGAGTTTTAGGGAAATAAAAGAATGGATTTTTGCAAATAAACAGTTCCAATAAAGCATATTTGGATACTTTAGTAGGTAAAATAAGTAAGACTATAGATTATTTTGCTACAATGTTATTGAAAAACTGCTAAACATTTATGCAGACCTCAGTCTCAGCCATAATATTAATATTAAAACACACTCTAAACTTACCTTTCAGGGACAGTTAAACAGCTTATCCACTCTGAGATCATAATAACGAATTAAACTAAAAATATAGAGATTAAACTTATAAGAGTCTGATTATTAAAATCAGGAAGAGATAACAATCTAATAGATGATCTTTAGAATGCTTATATTCTTGTTGTAAGAATTAGACAGAAGTGGAATACTCTTTAGAAGCTACTTAAAGGATTCAGCAGCAGTGATCTTTATTTAACAAAAACACTAAAAGCTTCAAAAATCTATAAATATATTTTAAATCTATCCGATAAAAATAAGTATAAAGAATATGTAGCCATAATATTATGTTTGCCATAGTTTATGTAGGGCAATATATTGTGAAAATTTAGTTTGTGTTTGAGACTAGTGCATAAATTTATAAGAATATATATTTAAAATAATATAAGTAACTAGTTGAATACTAGAGCTAGTATATCATACAACTGTTATCAACTCATTGTCTTTCTTATCCTAACTAATCAACGGAAATATTCTGATTTATATATCCCTTGCCTATTTTATAGTGGACTTATTTTATCACAACCTAAATCTATTATAGCATAGACTTATTTTATTCTAAGCTTATACTATCTTGTGATTTATTATTAATAATATTATTTAATTTTATAATTATTATTTTTATTAACTATTTTGTTTTACTTTCATTATGTTCTAATTTGAATTTCGGATTGGATAAATTTTGTATTTATCTTATGAAACTGTAGGAAGATCTACATCTACAAATATTCAATATAAATCATTTATTGACTTATTTATTTATTTATTATTTTTTTTATTATTTTTTTATGTAACAATTTATTTATTTACTAATTTGTTGTTAATTTATTTATTTATTCATGTATTCATATATTTACCTATTAATTTATTTATTTATTCATATATTTATTTACAGGTATAGGCATAATAATAAGTAAAAGTTAATATACGTATTGTTAGTCATGTTTAAGTGTTAGTATTGGTATGGTCAAGGATATTTCGAAAGTTAAAGGAAAGAGGAGTATTTTATGGTGGTAAGAGAGAGAGAGAGAGAGAGAGAGAGAGAGAGTTACACTCCAAGAGTTTTTCTATGATTGGTTGGGAAGTTGGCATCCCTGTTCCACGTAAGGCAAGGAACGGACTCAATTTGATCCTGGTTATTACAATACTGTGGACACCAACTACATGAGAAGTATTCCAGGATAAGACGACCTGGAGTGACGTTAAGGAGTTTAGTGTTAATAGTTGAATTCTTTCGACCAGCGTTTAATGTAACCAAGTACCCTCTGGCTCCTTGACAATTGACCTTTGATTGAATACACTTACTATAATCCTAAATAAACTAACTGCGAACTGATTATCGTTAACAGTTTCCCCACCTGTTCTAATATTTATCTTTATACTCCTCCATACATCACACAATTAACTCTTGATTAGCACTATTCTTCAATACTAAATAATAAAATTGAGCTGAGCATAATTTAACAAAAGAAACACAAGAAATCCGATCGTTAGCTTAAATTTCTTAAAATTAAATCAAATAGTTTTGAGTATTACACTTGTTAATTTCGCTATGTTACCAACTGCAATTTAGCCCATTGAATGTGTTTTATTAACTAATCATTGAAGCCGTGTCTTCGTCGACCTTTTAGGCTCATCAGTTGCAACATTGTCACTACAGAGGCGGGAGAAAGGGGCAAGGAGGGTTGGGGGATTTGTTGCACTGAACTGTCTGTTTTAACAGTGCAAAATACAAAAAAAAAAAGAGGAAAAATGTCCAACTGCTTGAAATTGGCCAAGTGCATGCAAAGAGTTTTCACCACAGCGCAGAAGGAGGAGGGGGGTGGTGGGGAGGGGAAATGTGGAAAATGCAGACGGACGAGAGTGTGGAGAAAAGTGGTTAAACGAGTCTGCACACAAGTTTTGAGTCCGAATCAGTCGGAAAACGAATAAGGTTCCCCATTCGGTTATAAGCTTCGGCTCCCGTGACGTCGACAGCGACGTCGACAGCGACGTCGACGTACGACGTTGGCGGCATTATCAGGTGCCTGGCAGAGGCGGCGACTTCAGTCGCAATCGAGCGCTCAGCGGGTGAACGTTGAGTGTTGGCAGCAATCGCATTCACAGTCACCGTGAATAGTGAACAACAGTCACAAGTAGCAATCGCAGTCACAGTGAAGCGTCACAAATCACGTCGCGTGTTTTCTTATACGTATGTCTCTTCTTGTTGTTGTTGTCACTATTTTCCATGCCATTTTTTTTCAAGTGTTTTTCGCGCGCGTTTTCCCTGTGCCACGTGCTGTCTGTTTGTTTGTTTGTTTGTTGTGTCGTGTTGTTGTTGTTGTTGTTGTGCTTCGCTTTATTTGTGTCTCTAAGAAATCGAAAGAAACTAAATTTGAAAAGTTTACTTTTTTCCAAATTATTTTTCCAATTTATTTTAAATTTAAAAAATAAAGAATATACAAATTTCTACAATTTAACAGACATAACAGACTATTATGTCTAACACACAGTTTGAAAATTGTTTTAAATACTAAAAAGTTTTTAAAAAGGAAATGCTCAAAGCACTGAAGAATTAAAAGGTTCTTCATTTATATTCAAAACAGAAATTCAAAACTATCAAGTGAATATGTGTGAGTGTGTGTGTGTGTGTGTGTGTTGATATTAATATCCTTTTCTATTTGTGTTTTTGAAGCACATTTACAATAGTTTCTTGTTATAATTGAGCATTCCGCTTTTGGGAAATGTATGTTTAAAGTCTTCAATTGTTTCTGAAAGTGCTAATTGTTTTCATTAAATCTCAGTTAATTTTATGGTGACTTAACATTTTATTCGTTCGATTTAAAAATATTATGAAATTTCTGTTTATTTGGAAGACCATAAAAATACAACAAAAATTGCTGTCACTAGAAATTGCAATTTAAACAAATTTCGCTGTTCTATATAAACTTGGGAAGTTCGAAAGTTAAACCGCTAAAACTCAGTTTAGTTACTACATTGTGTGATAGCTTTAATTTATGTTGGATTACAAATAAATTATATAAATCATTTAGTTGCCAGCGAAACGAACGATCAATTAAATAAAAAATGTATTTATATTTTTATTATAATATAATTATCATTGAAGAAAGTAATGTTTTGTAGTAAGCAATATCAACAATTATGTAAAAGTTATAACATTTATCTATAATTGGAAAACGATAATGTAGCTAGAAGGATAATGTATCTGAAGAATGTTAAGTTTTTAACATATATACGAATTAAGATGAAGAATCTATGAGACCAGTGAATCTACAAATAAAACTTTTCTCTGCATTGTCTTATTAACAAATTATTAGCTTCAGTTTCAACTGTTGTGCATTTAAAACGTTTCTTTAAAACGTTTACAATTTTTTTCATAATTTTACCATATTTATTACCGAATGTTGTACCGTAAATTTTGCAGCTAACTTAATTGGCGCTCAAAACAATTTGCGAATTATAAGCGCACACTGTGTGATTTGTCGCATTGTTTGAGTATTTGTTTTGGCCAATTTTTTTGTTTTTTGCCTAAGTGATTAGTTGTTTCGACTGTGTTTCGGCAACGGCTTTCACCGCCAGAGGCCTTTCCTGTGCCAGGCTTATCAATTATGCGTATACCCTGTAGTCACTAAAGTTACCTAAAGGGGTAATTCAGCGAGGTTAATATTTATTGAATTGTGTAAATACTCTTGGATAGTATTATTGTTTTATTTTATTTCTAAAGGATTTAATTGATATTTAGTTATTGTATATAACGACAATTATAGTTAAAGTATGCCATGTTTGTACCATGTGACTGCCTGAATACCCTAGATTGCAATAGATTGTATCAGTTGTTGGTTAAAGTTAACTATTTTCTTGAATTTGTTAATATAAATAGTTTTTAATACCCTGTACCCATTGACATATTGACAAAAAAGGGTATAATCAATTTGTGCAAATGTATGTAACAGGCATATACCTATAAAGTATATAAGTCTATTCTTATTAGTGTCAATAGCCGAGTCGATTGCCACCTGTCTGTCCGTCCGTCTGTCTGTCTGTCTGTTTGTCTGTCTGTCCGTCCGTCCGTTTGTCTGTCTGTCTGTCTGCCTGTCTGCCCGTCCGTCTGTATGAACGCGTGAATCTCAGCAACTATAAGAGTTAGAGACTTCAAATTTGGAATGTAGGTTCCTGAATACCATACGCAGATCAAGTTTACTTTTAATTTTCGATATCTCACTCCCCGCCCACGCAAAGCGAAAAAACTAACACAGCTTCAAATTTTCAAAAAACACACTTTAACTTAAAAGATAGTTGAAGTAAAACAAACGCTGAGTAATTTGCTGAAACTTTCATGGCGATTGACTCCAAAATAAACGAGATATTAAGAAATTAAGAGCGCGCATGATAATATTTTCCAGCACTATTGTTTAGGAGTTGTCGAACACTGAAAACTCAAACTGATGGTTATAATATAATAACAAATATGACCGATTTCCTACACACATGTTTTACAATATTACATTTCTATCGTTATATTTAAATATTAAACAATTTTCGCAGTAATAAAATATTATTATACTTAAATTGTCCGTCTCAAAAGTATCTTTGTAATTTTTCTAAAATTCCCTAGATTAATAATGTTCATCAATAATCTACCTTGTAGGCATTTTAATTGCCTAAAGGTGTAGTTTTCAGTTAATTAAATTTAGGAAGCATTTATTGAAAGCATCAAGTGCTGTTTGATATTATTATTATTATTTTATTTTCTTATTTTTAAAAGCGTGTCTTACCAAAACAATTCAGCGACTAGCAAATTTAATAAGCAACTGCTTGTATCCCTAGATTTGTTTGATTGTTTGTTTGGTTAAACCTTCTCCTTTTTTTGTATTCAATTGAATAGTAAATTAAATTAATCAGGCATTTTTCTTTAATGTGCTTTAATAATCTGTGAAATTTCTTACATTCTTTAATTCAATAATATCCTTTAAAAAGTTAATCTTTTTGGATCTAAGACTCGTTTTCTATATCAGCAACATTTACGAGATTTATTACACAGATCGTTAAGTTTTTCTACCAGCCAACTTATCACTTTGTTTAGTCTTTTTAGAATCTTTTATATTTAGTTTATTATTATGTTTGGTTAAAGCAATTAATTTATTTTTTAATTTATTATATTGAATAGATTTTTATTTTGAATATATAAATTAATCTGTCAGTCTTTTCATTAATATGTTTAAATTATCTGTAAAATCTTCTACTTCCTGAAATTCTTTAGATTAATAATATACATTTAAGAATTAATCTCTTTTGGATATAAGATTCGTTTCCCATATATTAGCATAATTTGCTTTACGTTCCACAAATCTTGCAGTTAGCTTAGAACTTTGTTGCTTTTGATTGTACTTTTAGAAAAAATTATTTTAGCTGCAGATTCAGGATCTTTAGAATTCTGAGAAATTTATTTTATTTTTCATTCCCCCCCCCCACTCCACCTTAAGAAGGGAATGATGAAAGTACCTTCCTCTCCGATTCGCACATTTCGTTTTCATTGAAAATCTTATTGTCATTTCATTTGATTAAAAATTTCATAACGCGCATCCTGCGAGTATTTGTCAACTAAGTACAGACAACAACAACAAAGAAAATTCTAAAAAAAAAGAAAGAAATGAATTTACGTGCTCCGCAGGCAACTGTTTTGTGTGTGTGTGTGTGTGTGTGTGTGTGTGTGTGTGTGTGTGTGTGTGTGTGTGTGTGTGTGTGTGTGTGTGTGTGTGTGTGTGTGTGTGTGTGGGAAAGTGTGCCTCAGCATTTGCGATTGGCGGCAGTTTCTTGTTTTTCCTTCTATTTTTTTTTACCGCTTTGTCGCGTTTGCTCATTTGCCTGCATGGCTGTTGTTGTTGTTGTTGTTGCTGCTCCTCCTATTGTTGTTCTTGTTGCTTCTCTTCATCTTCTTCTTGTTGCTACAGTGCCTGTTAGTGTCCTTTCAAATATAATTTTCGCTGTGTCTGTTTACCTTTCGGCCACTCTGCAATATTTTTTCTTTGGTTGTTTTGTTATTTTTATACCCTGTGGGGGTATATTAAGTAAACTATGTAACAGGTCTAAGGAAGTCTGGCAGACCGCATAAAGTAGATATATATATTTGATTAACATCATAGCATTGCCAAGTCGATATAGCCATGTCCCTCTGTCCGTCCGTATGAACGAAAGGATCTCAGAGATGGTAAAAAAGCTAGCAACTTGAACTTGAATCAGGAAATAGCTCATAACAATAGTAATTTTATAGCTAGAAACGTAAGATTTGGCACACATAATGAATATTTTGGGGTCGATGTGTCCCGAAAATTTCATAACGATGCAAAATGAATTACATGAGAATTTCCCCGTAGAGCCACAGGGTATATTACGGTCGGGGTGCCGACTGCTCGGCTTGTTTTTTTTTTGTTGGCTGTTTTATGTTTTATTTAGCTGGCAATTTTTAATTTGAATTTCATTTCCATTTGCCCTTCCACAACAACAGCAACAGAAACAGCAACAAATTGAAATGAGCCAAAATAAAATGTTGCTCACATTTTCAAACGCTAAACAATTGAACAAATAATGCGAAAGAATTAGATACATAAATAGTATATTGAAAGTTAATGAATGATTGACAGAGACAGAACACCAGTACGAGTGACAGAGAGAGAGAGAGAGAAAGAGAGAGGGAGAAATGTTAAAAATTTGCGCAAATATAAAGTTGTTTGTGCATTGACTTCATTTGTGTCATCATCGAACTTGCAACTTCAAATCAACGTCATGTGCTTTGTTTATCTATCCACAACAACAACAATAACAACACACACACATCTATATAAATAATAATAAAAACAACAACAGCAACAGCAGCAGCAGCTACAACCATCGACAACATTGTCATTGCAATTGAAATCGAACGACAAACGAGCAAAGCAGATATCACGCATACGCAGCGTATGACGCGTCAACATTCGCTGCAAATGCAACAGCAACAAAATTCATGTTAATTGGTCGCATCGCATGGGTAAGTGAAATTTTCTTTCTGCATTTATTTCACACTTGACTTGTATGCATACACGTTTATTTACTATTTCAATTTTATTTTTTTAAAGCTTTTCCTTTCTTTTAACACGACACATTTTCACTTGACAAATGAGTTGAAAATTCTTCGCGCATTTTTGTGATCAGTTCACAGTTTACAAAAAAATTTCGCATTGATTTCTTTTTCAGATTACTAAGTTAAACTATCGAATGCTGTGTATTAGAGTATTAGAGTTATTGATAATTCTATCTTATCTATCTTCTCTGTCCGTCTGTCTGTCCGTCTGTCTGCCCGTCTGTCTGCCCGTCTGTCTGCCCGTCTGTCTGCCCGTCTGTCTGCCCGTCTGTCTGCCCGTCTGTCTGTCTGTCTGTCTGTCTGTCTGTCTGTCCGTCCGTATGTCTGTCTGCCCGTCTGAAACAAACTGTTTTGTATTTCGACACACATTAACAAATTCTAGAGATAATCCTGACAACATTTCATATAAATCGGTTAACTACATTTTATAGCTGTCATAGGAAAGATTGTTCGAAATTTTATGTTTGATATGAAATAATATGATATGTAAATGTTTAATACCAAACTTACCCATTGTGTGGTTGGATATGTCTTTTAAATTCTGTTAAAATTTGTTTAGAATCGAATATCATATAGTTGCCATATAACAGATCGGTTGAAAATTGAAAACTGAATTCTGCAATGGTATGAAATCTTTGGTTTGCCAAAAATAACAAAGAAGATTGGCTCAGGGCACCCCACTGTCCCTACGGCCCCGACTCTTTGGCTTATTATATTTACTTTATTTCATAACATTGATTTCTATGCGAAGTGTCAATATTAAAATTATATTAATCTAAATTTTGTTAATAATTTTCTTTTGTTTTCTTGGATTTTTTTTTATATTTTTTGCATATTTACCCGTCAACTTTGAACCGACTTCCAAGCGATGTTTGAACTTTATCATGATTTGATATTTATTCTTGATAATTTTTCGATTATTTTGTATTTTTATTTAATTATTGGACATGAGCTAGAAAGAGGAATCTGTGATTATTTATCAGAAGAATTGAACTCTAAATGTTCTTCTGTTCAGGCAACTATCTAAATGAGGGACAACACTTCGGAGACTCTAAATTTGACTAGATTTAATTTGTATTCAAGATTATTTTCCATTACAAACGATTGTGTCTATTGTTAAATTATAAGACTTACTCACTCGCTTATTCGGAATTCATCCTTCCATCTCGATCCTTTTGAAATTTGCCAATTTGACACATTCGTTAATTGCTAAACAGAAATTTATGCACAATCCTCGACGCACTGAACTTAAAATAATTACTTTCAGCTTATAACATTAAGAAGCAAATTATTTAACTGAAAACCTTTTCCAGAATGTGAAAAAATGTGATTTGATTTTATTTTTGTTTTTTTTTTGTAGGTGCAATATAGAATGCACTGTAATTGGATTAAAGTAATTATGTTGTGTAAACACTCGACTCGCTATAATTGTTATTAATTTTATAATTAAAAGCTGAACAGATTCAAGAGCGAAATTAAAAAGCATAAATTACAAATGTTGTGAAAACAATTCAATTGCATATCGACAACAATTAAAAAATAATAATAATCAAATGTAGCATAAATTGTCAAACGGATAACAATACTGACACTTGACATGAGGTCGACAATTGAACACACACCCACACATACACACACACACACACACACACACACACACACACACACACACACACACACACACACACATGGATAGACTTACCGACTATTAGACCAATTATAAGCTTAAATTGGTTGCTATTTTATATGCCAATATCCAATTTCAATTTGATTACTAAATTTGTAATCCCAACAAATAATCCAATGGAAATGTACACTGAAAATGTTTTTTATCTTTCCGCTGTCATAAAAATGCGTCAAGATCAAAAAATGCAGTTTTGAATTAAGAATCCGTTTAAAACCTACAGATGCAATCGATATTTTTTATACCAATATACAACTGAACTTTTTATAAATAATGAATACATCAGGTTGTATATTTATGTCTGTTCTGAATGGCATTTTTATTAAAATTTCGACACTTCTTATTCATAATGCAAATTCATAATTAACTAAATTTATTTTCATATTTATGTCTAAAAAATGTTTTAAATTTTAATTGCCTAATAAATTTATAAGCATAATATTTAAGTATTTATCGTTGTATTTATTTGTAACTGCTATAGACAATAACTTCCAGGGTATAATAGTTGTCTCAATCCCAGAAAATAGCCACATCTTCTGGTTATCAATTACACACAAACTCATGTCATTCGTAATGAAAATGGAATTAAATGAGGCGAATTGTTTTTGGTTGTTGGCAAAGAGACAAAACCATTTCGAAATCAAATTGCAAAAGCTTCAACAGTCAAATTCAAATGCTAATTAAAATGCCAAGCTAAATAATTTGTTTAATTAAATAACATTCGCCCGAAACTTTGTATCGAAAATCAACAACAACAGCAACAGCAACAACAACATCAGCAACAACAGCAACAACAACAACAACTGCATCAACTTATTTGCAAACCAATAAATTACCAACAAAATTGAAGAAAATTAAATGAAAATTTCATTTATAAAACGATTATAAATGTTTAATTAGAGACAGCTCAATTGAGTAAATACCCTGTAGCTGTAGCTGTAGCTGCAGATTAGCTAAACATTAGTTCAAGAGCTCAAGAGAGGGTATCAAGTAAAACTATAGAGTATAGACATAGGTACTATAGAAGAAATCACACTGATTGAGAGTTCTTCTCTCGGTGAAGGTTTACACTCGCTTTCAATAATGAAATTGTTTCACGGTCATAAGAACCGAAAGCTCAAATATATATATATATATATATATATATATATATAAGTTAGCCAGATCGAAAGTCTTTGCTTTTACACACTCTCAAAGCGGGCACGCCCACACGCCGCCCCCTTCGACAGCCAACCATAAAACATGGCAACAAAATCAGCGAAGCATTCGAAATGCCTTTCAATTATCACGCGTCGGCTGGAAATAACGAAGCTGCAGAAAATATAATATAAATACATACATAAATAAATAAATAAAATACATAAATCAGCTGAGCGTGAAAAGTTTAAACTCATGTAGTATGTGAATTACTCACAATTAAAATGAAATGCAAACTGCAAACTGCAATTTGCAAACTCGTCTTTCGCCCTCCTCTGGCTACAAATCGCACATTTAATTTCAAATGCCCAATAATCATTTTAAATTATAAATCGTATTTTCAAATAACTTAATTTCATTATCATATTTGTTTTGAATGCCAAAGACATGTTGGAAATCGTTTAGTTTTAAAACGTTTGTTGACTTCACATTGAATTCTGTTATTTTAGCTTGAATTGCTCTCAGATAATGAAGAAATATTTTGATGAATTGATTGCTTAAAATAATATTCATCATCAAAATGTAGCTTAGATTCATTCTAATTTATTTAAGTTTTAGTTCAATCATCTGAACTCTGATATGTAGGGAAGAATTGATAATAATAAGGCTACAGTCGAAGTCGACTATGAGAGGCCCTTTACTTATTCTTCAAAAAGGAAATAAGATTAACACTAATAGTACCCCATAGCGCGTTGTAACTTCAACATGTTCTTCTTCTTCCTTTTTCCCGACACTGAGTAATTTTGTGTTTTGAATAAGTTCCGAGTATACTAATTTTGAAAATATATTAAGACCCTAATGCCTATGAGATTTTAAAAATTTTGTTTTCGATTTACGGGTGCGGAAGGGGGCGTGTCAAAATTTTAACATAAACTTGATCTGCTTAGTCCATAGATGAACCTACATACCAAATTTGGTGGCTCTAGCTCTTATAGTCTCTGAGATCTAGGCGCTCATACAGACAGACGGACAGACTGACAGACGGACAGAAGGACAGACGGATAGACGGACATGGCTATATCGACTCGGCTGGTGATGCTGATCAAGAATATATATACTTTATGGGGTCTGCCGGACTTCCTTCGACCTGTTACGCACATTTCGACAAACTTAATAGACTCTTTTTACTTTTTATACCCTGTGCCCATTAAAAATGGGCAAAAAAGGGTATAATGAATTTGTGTGAATGTATGTAACAGGCAGAAGGAAGCATCTCCGACCATATAAAGTATGTATATTCTTAATCAGCATCAATAGCCGAGTCGATTGACACCTGTCCGTCTGTCTGTCCGTCTGTCCGTCCGTCCGTCCGTCCGTCCGTCTGTATGAACGCGTGGATCTCAGCAACTATAAGAGCTAAAGACTTGAAATTTGGAATGTAGGTTCCTGAATACCATACGCAGATCAAGTTTATTTTCAATTTTCGATATCAAGTCCCGTTGGCTTAAAAATTAGAAAAATCACCATAACATATGCAATGTTAAAGCTAGCGACTGGAGATTTGGCACACATGATAAAAAGCTTGGGCTTAATGTGTCCTGAAAATTTCATAGCGATGCCACGCCCCTTCGCCCATAACTCGAAAAAGCTGATAACAAGAGCAGTTTAATAGCTAGAGACTTGCGATTTGGCATACATGGTAAGTATCCTACTCTCAATGTGTGCTACAAATTTCAGTTCGATCCGATATTGAACTCAGAAGTTATTCAAGAAACAAATTTATGCAGCGCAGCATATGCGCAGTCGCAGCGCAGTCGCTGCGCCGCGGCGACGATATAACGATCTAAACATAAGCAATCAACAGCCGCAGTCCAGTGTTGCCAGACTATCGCAAGCTACCAACTCTCGATACAAGCAATATCGACTTCAAGCGATATATTTAAATCCCATTATAATGAAAATACTCTTCTTTTAAGACCTGCACAGGGTTTCCTACTGTCGCGCTCGCTCGACTGATCGGCTTGTTATTTTAAGATTTTCGGAAAATTGGAAACTTACATAACTGAATTAATTGGGCACTGCTTAACATTAAGTAATCAATTAATTAATCATTAATAATAACAATATGAAGCTAGACACGAATTTGGCAATACTAATGAAATTCTTGTGGACTACTCTACAAAATTCCGACTGGATATGGACACGGGTCGGTTCGGGCTTCGTGTTCCGCTGGCCTTTACGAGAAATCCCCGGAAACGGGCTTATTTCGTGCGGGCCCGGGCCAAGGCAAAAAGCCCGAAACCCGGAAGACCCGAAAAGTCACGATTTATGTAACACATTATTTTCATATCGAATGATAAAAATGTTTCAATAATAAGTCACTGCTAATGAGTATTATTTACGCATCTCTTTTATCGATAAGATACTTATGGTGCCAGCATCTACAGATAATAGTTTTACTTTTCAAAAAAAATGTCTCATTATTTAGATTCAAACTTTTCACAGCAGAGAAAACTACAAAATAGATTTAATTGATGCAAATATAGAACAATACTTGGCCACATCTGTTGCTTGCGAAATACCAATTTTAACATTGTGGCAAAATGCGAACGAGCCAAAGTCGTTGCAAACATTGGAAAGAACAGTTTTAGCCATATCTCTTATTGCTACCTTAACGTATGTAATTGAATTTTCCCGATCCTTGCAACAATTGTGGGATCAATTAAAATACTATTTGTTATATTTTCACTATTGAACTTAAAGTTTTATTAAATTTAACTAAATTGTTAATGAACGATATATTTTTAAATTTTTATTAAACTATTAAACATTACTGGTCAATTGCTTTAAGTTTAAGTTAGGTTAGGTTAGGTTAGGTTAATCGGACTGCTCAAAAGAATGTTGAGTTCACCCCGAGGCCATTCGGCCCATTGTGATGTCCGTCGTCTGTAGGAATAGAAATGATTGTTGGTGGGTTGAAGGGAGTGGGAAAGGGAGTTTGAGTTGTCCTGGTCCCGAAAAGCCTAATTGGTCCCGTTTGGCGGGATTCGCCGTTGGAACCAACCAGTGGAGTTCAGGAAGAGTACCAGATCCTCCAGTCGCAGTTTTGCGAGACTGTCCAGTTCCTCAGAAAAAGGGTTCCCCGAGAAAACGGGTTCTCCTTCTAAGAAGTGCAGGGCAGTCACACAGAAGATGTTGGATGATCTCCTCTTCATCTCCGTTCCCGCAGCTACGACAGAAGTGTTGTGATGGTAAACCACATTCGGCCATTGGGACAGTGACCCGTCAAGACTCCTATCAACACCCTTATACTGTTCTTACTAAAGTGTAAAGTGTCTGGGCAGAGTGCTTTGGATATATTGCATCCCTGGGTCGTTTTCCAGTGCTCTTCTGCCGCAGTTTAAGTTTAAGTTTAAGTGAAATACATAAATAAATATGAATATAATATCAGCTTACGAACTACAAATACGTGTTTAACAATTTTCTGATAGTCATATGCTCAGTTCAGTCTTTGTCTTACACAAAGTTTGAAGTGAAAACAAGCATATAGTATAATAAAAGCAAATCCAAACAGGATGACAAGTTGTAGCTTGTAATTCGCAATTAGTTGAGGCACTTTTTGGTTGCCTATAGTACTTATGGATGGACTGACCCCATCTACATGTTGATGAAGGCAAAGGAGTTAAGCCGCAGGCCGATTGACTTGGACACTTGGACTTGGACTTGGCAAAGAGGCAAAGCCACCTGACTGTGAGCACTTAGTGCCAAAACAAAACAGATTGCCACGCCTGTCAGGCCTTTTGATTTGCCAGAACACAGAACACAGAACACGAGACTCGTACTCAAACTATATGTAAAGCTCCAGGCTCAACTTCGGCTCAACTTCATGCACTTTGCCTTGGTTCCCTTTTTTTTCGCACTTCATCAAATTGACTTGGACTAAGTCCAGGGCCAGAACAACCCATGGCCACATTTGCCCCATTGGCAACTAAATGCGCAAACACATGTTCTCAATAAAGTTGTGATAGTCTCGGTGTCCCTGTGTGTGAGTGTGTGTGTGTGTGTGTGAGTGTGTCTAATGTATGTATTTGCATCTATTAGTGTGCGTGTCAAACATGCCAGACGAGTTGAGGCCGATGCTAAAACTATACAAAAAGTTTTGGCTTCGGTTTTGGCCTAAGGCAACAAGCAAGGATCTGAGGCAGCCAAAAGTTAAGGCTGGCCAACAGCTGCAGTCTCACACACACACACACACACACACACACGCACGCCTGGCAAATAAATATTTATAAATGTGCGTGTGTAATTTTTCTATTTGCCCAACAACCAGATGGAGAGAAATGCTTTCCCAACTACTATCTTCAATGTGATGCCAAAATGTTTGAAAAGCATAACAGTATGGCAACGCCAGCTAACCGACGTTTAAATACACTTTGCCAACACTTAAAATAATAAATATTTAAAAGACAACAAGTTGACGCACTTGATGTGCATTGAAAGCAAGTTTGTCACACACTTTCTATACCCTGTGCACTTTGAAAATCGACAAAATGGGAATTATATATTTGTGCAAAGACTTGTAACAGTCGGAAGAAATATAATCCATCCATTGAATATATTTGTATATATAATTAACAGTTATCCCCGTCTGGCTTTATGAGTGCACGTATCTCAGACTAAAAGTGCTAGTTAATATAAAATTGGTATGTATCTGTTTCGTGTTCAATTAATCACGTTTTTTTTTATATACATTTGCCATTTTACAGGAATTGAGAAAAGTAATTCGAATGCAAATAATAGATTACTAGCATTGCAATAAGTAAATATAATACAATATTTTTATACCCTGTGGGGGTATATTAAGTTTGTTAAAAATATGTAACGGGCAGAAGGAAGCATGGCCGACCCAATAAAGTATATATATTCTTAATCAGCATCAATAGCCGAGTCGATATAGCCATGTCCGTCTGTCCGTCTGTCCGTCGGTCCGTCGGTCCGTCGGTCCGTCGGTCCGTCCGTATGAACGAAAGGATCTCAGAGATGGTAAGAGCTAGAAGCTTGAACTTGGTGTCCCAGCACTGGAAATTTTTGCAGGCAGATCAAGTTTATCTTTTTTTTTGGATGCCACGCCCTCTTTGCCCACAAATTAAGTAAAAGCTTATAAAGCAAGCAGTTTTGTAGCTCAAAAACCTCATACCAAGGGCAGTTTTGTAGCTAGAGACTTGAGATTTGGCACATATGACAAATATTTTGTGGTCAATGTGTCCAGAAAATTTTATCACGATGCCACGCCCCCCTTGCCTACAAAACGGAAAGGCTTATAACAAGAGCAATATTACAGTAGGAGACTTGAGATTTGGCACATATGATAAGAATCTTAGGGTCAATGTGTCCAGAAAATTTAATCGCGATGCCACGCCCCCTTCGCCATCAAATTAAGTAAAAGCTCATAAAGCAAGCAGTTTTGTAGCTCAAAAACCTCATAACAAAAGCAGTTTTGTAGCTAGAGACTTGAGATTTAGCACACATGATGAGTATCTTGAGGTCGATTTGTCCAGAAAATTTTATCACGATGCCACGCCCCCTTCGCCCACAAATTAAAAAATAAAGAATTACTAGAGAATTTTATCTAGAGTGAATTTGAGCGGGTTCCTGTAGACCCACAGGGTATATTACGGTCGGGGTCCCGACTGTTCCGCTTGTTAATTGAAATAACAACAATAAAGTTAAAGAATATTATTTCTTTGCCATTAAACGCACTTAATTGAATTGGCATTATTTTTGGTATAATTAAGTTTTGGTATATTTAGTATTATTTATTTGAATGATATGCCAAGAGTACCAATAATGAATTTTTAAATGAAAAAATAATGATAATGCTTATAGACAGAACTCAGGATAATTTCTGTTTTGATATGATACGACCACTACTTATAGATTTATAAATCTCTCTGGCAAGATCTCTGATTGATTTTCAATCCTAGAGCACATTAATTATATTTTCTTACTAAAACTTTTTAAAAATGTTTAATGTAAACATTAATTCAATTTTATAGAAGATATATTGTCAATTCTTTTTACAGCAAATCATAAAGTTATGGCTTTTAACTTAGTATAAACTATACACAGTAAACACTAAAGTTTTAACAGCAACTACTTGAATAGTGTGAGGCTAGGAGAACAACACTGGCGCCATCTAGCTGTCATTGCTGGCAAAGTATTCTTCGATGTGCCAAATTGCTTCAAATTGTTAATATATGTTTGTTTATATCCGCACAGGGTAACTTATAGTCGTTTACTATTTGATACTCTTTTTTTTGATGCTCCACTGACATGACAAACGGTACAGGCAAAATGGCTTAGTGTGTAACACTTCCGTTTCCTGCCTGTCGCAATGTTACACTCATAGCATAGAGCATCATGAGGCTTAGGAACAGACATTGAGACAGTCAGACATTTGATTAATGGTTTTTTGTGCAGCGCCTTTAGTTGACTCTACCTAACTCGCTGTCTCCCTCTCTCTCCATCGCATGCTGTCTCTTTCTGACTGTCTTCCCACTTCGTTTCGTTTATGAGACAAGTTTACAACAGCAACGATCCATTGAAAATGCGTGTTATTACTTAGTAGGGCAAAACAGAGTAGTGTACACTGTGCGAAAAACTCAAGTATTTCGTACTTAATAAATCTAATAATATCAAAATTGCTTAAGTCGATTTCGATGTTCTTTGTAAGTATTTCAGTAAGTAGTGTTTAAATCAATCAATCAACTGTGCACATTTGATTAAAGTATATACAATTTAATCTTAAATTAGTTATTAATTCCCTTAAATAGATAAATACCCTATAATGCGTTGTAACGTCAGTGTTCTCTGCTTCTTCCGACACTGCGTAATAACATCCGAGTTATCCAATAGCGATCAAATTTTCAGTATACATATCCAACACATTTCTCTCTGTGTGGAGTAACAAAGGGTCGAGGGTTTAGGTAGAGGGAGAGAGAGAGGGAGAGGGAGAGGGAGAGGGAGAGGGAGAGTGGCGTCTGGACTCGCAACTGTAACTTTTACTATAACCAACTGACATGCGGCCTCAAGTTGTATGCCATATCATTTGATATATCTATCTGCATGTGTGTCCCTCTCTCTCTCTCTCTCTCTCTCTCTCACTCTCCCTCTCACTATTGTCTATCTCGCTCTGTCTGTTTGATTCATTTAGCACATGTCGTTGGGTGCGCCACGTTTTCTTGTGCTGATTAGTTTTGGGAATTTTAGCTCTTGACTACTCAACTTGGCCTCGATTGTCAGACATTGCCGTCATATTGAAATAGATACGTATTTGTTCTTAACAATCGTCTTGGCCCAGCCACGCCCCCATCGCCCACTGGCCAAAAAGGTTAATTGCCAACAAATGCTAACAGAGTTCCATATTATGTTTTTTTTCTGTTCTTCTCTGTTCTGTTCTGTTCTGTGTGTCCTTGGCAGGAGCAAAGTGTTTACAACTGCCTATCTCAAATTCAATGTTATGGACCAGGTTGAAAAGTGAAGCTCAATTGGTCAACAGCAATCGGCGAATGATCGAATTTTGGGGCCCAGAATGCAAATCAAATTAGATGAAGTTGCCGTTGACGTTGCAGTTGCCAAACTCAAAGTGGCCGATGCTTTTAATCAAAACAGCAATGCACACAACCGAAGGGCACAAACAGGACCTGCCAACAGCACCTGCATACCAGTTAAGAAAAAAAAAAAATACTAAACGCTGCAGTCAAGTGTGCTCAACTGTTGAAGACCCATTACCCGTAACTTTGACATTCGATTCAATTACAACAAATTAAAAAACAAACTAAATGTCAAAAACGTAATATTTAATAAGATATTACCTCAAGATACAGTTGAAAAACTACCGAGCTATCGTATACTTGATATTGCATTTCACTTTCGATAGTGTCCCGCCATTTTTCGCATTTTCAATTTACTTTTTGATATTTTTTAATAATGAATGAAATTAATTTTCTACGGAAATTCGAACCCAAAATGTTGAATCATCTAAAGTTTTTGATTTTTAATTTTTAAAAGTATCTTAACAAGTTTGTTGTATGAATAAATGAGATTTGGTTTTGCATAAAAAATACTAACAATATACTGTCGATAGTTTTGCCTCTCTACTATTCACTGGGCTAACAATCAAACTCACGATTTTGCGGCAGTAAAAATGCATATTTTATGGCGAAAGGCATGTTTAATTTATTTTATTTTTATTTGCTCGTCAAAAACAAATTAGCCGACAAACATGCGATAATTTGCCGAATATAACGTTGTTGGGTCAGAGTGCAATTTCATTCCCAAATAACATAATTATTGTTGTTGCGTGTCGGGAAGAATTTGTTTGTTTTTCTTTTTGTAAATAAACTCTAATATTTGCAAGGAAGTAAACAACTAGTCAAAAAATAATGCAAATACATAAATATAAATAATTGAAATAAGAACAACTGATGCAAGTTGCAAAAATAAACTAAATAAATAATAAGCATTTAAGCTCAACTAAAATAAAACATTGTGCCTTTTTAACAGCATCACTTGAGAGTTTATTAAAGATTCTGTTATTTTCTGTCATTTTAATATAAATCAATAAATTTAAATGACCTAAGACAAGTTGGTTAACAAATGTAAATATGCGATCATTTTGAATTTGAAAATTAATTTAGTGACAGGTTTACTTAAGACAGATTGTAAATAACTAAACAAATTTATACGATCGTGTTTATTAATGTTAAAGGTCATAACTTATAAGCTTCCATAGTAATTTACTTTTTTTGACAAGAGAATTGACAATTTGTCATTTTTGTATAAATTGAATTAATTAAATTACTAATTTACAATTTAAATTAGTATATTAATTATTAGTATTTAAATTTATTGACAAAATTTCTGTGTCCAGACGTTTCACAGAATTTTTAAAAAACTATTGATATCTCGGGATATATTCATATATTTAAAAACTATATTTGTGACCTTTTTTAAAGTACAATGTCCAAAATGATCAATATTCATAGTATCTAATATCTAATACATAATAAATAATATACAACATTTAGTCTCTGAGATAGACACACTCATACAGACAGACGAACAGTTCTAAAACGACTCGGTTATCAATGATGTCTACATCCGACTGTTACATACAGTTGCACACAAATATAATACCCACTTTGTCAACTTGCAAGTAGCACACACATATAGTACACTTACCAGGGCTGACATTGCATCAAAGAAGCGGGCATGGTCATGATTGCATCGCCCGCGGCACTAAAGTGATGAGGCCAATTGCCACCTGCTCTTTTAAACCTGCCGCCGCTACAAACGCTCTGTCTTTATATACCCTGCAAACAGAATTGTACTATAAGGTATATAGATTCGTTATTGTAACGAAATTGTCACTTGAGTTCAGTCTTTAAAAGGGTAACTCAAAGAATATCTTCAAATAGTCTTTGTATGCGATTTATAAGGCATTTGTTCAGTCAGTCCATAGTCCTATAATTTTGAAGATTCCTTTTTCACATTTTATTATTTATTTACATCCCAGCGCTATAAGATTTTACTTATATTTAAAGCACTTGTCATAAGATGACGAATGTTACTCACTTTTGCACAACAGGCTTACAGGGTATTTGCTAGTTGCAGCAACCCAACTGCTGTTCCCAGTGACTATCAACACTTTTGCCGTGCATTGCAATTTTTGGGCTGTGTATCATCGCCGTAAATCTGCATGCGGCATGGCTTGTGGCGCCACGAGCCTTCATCGTTATTAGCCTAACGAGCAACAAGATGCCACGCCCGGTGAGAGGGGCGGGTTGTCTGACCATGCCGTGCACTTCCTGTCATTCCCACTCCCCTCCCCTCCCCCCCCCTTCTGCAGTTTTTATGAACCTATTGCCCGCCCCCATTTTATGCCTGCCCCTCATCCGGTTTTTCTTATCAGCATCGCACGTTTTTATCATAAATTTTACACTCTGCTTGCAATTTTTCGCTCATTTTTGTGGCCATGGTATAAATATATATGTATATATATACATAAGTTTATATACTTATGTATAACTTACTAACTTGGAACATAAAACGTGAAGTTGTTTGACTGTGCAGACAGACGCCAATGGGCCATTAAAATGCATTATAAAGCGGCATTTTACCCGCATATTACGTATACGTAATGCGCTTACAAAACATGGAATGGGGCGAAGAACTCCTTATTTCCATATTGTTGATCAATTTTACGAGTTTGGTCATAAAATTGGGAAATAGGGGTGTAACGGGCTGTCAAAACGTATGGTTAAAATCAAAGTAAGATCATGAAAAATGTGGGAAAAATAATAAAAAAAAATATAAGAAAGAGAGTGAAAATGCAACTAAGTTGATAATCAAATGAAAACTTGATTTATATATACTCAGATATTTAATATACAAAATGTATACTATATACAAATAGATATGTATATATATATATATATATATATACAATATATATTTCCCTAGTTGTTAATTTTAAATTGTATTTGACAGTTTATCTTAAAGGCTTAAATAAATAATATAAATAAATATAAATAATAATAAATATATATATACATATATATAATATATATAAATAATATATAATAATAATAATATTGTCGTTGACTAAATAAATAAAATATAATAAATACTATATATACTTATTTGGGTTTTATTTTTGTTTTTGAAAGCGACAATCAAAGACGGCTCAAAAAACATAAAAAGTACTAAGGGGTCAACCAAGTTTCGAAATCATTAATTTTGGTTTACTATGAGAAAGATTAAGGTAAATTTTGTCAACGTTTAGTTAAGGTCTGTAATAACTTCAATACTTTATAGGGTCGGAATTGCCTCATTTTATGCGCTACAATAATCTGTGATTGTGAATTGCTTACATTATTTGTATGCCCTAATAAATATAGTTTGTCAAGTAATTGTTTTGATTAAATAAAAATTAAAATAGTTGATTTATCTTTATTTTTATTCTAAATAGTAACACCCAAAGAATATCATTATTAATTTATTTAAACCATAAGCGACTATAATAAAATAAGATAAATAAATTGAAAGCAAGTAACTATTTATTGCTTGGCAAAATTCAATACGTGAAATTGAAACCAAAAATGGAATTTAATAAAACTCTTAATATGTATATGAATCTCAATATTGGCAACTTTATCTGGAGGCTTGTAAGACATTGTATAATTTGATTATTTAAGTTGAAAACTTAAAGTGCTTTCAGTGACTACTGGCTGGCGAGTAGTTCATCTACTTAGTTGAACGAGTTGTTGTCAGTCAATTGATGAATTTACTCGTATATGCTTGCATTATGAGTCCCCTATGAATGCAGTGAAATGCGGCGATTGCCAGACTATGAATTACCCTTTATTCCCCGCTCCTCTTCAGCAGCTGCAGCCTCGTCATTGCCGCAGATTCGACGATTGCCTGATGCCCGATACAGGGATACAGATTCTCACACTTTGCACACTTCACACTTGCCTTGCTCCACTTCTTTCTCTTGCTCTTCCTCTCTCTCTCTCTCTCTGTCTCGTTGTGTTCACCGCTGAAAGGCTATTCAGTGGCCATAAACTTTAAAACAGCCACACACACACAAACATACATACATACACTCATATTTGCTACTTATGCATGTGTATTTACTTGTGTATATGTTTTTTTTTGTATGCCGTGTATTTGTATACTGCATATTATGTATACGCAGCGTATGCCGGAAGCTGGCGTCCCACTTATGCAAACGAAGCCAAAAGCGTTCTGTTTGGTGTGTATTTGTGTGTGTGTGGTGTGTGTGTGTGTGTGTGTGTGTGTGTATACAAAGTATCATTCACGCTATCATTGACACCAAACAACAGCGACAGAGCACGGCGAGCATCCTTATCAACAGTTGAAAATGTTGTTAACAGAGTTCGAAAGTTGAAAATATTGTTGCCACTGTGATTTCAATATCATTTGAATACCCTACCTAAAGAGGGTGCTATAAGTCCTCACTGAGTATGTCACATAAAACGGGAAGCTGATTTCGAATGTATATTTGATTTTAAGAAAAATTTCTTAAAGATAAGTTCGCAACTGTCTTTTAAAATCTCGGCAAATATATTTTTTATTTGAGTTATTAACTAATATATGTAATATTCAATTGAATTCCACAATTCTAAGAGAATGTTGTTTAATATTTCATTCAACATTGATTTGTATATATTGAAATATTTTAGAGTTCTTAACTAAAATCAAATTTTACTCTCTTTAAAAGTCAATTAAATTGCATACATTTATGTGAAAGTTCCTTAATATTTTCTTTAATATTCAATTAATATATGATGAAATACTAATTAATTTTCACATCAAATCAAAGAGCACTCTCTTTAAAATGCATTCAAAATAATTATATTATTTGAAATTCAGCAATATTTTCTTCAATATTCAATTTATAAATATGTAATGAAATATTGGAATATTCTCACATGAAGTCACATTATATTTTCTTAAATATTCAATCAAATACTTATTTAATGAGAAATTGATCAATATTTCTTCAATATTAAATTTGTATATGATAAAATATTTAAAAATTCACACTTGTTTAATTGAAGGGTGTTGTAGAGAATAAAACCTGTCAGCTATGGTAGCTTGTAATCTTCATTTTTATTTCAATACAACTTGCAAATAAATTGTAAAAATGTCTGCATAAAATTTGAGTATATGTTCTTATAGTTCCATTGCATTAATTTAATATATTTTACTTTATTTATACGCTTTGTCCTAAAAAGTGTGCAAAGGGGTAGCTTAAAAGAGTTAAGTGTGCAGTAGCAAATATATCTGACTATTATATAATCGTATTACAGTCTAGCGTTTATAGTTAAGTTCATAAACATTTGTTTTTGTAACGTTAACAAAATAAATATATTTATACCCTTCCAGAGGGTATTATAATTATAATTTATAAAGCAGACATCTCCGACCCTATAAAGTATATATATTCTTGATCAGCATCAACAGCCGAGTCGATATAGCCATGTCCGTCTGTCCGTCTATTTCTATACAAACTAGTCTCTCAGTTATGGAGCTATCTAGATGAAACTTGGTACAGATCAGTCTTCTTGCTGCAGGCAATACATATGTCGGAACCGGCCGGATCGGATCACTATATCATATAGCTGCCATAGGAACTATCGGTCGAAAATCATACATTTGTATGGCAAACTTTATTATTTTTCAACAGACTTCAACCAAACTCACAGATTATGTAACTGGTCATGTCTTATACAGACTGACCAAATTTGATATAAATCGGATCACCATATCATATAGATGCCATAGGAAAGTTCGGTTGAAAAGTGCATCAGGGTTCTGCAAGGGTATCAAATTGTTGGCGTGCCAAAAATAACAAAGAGTACTGACTCACTGCATCCTACTGGTTATAGTATATATATTAATACCAATATTTTAGCATGTTTGACAAATTGAATAGTTATATAAGAATGTTTAATTTTACAGGGTAGTTACTAGTCGGGTGTTGTCAATAGTATTCACATTTACTCCCCTTGTATGATTGTTATAATTGGCTAACATTATAAGCTTCTCTCCCTAAGAACATCAATATAAGAAGAGTTCACTGTAAATTGTAACATAAACATATTATTGGAAAATTCTGTCTAGTTTTTCAGCTGTAGCTTTTCAGCTACATTACAGAGTATTTACTAGTTTAGCTGTTTTTATATGTTTTTTTTATACAAGCTTATTTTATTTTCGTTTTGCAAATTGTCAACGGGGATTTCATTTTTCATTGAAAAAGATCGCAAGGAAAACTTAGTGATTTTATTGTTGTTGTTGCTGGTGAATTGGATGCGCTGTAATTGCCGGCAACAACTCGTTGTTGTTGTTGCTGTTGTTGTTGTTGTGGCAGCATGCTATTATAATTGCAGGCCTCATGTTGTTGTGCCTCGTGTTGCACGTTCCAGTGATTCGCTATTTGAATTTTGTTCGCTGCTGCAACATCAAAGCGCAATTTTTCCAGACGCTTTTTATTGCATATTATTTTCATTTCGTTGCTGTGCCACGCCCCCCAAAGAGAGGCACCCGCCCGCCCCCGTTTAGCAACAACAAACATCGCCGCGTCATCATCATCATCATCATTATCATTAACATGAACATGAACATTACCATTATAGTCATCATTATAAAATGTATTTTCTTTTCTTTTTTTTTTGTGTTTTTGGTCAGCTTTAGTTTTGTTTTTGGGTTTTCCTCTGCGACGTTTAATTGAAAAGTGAAATTGATTTTCCAACTGTTTTTGATTGCAAGTGAAAATTGTTGAATTGTTGTTTTCGCCTTTTGTTGTCTTCCATCATCTCCAGCTTCATCTTTAACTGTTTCTTCTTCTCCTTTCGTTTGCATTAATTATTGAAATTATATATATATATATATAAATTTTTTCTTCATCTCCTCTACCTTGATTTACCAGCGAAAATCTTTACGAAAGCTGCTCATTATTTTCTGCAGTTTTTCAGTTTTCATTTTCCATTTACCATTTCTTAAGTTTTCTTTCTCTTTTCTCTTTCTCTCTCTGCACCTTTTTCATTCATTCATTTATTTGCTGGCATTTCTGTGCGTTTTTACATTTGCCGCTTTAATTGCGTGATAATTGCGCAAATGAAACATTGAAATTAACGAATTCTTTAGCGTTTTCCATACTCTCGCACTTCAATTATTACATATATCAGGTGAGAAGTGGGAAGAGGGAAGAGGGAGGAGGGGAGTATGCCCTGCAGCAAGCGCACTTCTTTGAAAGTGTTTTTAATTATTCCCACAAGTGTTTCTCTTAACCATATTATTTTAGATAATTCCAAATAGAAGCCAGTAAAATGTTGTTTATCACAGAAAACTAGCAGAGAAAATTATAGAATGAAGAGGGAGAAAGAAAGCGGAAGGCAGTTAAAACTTGAACATAAACTTGACAGAATTCTGTTAACATCACAGTCATACTATAGAATAATCATTAGATTAATATGTTGAATTGTTAACATTACATTAACATAAATTAACAGTTTAATGCTTTATTTGTTAAACACTCAAATGCGTATCCTAAAATTACTTTTCAATATATTTAGATCCCTTATCTTAGACATTGAAATTGTGTTTCAAATTTGTGTCTAAATATTAATTATCGAAAGCCTATTGAATCAAATTTCACACTTTAATTGTGTTAGAGAAATGTTTTAAAAATTATATTATGCATTAATTAAAATTTGTCAAATTAATATTATGTATGCATTAAAGCTTAAAGCAAGTTACTTAATTTTGTTATTATCATAGATCTTAACATTAATATTTTGTTAACAAGCCTTCTTCTTTTAAATAAGTTAATCTTACTTTGAGTTAACATTCTGTAAATTACCTTTTGCTTCATCACTTCTTCCCGAAGCAAATTCTTAATTGCCTCTGATATTTAATAAGCTCGAGTTCACAAGATAAGAATTTCTGTTAACTTAGTTTATGTCAATGTAACATTAACATAACATGTAATTATTGACAAGTTATTAAGAAAGTTAAATATTTTTTGAGAAAGTTCTGTGTTTTCTTTGTGACAATCCGACTTAAGGTGCAACTGCAACTTTAACTGACTTTTGTCACTGTTTCATCTTCTTTTTTCCGACTTGTTCTTCTACTTACAGTGTCTGACAATCTGCAAGTAAAGTTGCAACAGAGTGACAACCGAAGCGCAACCGGCCAAGAATAACAAACACAGCAGACTTGCAAGTTGCAGCGAGACAAATTTATTGTTGTTGCAGACTTTTGCAACAAAACAAGAGACACAGAGACAGAGTCTGATTTCAAGGCGGCAACATGTCGTTGTTGTCGGCAGCAGCAGCAGCAGCAGCAGCAACAGCAACAACAACAGGAACAACACGCCGAGTTGCCAACACATTTCAATTGCTAGCAATTGCCTTCTATTGTTGCTGTCAATTTCAGTTGTTGCTGGTCGAGGGGCAACAACAGCAACAGCAGGCGACCTCTGGCGGTCAGCAGCAGCAGCAGCAATTGAAATATCAACAATTGCAATATCAAATGCAACAGCAATATGAATATCAACAGCAGCAACACTATCAACAGCAATTTCAGCAACAGCAACAACTTCAGCAACAGCAACAGCTCCAACAACAGCAACTAGCATTGCCAACAGCAGCACAGGAGCAACAAAACGACTTGCTGTCCACTCAACCAACTCAGGTAGGTGCAATTTACAACTATACATTTTCATTGATTGAAGCTGATTGAAGCTGATTGAAGTGCTTAATAACTTGCATGTATTTTCGAAGCAACTTTCGTGCTTACTTAACTGATACAAAAAGATTACCCATCATTCACTAATTGATCTGATTGATCAATCTTGCAATTTGATTGAAGCTGATTTTTCTAATTTACTTATGTGTATATTGGAAGCAACTTAACTGAATAAATAAACATACAAGGTACTAATATACGGCACCTATTGATTTGATTGATCAATCTTACAAATTGATTGATGTCCTGATTGATTTAAATGTATTTTCAAAGTAACTTTCGCCCTTACTTAACTGAGTAATTTACAAACAAAATACTTCTTTATGCAGTTAATCATCTGATTGCTCAATCTTACAAATTGATTGATGTCCTAATATACGAACGAAATATCTCATATATACACTTATTAGTCTGATTGTACAGTCTTGCAATTAGATTACAGTTGATTGAAGCCGTGATATACTTATATGTGTTTTGATTGTTTGATTGTTGACCAATAGAACTAGCTTTCCAGCTGATTGAAATATTTATTGAAGTGCTGATTGATGTACATATAGTAGATCTATGCAACTTTCGTTCACACTTCGATTTGGGCTTTCTATACGCTCAATTATATACCAACTAATTGAGCTGATTGAACAAACTTGCCAAGTAACAGAAGCTGATTGAAGTGTTGATTGATTTACGAGTTTTTATTGGGACACTTTTGTGCAAAGATTGCTTTGGGGTTTAATAAACTCATTGTGTAATTAATTAATTTGCTGACACAGCTGCAACCTGTCAACCTCTTTCCTTTCTCTTTCATTCGCTTCATCTCTCCCTCACCCTCTCTCTCTCTTAGCTTGTCTTTCTTTGCGTCCGACAAATTGAATTCAAGATTGCGATTTCGCAGCTGCAACTGCTTGAGGAGTCAAAATCCCCAAATGCCAACTTCACTTGACTTCAACTTCGTTTTTCTTTTTTCCAACTTCCTCAATGTCCTCTACCATTTTAACCCCCTTTCGAGGAAAGAGCTCACCTCGGTCTTAAGTTCAATAAGCTGATTAGCTAAATGAAATCAGCTGGCGAAATAATCTAAGAAAAAAGTAAAAGAAAATGGAAAACAAAAAAAGGAAACTCTGGCTTTGTTTTTTTTTTACGTTTTTTTTTTTGGTTTCCTCACTCCCTTTTCTCCTTCCCTCTTGCCATCCTAAATTGCGGCTGTTAGTGATTAATTTGTTTTTGATAGACTTTAAATTATATTTAATTAGAGCCAAACTTTTTACCAGCTGGTCCGACCAGCTTTCTGTGCCAAAGCGAGCATTTAATTTGCAAAAAAATAAATAAACGAACGAAGCCGCAAATATTGGCTGCAAATTTGCAAGTTGTTTGTCTTTTTACATTAATGAAGATGACGTTTGAATTTGCTTGATGAGATGCTTTATGAGAAAAGCTGAGAAAACGCTAACGCTAAATACTGTCAACTGTTTATGAATTGTAAACAAGTTGTAACAAGTTCATAATATTCTGGGATTATTACCGAGAATAGAGTCTTAATTACATATAAATAATGAAATATTCTTTTTGTTTACAAAAATATTAAAAGTAATCAGATGTATTGCATAAAACTCTACTAATTTTTATACCACATGTTTCTAAATTGTCAAACATATTGTGTCACAAAAATCGGCTGTCAGACATGTATTTTATTTTCCAAAAAAAAACTCGTTGTTATTGGTATATTTCACTCAGTAAATAAATTAATTTAAAATTTATTTTGTGCCTTTTTTTTCAGTTTAAAAATGTCATTAATTTATTTCATTTCATACTATTAATCTTATTCCAAATTTTTTTAATAAACAATACTTATTTCTTGTCTCATTGATCTGATTGTGTTTTTCCCGGGGTTTTCCCAATTCTTGCAACAATTGTTATTTTAATTAAATACATTTTGAACACTCTCAGACTTAAGTTAATTTTTTATCTTTTTAGTTTTACGTCATAATGTTATTTTCATATTGTATTAACATTCTTAGAAGTCGACGTTTAATAATTAAATAGGTTAAAATAAATTTCAACAAAACCCTTTTTTTGGTATATTTTACACATTTTTATGATATTTTGTTTAGTTTATAATTTGCCAAACATGTGTGGAAAATGTAATAAAAATAAATAAATGGATTTTAAATGTTTTTGATTTGTATATTAGTTAGTTTATTACAATTTTAAATTTATATAAAATTTATTAAAAACATTTTGACATATGAAAGCAATTTAATCAACAATTTCTTTTGCGTTGCTTTCATGGCTGACAAACCTGATAAAATATCTATAGTTAAAGGAAACTCTGCTAAAAACTGATTGCCCTGAGGCTTGAACGATACATTGTTAAAGTTATTGCAGCTGGCGATGCATAAATGCCCAGTGACAATTAAAGAAATACTTATATTGAAAATATCTGGTAAATTGCTGCTAGCATAGATTTAAATATTTCAGCTGGACAATTCGCTGCTGCGGTGCACCACACAGCCAAACCATCCAACCATCCAACTATCCAACCGCCCAACTAGCCAACCGCCCAACCACTTTCACATGAAATTGTGTCTCATAAACCACTTCTGGCAGAAAATTGCTTGTTTGAGTGTGAGCAAGAAATGGAGGAGGAGGAGGTAGTATATCGATTGTTGACTGTCGACTGTCGACTGTTGACTGTCGACTATCCATTGTCGATAGCTGATTGTCGATAGCCGATTGTCAATTGTCGATTGGCCCCTCGTTCGCAGTTTGCGCTTACAAAAACTTTATTGCTGCACACAAATTGTGGAAGCAACTGATATTTGGCCAATACCTGACAGCCAGACTACAGACTCAACGTTTTTGTGCTGCTTTCCCTTTGATTGCCTTCTGTCTGGACAGTAAACCAACCGAACCACTGACCCAGCTGACCAGCTTCAAGTGGCTTTTTTTTCGTTTTTTTTTCGTTTTTTTTTCGTTTTTTTTTTGGTTGCCTTCGCATTGCATTGCACGTGAAGTTAAGTGCAATCGCCGTTTTCTTCAGTCCGTTGTCCTTGTGGCTCCTGTTTTATTTCATGTAATATATTTTTCACTTTTTTAACAACTTGACTGCTGTTTCCTTACCCTGTAAGCGTTTAAGTGATTGTAAAGGGGTGTCTTTAATTATTTATTATTTATTACAACCGCTGAGTTTATACGCTTATTTCCTGAGTTTAAATTGATTAGAAAGTTGTTCAATAAAAGTCACAATTGCAAGGCTTTAGTCATCGTCTTTGAAATATATTTATTTTATTACGAAACCTTATTATTCTAAAAGTTTAAGTGAAATTGCTTAAGAAACACACAGGATATGCAAGAAAGTTGTCGCTATACGAAGTAATTTTTTAAAGATTTCCTTAAATCTGTGCAGACTTGTAAAAGGTTTACCCTTCAATACAGGGTATGTATGATTTAGTCTCTGTCGATTTGTGCTCGCAATTCTTCAGCATCAATTGATTGCAATAAGCTTAACTGAAACAAAAACTAGTGACTTCAAATTATTTACAGAGTATCTCTTAGTTAACTGTTCTGACTGTGGCACCATTATCAATTGTTTGGAAAAGTATCAACTAACAAACAAATCTATACAAGAAATGATATTTACAGGGTATCTCTTAGTTAACCACTGTCGTCTAAGCAGTCCTGATTTTATAAAAAGTACCAACAAATACGATAACAATAAAAGCAAAATTCAGAAAAATCAGAAAAATACGAAAAAATACTACAATAAATGTGTTTAGTTAAATTTACATTTCTTGTATAATAAAAATTGAAAAGTAACTTTTATGTCGAATTTGTGTAATTCAAATTGAATGTAAGAGTCATATTATTTCATAATTATCTTATTTAAACTATAAACAGTTTCTTTATAATATTTGTTTCATATTAATGTTATGTTTAATTACTATCAACTACAGTGCAAGTTCTCAATCTGAGCAGAATCTTCGATTAATAAATCAACAGAGTTGCTGGAAGAGTCATTTACCCGTGTCAATGTTGATGTTAATATAAAGAACAAGTTTGATTATCAAATGTTTGTTATGTTACTTTCGATTTATAATATGAACACTTAACAGTGTAGGGGAATTATGTATATTTTTATAACTAATGCAACTAACTAGATTTCTTTAATTACTTTCAATAATTATGTGTGTTATAATAACATTGCAGACCTACAACTTGTCACTGTAAAAAAAAGCATCACTGATAAAAGAAACACAGTGAGAGTAATTTAACAGTGATGAAATGTTCATGCTAATATTTGAAGAGTAATTTTAAATGATCAGAACTTGACAGAAATCTATGGATTACAACTTTAACGTTTAATATGTAGGCATGTAAGTTTATTCAGAGATAACTATAAGAAGTTTCTTTATTAATTTTAAATTATTATACTAACTTCTAGTATATCAATTGCATAACATTTGCTGAGTTTGGACAAGAAACTTTACGCTTGCAGCTGCTTACAGGGTATTTGCGTGTCATGCTCTATTAAGTTCGAATATCTTACTGGTTTTACTTTACGTTTGTAATAAAATAAAATCCACACAGAACCCAGGGCGTCATTTGGCAGCATAGCTTTGCCCTCCGGCCACATGCAACGGACATGGACATGGAAACGAATGAAACTATAAAGCAAAACTCCATTTATATATATGTATATGGTCTGTATATATATAAATATATATATATATGTGTGTGTGTGTGTGTGTGTGTGTGTGTGTATGTGTGTATGTGTGTATGTGCGTGTGTTGGCCACAGCGAAAGCTGCTGCATTTTATTTTACCATTTGGTTCCATGGCAAAATTTATGAATTTCGACTCGTTGCCGCCGTTGGCCGCACATATGTGGTTTTTATATATTGACACTTAAAATTTATGGGACTTAAAATCTACAAAACGTTACCCAACACTGGACTGGGTTCAACCATGCCAGAGGCTAAGCCAACCCTACAACTGCTGCTTCTGCGACAGCCCTGAGAAGAATGTAAAATAGAAATTGTTTTGTTGTGCGAAACTATGAAACGCAGGACAAAAGATACTATTACAGGAGGGTCGGGGCAAGCAGAGAGCGCTGTTAAGCTGACAAATCTGAACAGCAAATCGAGCGTGAAATTTTATAGGGTTGCCAACATTCGAATGCATTTGGTAAACAAGATGTATATTTGTAAAATACATTTATGCAAAACTGCGTTGCTCCAAGTGTTAATATTCAACATATTCAAGTGCATTCGCAATAACATTATTTAATAACAGCTTATGTTAACTGAACAGTTAGTTGGAGCTAGAGCTGTAAAGCAGGGTTGCCACTTATTTATTGCCAGAAATATCATAAATTAAATTGTTTAAACTTTTTTCTTAACAATAAGTTAAAGTTTAGTCTTTTAAGCATATTTATTTCAATATTTAGCTAATTTTACCAATATTGTTTTCCTAAATATTGTGTAGTTTGACTGTTTAATATCTGGAAACAATGCTGATCGGTTGAAATTGTAGCTCATATTATATTAACAATTTACAAATTAAATTAAAAATTTGTTTTTATACCCTTGCAGAGGGTATTATAATTTTGTTACGAAATGTCTAACGCAGGAAAGCAGACATCTCCGACCCTATAAAATATATATATTCTTGATCAGCATCAACAGCCGAGTCGATATGGCCATGTCCGTCTGTCCGTCTGTCCGGTTGTTTCTATGCAAACTAGTCTCTCAGTTATAGAGCTATCTGGATGTAACTTGGTACGGATCAGTCTTTTTGCTGCAGTCTGTACATATGTCGGAACCGGCCGGATCGGATCACTATATCATATAGCTGCCATGGGAAAGATCGGTTGAAAGGTGCATCAGGGTTCTGCAAGGGTGATATCTTTGGCGTGCCAAAAATAACAAAGAGTACTGACCACTGCACCCTACTGTTTATTATTTACAATTATCAATTTACAATTTAAATATAATGTTGGAGCTTACTGAGTAAGCTTTAGGATACAATTTATGGCTAAAATGCATAATAATGTATTTAATGTATGTTAAGTCTCGTCCAACTACAGTGTCTTTTGACACTGTTCGATTTTATTGATTAATCTGAGCAGAGTCTTCGATTAACAAATCAATAGAGTTGCTGTAAGAGTCATTTACCTGTGAAGCCAAAGTGTTGGTTCTAGACTTAACAGAGTTCTTTTAAGCTGATGTTAATATGAGAGAGAGAAAGAATTTGATGATCAAATTTATGTTATGTTACTTTCAAATTATATTATGAACACCTAACAGTAAGGAGGAAGTGCTACTGTTAGCGCTTTCAGAGTGAACTTAAAATATATATATTTATATTTGATGCAACTAACTAGATTGCTAAAATTACATTCTCTGTTTGTGACTTAATAACATTACAGAGTAACATAACTGAAAAGAAAAACAGTGAGAGTAAGTTAACAGTGATGAAATTTCACTGCTAAAGTTTGAAGAGTACATGAAAATTAGCAGAACTTGACTGAACTGTATGGATTACAACTTTGACTATCAGAATATATAGGCATGCTAGTTTATTCAGTGATACTTTTTTTTTAACATAAAGTTTACAGCTTACTGTTAGAAATAACAGATAATAATATTTACATTATGCAGTAAAATTATTAATACACTCATATTAATTATGTTAACAATTTAACTTTGACTTAAAGAATATAAAAATGCAAATGTATTCAGTAAGAGTTTTTAAACAGAAAATCAACGGCATAATGTAAGAGATAACAGGTTATAAAGGAAACAAATCCTTCTCTTTATATATTATAGATTTGACATAAAATGAAGGATGCAAATTTATTAAGTGAAAGTTAATAAGCAAGAAATCAACAGCTTACTGTTAGAGTAGCAATAACATAATGCTAACATACTATAACATTGAAGTTCACTTAACATCAGAGCTTGCGAAAATAATCACCGGTCTATGCAATACAGATGTAGCTTAACATGTTAATTTACATAATGTTAAATTGTGCATAACCCGTAAATTACATGCAAATTTACAGCACAAACAACGACTTTATATAAAGTGTATAAGAAATAGATGTTAACATTGAAATGATGTTCGTGTCGTTTTGTTATTATTCAAAGAATTCATTAAGATCCATCCAGTTGATGAAATGATTTTTATGCATAATTTCATCATATTTCATCCCAGCAAGCTCATATTTCAAGCCACTTTTAATACGCTGCATAGTGAAAACTGCAAGGCAGGCGACAGAGATAGAGACAGACTGAGTGAGAGAGACAGGGAGTTAGTTGAGCTGCCTGTGTGTGGGTGTGTGTGTGTCAGCGTCAAAGCTGAAAATCGCTTAAGATTAATGATGCAAAAAATTGAGCATCATCAAAGAAAGTGAAAATGGAATTAGGTGCAAAGGCGCTGAGAGGGCAACAACAACAAGAGCAACAACGTAAGGCGAAAGCCGCAGGCTAAAAGGGGCCGGCAGATAGGGAGTGGCGGAGGGGGCAGGGCAAAAATACGTGCAGCACGCAAAGCGGAAGAAAATGGCGGCATAAAACTTAACTACAATAAGCGGCAAGCCAAGCCAAAAACGAGCTGGTAACAACTAGATACCAACAACAACAACTTTAGTTGTGGTATCTCTCCATCTATGTGTGTGTGTGTGTGTGGCATGCCTAAGCTCTTGTCTATGCACTGATCAAAAAAAGTACATAATTCTAAAATCAAGAATATTTGCTTAACATATTTTATTTCTTAAAATCAGGCAACTTTCAGATAATACAAAATTAGTTTTATTTACAATCAAGAAGTGCTTTCTATTTTTTTCGTATTTTTCGAAATTTCTAAAATTAAAATTTTTATCTCAAACAAAGAATTTTCGTCTAAAGAGTATCAAGTACCATATTATTTGTTAGCAGTGTATAGACAACAACGTGTAGCAAGTAGTTAGGCCAAAGTGCTCCACGTACGACGTGCAGGCGGAAACGGAAACGGAAATGGCAGCAGCAACGCCGACGCATACGCCGACGCTGACGCCAGCGTCGACATCGACGTCGACGTCCTGATGTTGCAACTTGTGTTTGGCCAGAGAAATTAAAAAGAAGCGCTTCCAACGCTAAGCCAAAATGAAATGTATGTCCTGGCGCTAATACGCGACACTCTGCAACCAATACAACCAACCCCCCCTCTCCCTGGCCCACTTCCACCCACTCTCGCCCTCTCCACTCACCCCTCTGTCAGCCTATTCCCCTTGGCGCTCCCACAAAAAACTTTGCGTTTGGTTCACAGCTTGTAGCCCGCACAAAATTGTGTTCACTAAGCCGCCGCACAGTGGAAGTATTTAAGAAACTTGTAGTCAAAGTCATATTTATTAAAATAGTTTGAGTTATTTCAAATATCATCGAACTATTTTAAATTATTTGAATTGAAATATGCGTACATTTGACATTGTTTTGATTAAATTAAATTAAAATAAATTAAATAAAGTCATTTTTAAAGTTTGTTGTCAAAATTTATAGACACTTTTTGATCACAATAATTTACATAGTTATTATATATATTATTATAATTATTATTCTATATATATTATTTTATATTACCACATTTGCAAGTTTAGTGTATTTTCACAGAAATATAGCATACTTTCTGGCTGATTTAAAAAGGAAATTAGAGTGTGAAAAGTGTTTTGATTAAATGGTCTTACCTCGTACATATTTCTATAACCAAATTAGTAAACAGTTATTATTATTATTATTATTATTATTATTATTATTATTATTGTTATTATTATTATTATTATTATTATTATTATTATTATTATTATTATTATTATTATTATTATTATTATTATTATTATTATTATTATTATTATTATTATTATTATTATTATTATTATTATTATTATTATTATTATTATTATTATTATTATTATTATTATTATTATTATTATTATTATTATTATTATTATTATTATTATTATTATTATTATTATTATTATTATTATTATTATTATTATTATTATTATTATTATTATTATAATTATTATTTTTATTATTTTAATTGATATTATTAATACATATTTAGTTATTTATTTATTTGTTTTCTTATTAGTCATAAAATAATTATTTTAAATAATATTAAGAATAAACAATGATTATGTTAATGATCTGAATACTAATAGTTAAATATGTAAAGTTATATATAACTTAAATTGATAACAAAATGGATCAAACAAATTTAAAAGTTTGAAAGTTATCCACCTATACATAAACATAAACTTAAACTTGTATATTATTTTAATAATTTAGATTTAATTAAGGAGTAATTAAAAAAGTAATATATGCATTTATTTAAATTTAAGACAGATTAGACAAAAAAATTAAAAGTCTACTACTTATATTCTCATTTAGAGGTTATGTTTAGAGTTTGTATATAACAGAGAAATTTCATTCACATATTAATTAAATATATATCATGAAATACCTTTTGTTAGGACAAAAAAAAGTCAGCTTAAGAAATAAAGTCAATAACTGAGATTAAAGCTCATAAGATTATTTGCAATTCAGCACCACTGTGCAGATTTGCAGTTGAAGCCAAAGCCAAAGGAAAGCAACTGGAAGCTGGCATTTGGTAGCCAAAAAGCTACAAAGGAAGCTGAAAGCCAAAGCCGACGTTGACGTCGACGTCGACGCTGACGTTAGCAGCGGCAGCGGCAGTGGCAGTGGCAGCGGCAGACTCTGCAGGGCCAAGGCGAAAAATAATTAGCGCGTTGCGTTTATAAGTTTCCGGTAAAAAGCGTTTTACGCTTGTTTAGCATCGGATGATGGCGGCTGCCAGACGGAGATTAAAGCCTGATATATTAATGGACTATGTAAGCGGGTGAGGGGGGTAAAAATGGGAAATGCAAGGGGTAAGGAAATTGGGAAAAGGGACAAGGGGATAGCAAAAGTACAACTTTCCGCTGAAATTCCTATTTCTGCTCATAATTGCCGAAAAGCTTTATACTTTCCACTCTCAACTCCTCAGTTCCATTTCCCATATCCCTCTGCCTTCCACTTACTCCCCTTTGAATCAAGTTTGCACAACTATTTCAATTTGCATGCGTGCGGGTAAAACTTTCTATTTTTTTTTATTATTTTCCCATTTCCCTTTCCCTGTTGCATTTTGAGTTTTTGCTGTTTTTTAAGTGATGCATTTTTGGTTAAAACTTGCAGTCGGAATCATGCTAAATTGCTTTGAAATTGCCAAATTTCTAAGCAATAAATTTGCAAACATTTTCATAAATATACGAGAATTTTATAGTAATTATTTGACCAACAACAAATGGTTACTTTATTCAACTTTTAGACTATGGTTTACATTGCAGAACTGCTTTTTTTTTCAACATATTAACTCCATAATTAAATGGTTTACGCGATTTCATGACAATTTGGCAGTGTGGCAACGCCATATTTTTCAGCACTGAAAAGAATTTTCAAATTGTAATAATTTCTATTAAATTAGTGACTTTTGTTTTTAGTCTTTCCTATATCCTATTTACTCAGACATTTATGTAAAATATATAGACCAATGCTGTTGTTGACACAAATATTCTTAAGTTGGCTGCAGCATTGAGAAAATTAGTTAAATACTAATTTAGTTTAAGTTTTAACCACCTTGTTCATATGTAAATTTCAAATTTTACGCCTTGTGCAAACTGTGGCAAGATGTACAATGTGTAGAATTGCTAAGAATGGTCAAATGCAATATTTTCCTTCACATTTTCGTCTTTCATATGTATCTTATCCATTTTTTACCTATTTTCTCAATAGAAATAACAATTCGATTTGCCTTCTTCATACAAAATTGACAGTGTGGCAACGCGATTTTGTTGAGTTGTCTTCCGCACTGCTTAGAATAGACAAAAAAATTTTCTATCAATTTTCAACTATAGTTTGGATATCTGAGATTCATTTTCCAATTTCTCCTAAAAGAATGTTAGTTATTGATCCCTAATAACTTACAGATGATTGTCTCATTTATTTGACTTATCCACACAAAATTGACAATGTGGCAACGCCTTTTTGTTGAGTTGTCTTCCGCACTGCTTAGAATAGACAAAAACAATATTTTCTTTCAAATTTTCTTTTTTAGTTTGAATTTCATTGATTTAACATTTAATTTCTCATAAAAGTATTTCAAATTAAATTGCTTTATTGACACAAAATAAAATATGTGGCAACGTCCTTTTCATAAGTTGTCTCCAGCATTATTAAGAATAGATAAAAGCAATAATTTCTTTAAAATTGTCTATTTTTTATTGGATTCCTTCAATTTTTTATCTAATAGCTCACAATTTATTGCCTTTTTCATACAAAATTGACAGTCTGGCAACGCCATGTTATTAAATTGCCTCCAGCAGTCATATGGATCGATAAAGCATATAATTTCTTTTACATTTTAGACTATAGTTTGAATTCCTTGAGTTTTTTAACTAATTACTTAAAATAAATAATTTGCTTAATTACACAAATGTCATATAGTGTGGCAACGCTATTTTGATAAGTTGTCTCCAGCAGGCATATGGATAGACAAAGCCAATATTTTCTTTTAGATTTTCGACTATAGTTTGAATGTCATTCGTTTTTAAGCTAATACTCGTAGAACAATGTCACATTAAATTGCTCTGTTCCCAAAAAAAATCTACAGTCTGGCAACGTCATTTTGTTGTGTTGTCTGCAATATAGTAAATCATTTATTTTACTCATTAAAGTGAAGAGAGAGAATATTTTAGAATTTAAAATAAATCAGATATACAGATTACTCGAACGTAACTGGAGTTTCCCCTAAAGCGATGTATTAGGTAATTCTCCTAGATAAACTTCAACTGTTGCAAGTCTGATAACCACCGACTGTTGGTATTTCCATCAAATGCACTTCACCCTCTAAGCTCATATTGTCTGTGAAAGTTGCTGTGGAATCGAGAGCTCAGTCGTCCTTAAAAAGGATTCCAAACACAACAGGGACTTCCAACTACGTTGGCAAACAACCAAATGGTGCACATGTTTTATCCCCCTTGCTTCCCTCTTCCCTCCTCCCTCTTTGCCAATTTTTCACTCCCTTTATTTTTTTTTTCTCTCCCAATTTATTCTAAAAATTTCGCCGACTTTTGAGGGTCGCAAAAAAGTCAATCCAGAGCCGAAAACCAAAACGAAGCCGAATCTAAACCAACCTAGAACCCAAAACCTAAACCTAAACCAAACGAAACCAAACCAATTTGCAGCATTTCGTTATAAACTTGCCACAAAATAGTTGCAAAAATTTTACGCCAACTGCCTTTGGGTTGTTGTTGTTGTTGTTGTTTTTGTTGTTTTTGTTGTTGATGTTATTGTTGAAACTGAAGGAAGCTGGAGCGGGAGAGAAAAGTGGGAGTTTCGGTCATTCTCGCGGCTCAGCCAATTTTTTGTGTGGTTTCCCACAAAGTTAAAAAAAAGCCAACAAAAAACTTTTGCATTTTTCGCATATGAAAGCAAGCCGGAGAGTCGGAAACCCGACCTGTAATATACTCTGCATCACTAAGATTCGCTCCCTATGTAATTCGTCCTTTTTCAATTTCTGGGCGACGGGGGTGTAACATCGTGTTTAAATTTTCTGAACACATCAACCCCAAGATACTCATTATGTGTGCCAAATCGCTAGTCACTAGCTATTAAACTGATCTTGTTAGGAGTCTGGGCTGTGCCAGTCAAAACTTCAGATAAACTTGATCTACCTGCAAGCAAATGCAGTGCTAGGAGATTTTAGGAGAGTTTAAGCTTCTAGCTGCTATCATCTCTGAGGCAGACAGACGGACAGACAGACGGGCAGACAGACAGACAGACGGACAGACAGACATGGCTATATCGACTCGGCTATTGATGTTGATCAAGTATATATAGTATACTTGATGGGCTGAACCACGCTTCCTTCTGCCTGTTACTTACACAAACTTTATATACCCCCACATAGGGTATAACCAGCGACGCTGACGTCGGCAGCAATGGCGACTGCGGCAGCGACGTCGACGGCAAATGCTGGCGGTGAATGATAAGCGTCAGGGAAACTCTTTAAGCTTGCGGCATTACAACAATAACAACAACAACAATAATGATAACAACAAAGGCAGCCAGCAGCGGATTAAGTGACGGAAATAGTGAAAAGGGTGTGCAGGGTGGTAAGGGGAGTGGTTGTAGGTGGTTAGGGGAAGGGAAATGGAGAATTGCACACAAATGCAGAAATATGTCATATCCTCTGTGTCTGGATGTTTTTTTTCAGCAACAACAGCAAGAAGAGGAACAACAACAACAACAACAACAACAACAACAAATGCAGCAACTAAGCGCATAGTAAACAAACAAAACAGAAAAACAAGAACAACAACATTTTGAGTTTATCCAACGGTGCAAATATATTGTAAATCTCACTCTTATTAACTATCTCTCTCTTTCTTTCACTCAGCTTCCCTTTTTCACCTGTCCGATCTTTGGTTTTCTCTTTCTCCTGCATTCTCTCAGCTTTTCGCTCTCTCTCATTAACTCTGTCTCAATTTGACTCTTTAGTTTTTCCTCACTTCCTTAAACTCCTTGGCACACTCTCACTTTCTCTGTTTCCTTCATTCTCTTTAATTTCATTTATCTCCTTTCCTCTTTCTCATTGTCTCTCACTTTCAATATCTCGCCCTTCACCTTTCCCTCGACTCCATCTCCATATCGCTCCTTCATTTCTCTCTATCTCTCTCTCTTTGCATTCATCTTTTCTCTACCCTATCTTTTTCTTTCCCATTGTTTCCTGTCCTATCTGACCTTCCCCTCTCTTCTTTTCACTCTCTCCTTGTATCCTTTTCTTTATCTTACACTCCTTAGCCCTCTCACATTCTATCTCTCCATTTCTCTCATTAAATTCCCCTTTCTCCACTCTTTGCCTCCATTTAACTCTCTTTCGAGAGAAAGGAAAGAAGAGAGGCATGCAGAGGGAAGAAAAGTGTGGAGGGGGAGAGAGAGACGGTGAATGTAAGGAAAGTAAAGGGAAAAAGTGAGAAAGGATACAATTCTCTTCTTTCATTTTCTCCATTCTTCTGTCTGCTATATCTCTCTCTCTCTCTATCTCTGACTCTCTCTCTCCCTCTCTCTCTCTCTCTCCCCCTCTTATGCTCACTCTCTCGTTTGCTCACACTCCTTTCCTATCTTTTCCGCTCTTCCTCTTGTTATCCTACCTTCTTTTCCTCTTTATCCTTCTTAACTAATTTTCTTTCTCTATTTTGGAATTGTTCTCTTTTTCTCGCTTTCGAATTTAGTCTCGTACTCTTGTTTTTCATTTTTCTTTGTTTTTTCTTCTTTTTCTAAATTTTTCCCAAAGTTTTTGCATTTTTCTCCTGTCGCCTTATTTTGTATTTCATTTATTTACCTTTTCTTTAGCTTCGCATAAAATCATGGCCGTTGAGCAACAACAATAACAGAATAGCCACAATGCTAGCGTATTAACTCCTCACCCCCACCCCCTCAAAGGGTGTTACCCCTTGAATACCCGTACCCATTTCACCCCACTGAGAAGGCAAACTATTCAAACCTAGGGCTCCACATATTTTTTAAGAGCAGTGTCACCGATGTTGTTACCGCCTTTTGCACAACTTAATAAGAATTTGACCAAGGAAATACCCTGTAAATTTGGATGTAGCTAACGGGCTTATATATATATATATACATATATGTATATATACTGAGCATGCTAGAAATTTTAAACATATATTTAAATATATTTTTTTACACATACAACAAAGAAATTAAATGGCAGCTGTCGTTTTTATAATGGCTGCAAACCGGTTCTAAACCGATCCTCAGAGAACCGTTCGGCTTGTGTCTTTCGGTTAGTCGAACCGAATCATGAATCGAATCCTTAAGATTAAATGTATCTGAAACACAAAACAAAACACTTCAAAAACTAAAGGTTCGATTCGGAATATTAACCAGTCGGAATGGCTACAGTCGAAGTCGACTATGAGAGACCCTTTACTTATTCTTCAAAATGGCAATAAGAGTAACACTAATAGTTCCCCATAACGCGTTGTAACGTCAATATGCTCTTCTTCTTCCTTTGGCCCGACACTGAGTAATATTAAGTTTTGAATAACTCCCGAGTTTATTATCCGATCGCGATGGAATACGTTGAGTACGTTGAGACCCTGATACTCGTCATGTGTGCCAAAATTCAGGACTTTAGCTTTTCGTTTTATGGGATTTCAACAATTTTGTTTTCGATTTACGGAGGCGGAAGGGGGCGTGACAAAATTTTAAAATAAACTTGATCTGCTTAGCCCATAGACGAACCTACATACCAAATTTGGTGACTCTAGCTCTTATAGTCTCTGAGATCTAGGCGCTCATACAGACAGACGGACAGACGGACATGGCTATATCGACTCGGCTGTTGATGCTTCAAGAATATATATACTTTATGCGGTCTGCCGGACTTCCTTCGACCTGTTACGCACATTTTTTTTTGACAAACTTAATAGGCCCGTTTTAATTTTTTTATATTTATTTAATATTGATTTCAAAAATGTGCAAAAATAATAATGAAATCATATTCTTAACTTAGAGTTCTTATAAAACAATATTTATGTTTAGATTTATAAATGCTTAACAAATCAAGGAAAATTGAAAATAATTGGGAAAATTAAAAAGTTAGTTGGTATTAAATCAATACTAATAAAATAGATAATAAAATTATGATTTTAAGTTAAAAAGTAAGAAATTTTTTTAATAAATAATTTTATAGACTAAAAAAATCTAGGAAAAAAAGAAAACAATTGATGGCTCATTGGGTATAGTAGTATTACTTATCAAATTTCTAAAGTTTAGTCTTTGATAGTTTAAGGGTAGTCTTAAATGTAAGTTAAGTTTGGGGGGTAAGTGGGGTATATCAATTAATTAAATGCCCGGCATATTTTGATGGTAAAAGAAAATACATACATACATTGACTACACAGAGCGAAAAAATCAAGTATTTCGTACTTAAAACGGCACATTTCATACTTGATTTCTCACTAAGAATGAAAATACTGAAGTAAAGAATTTCATTCTTATATCAAGTACGATTTTTTAAGTTCGTTTGTACTTGATTTGAGTACTATTTAAACTTGAATTAAGTTCTTAAAACTCTGTAATTAAGTACAAAAATATCTTAAAAATAAGTATTTTCAAACTTGATTCAAGTAATCTTGAACTTGATTTAAGTTTTCGTGTACTTAAATTGTGAGTATATAATATTCTTGAAATAAGTATTTTCATACTAGATCCAAGTCATCTTGAACTTGTTTTAAGTTCTCGTGTACTTAAAAACGGATTATATAATATTCTTGAAATAAGTATTTTCATTCTTGATTCAAGTTTTCTTGAACACAAAGTAAGTTCTCGTGTACTTGAAATTTGAGTACATAATATACTTGAAATTAGTAAATACAATCTTGAATCAAGCTTGGTTGCGCTTGAAATAAGTTCTTGTATACTTGAAATGGAAGTTCACATGTACTTAAAATAAGTATATCGATGATTAAATGAAGTATCCTAAAATAAATATTTATTTATTATTTAAATAGTTTTTTTTAAATAAAAACAGACACCAGGATGTAGATTTATCATTTTTCTTTATTATACAAAATACTTTTAAATATAAGTCTGTTATTTTCCATATTTACAACAATTAAATGTACTTAATTCTGACATATGTTTTGTTATAATTTAAAGGATACAAATATAATGGAGGACTTACAAATTCTAAAATGTTTCTCTAAATGTATTCGAAAAATTGAAAACTTAGTAAGTGTTTGACTACAATTATTTTGAACGCATTTCAATATTAATAATTTTGTTGTCATTAAGTGATCAACTTTAAAATGATATATTAATTCTTTTGGCTTCTCAAATGCCTTATTACATTTAAAGCAAATAAACATTTTTAAAATTTATTTTAGGTATATAAAAACTGCAAAAGAGATGTTAAATTAGATGACTTTGTATCAAAAGGAGTATCAATTTGAAAAATATACTTTTGGATTAGCAGCCAAGGTTGTTCACAGGGTACTGGATATTTTAGCGACAAAATTTGGAAAATCTTAAAACATACATCTAGACTCTCAATGAAAGAGTTAAATTTAAGTAAATTACCATCGAGATATATATAAAAACCTACTAGGTCACACTCCGAACTTCCAACAACGATTATAAAAGGCTGTACTGTCATTACAGATGAGTAGAATTTGTTTATAATTGAATTAATTTTCCGTTGATAGTCGTTGATGCTTAAAATGTGTAAGGAAAAGCACTCTTGGACATCCGTCATAGTTGCTTTCTTGTATTTCTTTCCACAATCGTCCTTAAAGCGTGCAGTTGGTGGTAGTACAGCATTTAAAAGGATAGCCGCTAAATAATCTTGCGCATCTATAATAAATTAATGTTAATATTAAATTAATCCAACGAATTTTAATGTAATTACCATTGTTTGTTGCTGACTTTGCTTTAAGTAAAAGCTCTTTGCAGTAGTCATTTGTGAGATTATTATCAAAATATTTGAATATTTTGATTTTATACAGCTCCCATTTTGAAAACAGCATGTGGTCTTTCGATGGATACAATAAGTCAAAATCAAATTTTATCTGAAATGTATTGTTTAGTCAATTTAAGAATAGTACAAACTAAATCTATATTATAATTACCAAGTCAGCAGCTTTAGCGTTGGATAATTTCGACCAATTCTTAAAAAACTCGGTTGAATTTAATTGTTTTAAGTCTCTTTGACGAATATTAAAAGTTGCTTTCCATTTTTGGCACATCTCTTCCCAGTCAGCGCAGTCTCTATTTAATGATGTTTTTAACGCAGTACCAACGGACTCATCAATTTCAGTTATAACAACAATATTTATATCAGTGTTATCTTCTTCTTCGCAGACATCGAGCTTAGACCTTTTACATCTAGAATTTCTATACTTAGAGTATAATTTTCCGGTCGGATTATTTCTTGCTCTTCTTCCAATAAAATAATAATCCTAAAAATTAAACAACACAAAAATTAAATATGGAAATGAACTAATTGGCAAAACTTATGAATATATTATACCTGCATAACATTTTCGCACGGGAAAACTGAACAAATTTCATTTAAAATACTACTAAAATCATTTATTTTTATTTGAATGTTGTTAAAGTTGGCCTCTTCCACAATAATATTAATTATGTCATCCCTGTGACAATTTAATAGTGATTTGTTCTGCTGTTCATACATCAGGACGGAACGCCCTTTTGCAGACTCTTTGAGAATTGTCTGTAAGTCCTAGAATTTATAGGAAAATTATAGTTTAAAACAAGATGGACATTTTAAATTAAATAAAATTTTGACAAAAGATAATCGCACAAACTAAACTTTAATCGAATAAATTAACTAGAGGACACTCACCCTATTTAAAACCGGGCTTAATGTACTAGCCGATCTCTGAGATAAGGAACTTAGCCAGGCTTGAACTTTTGAGCCCATAGTCAGGGTTTCGTCGTCGATTTCAAACTAATAAAAAAGAAAATTATGTTCTTATGTTCTGGAGGATATCGGATAAATATACTTACTTTTAATTTTTTCCAGGTAAACAGTTTCTCTCGAAATTGTACCCTCAATCCTAAAGGAGGAACTGCCTCTTCCAAGTCCTCCCTCTCCAAAAATTGCAAGCTCTTAAATGATACTTTAGCCGCTAGGTTAACAAAATAAAAAATAATAATTAATACTTCGCAGATTTATATACATATATGCATCTTGTAATCAGTCGGCTCAAGTTAAATTAATTTTCAGCATTCGCGGGGTAGCGAGATCGCAGTGGAAGCTGTTAGCGTTGGCATCAACATATACATGTATATGTATATATATATTAATATTAAATAAAATATTTGTATATTTTGTTCAATTTAATTACACAAATATAATTTGAGTCGATTATTGCCAGGAACTAAAATTTAATCTTTAATGTAAAACGTGAAAAAAGTGATATAAAGTAAATCAAATCGGAAACACTACAGTTGTGCGTACGCGACCAATTTACATATATACACATACACTTGTGCATATGTACATATGTATGTAAAGTCGCTTCGCAACAAATTTCTGCGCACTGTCTTGCTTGCACACCTTTTTTCTTAACTTTTTAATTCAGAGCCTATACTAATATAACGATCGGCATCCTTTTAAACCACTGTTTTACACTTGTAATTTTCACTTTGGCTGAATAGGGTATGCCACGCCACTTTCTGCTTTATACATACATATTTACTCTTGCACAAACTTGTAGGAATATGTCTGGTACTGGGTATATACATATGTATGTACATATGCATATAATTAAATAAAAAAGAGCATTGCCGTATTAAAATAAATACTAAGCTAAAATGAAAGTACAATCGCATACATATTTATGTATGTATGAATATTCTTATGTACACATACTAAATATTTATGTATACATTTACATATGTATAGATTACATACATACTACTTTAATATGCGCGTTTGTTCTGTATATTATTAAACGCATTTCACTTATTTCACTTATAATTTGATTTTTAAAACTTACCTTTCAAGTAAGGCAAAACTTCCAATAAATTAAACTCTTGTAGTAGATTTTCTAAATCGTCTTGATCACACACACTTTTTTCACTGTTCACTGACATCGTGCCGCTTCAACTCTAAACTGCAACTAAATGAATTTGAACGCTGTGATGAAATTCACATTGTCCACCGAAAATGCCGAGAGATCGCAAAGAAGAAACAAATACTTCTATCCCTTTCCCACTTGATGGCATCATACGTCGCATCTCGCACCGCGACGAAGATTTACCGTTAATGGCGCCATTCATGCTTCACATTTCTTGCGAATTCCAAACTAGAGATGAGCACGCGCCAATAATGTTTGACACGAGATGCACGAGCCCGTATTTAATTTAATTAGGTAACACGCAATCGCGTGAGCACACAGTGAAATTGCCTGCAGTGCCCGGCCCGTGTCCATATCTAGGACCAAATAGATACAAAGTAAATGCAAAAAAGACTACAAAGATTGTATGCTACCCTTATGTACATACTTTTGACCAAAAATATATATTGATTTTTTATATGGTTTACTTAAAACAATAAATATGACTTAATATTTTAATTATGTTTCATTTCATTTCTCATGATTTTGTTTGCAGCGGCTATAAGCACTGTCGCAAAAGTAGTTGTCCCGCAAATCAGCCCGTCGGCAGTGTTTCTGCACTTTGGTGTACATATGTATGTATGTATGTACATACGTCGAAATGTTAATGCGCCATATAAATATTTACATGTACATAAACATACTTAGCTCAAGATTTATTGTACTTCAATCAACTATGTCACTTAACTTTCTTTTTTAGAAGAGCATTTTAAAATAAATGATTAGGTTCATAACTATCGCAGCAAAATTATATGTATAAAATATATGTATGTACATATGTATACATGTCTGTCGATCAGTTAAACATTTGTATATCTTGATTTAAGATTTAAAAAATCTTGATGTAAAATTTAAAAGATCTTGATTTAAGTCCGTACAAACTTGTTCTGTGAGTATTTGCTGCAAATATCCGTTTTAATATACTATTAAAACAATCAGTTTTAAAATGTGTACATGTAAACATTATATATATTTTTTAAACAAAAAGCAGAACAACAATGGAAAAAAAAAATTTTTTTAAAGGCCCTTAGTGGGATTTGAACCCAGGCTCCAAACTTATATCAAGTATTTTCGCACTCATATCCAGTAAATCTTGCGTTTTACTTAATTCAAGATTTTTTTCTCTTATATTAAGATATGTTGTACTTGGTTCAAGAATTTGTGTTCGTATTTTGAGTAATTTGTACTTAAATCAAGTACAATTTTTAAGAATGGAAAATACTTAAATCGAGGTCATTCATACTTATTTTTAGTAGGGCTTTTTTCGCTCTGTGTAGATGCTTGGCGTTATAGTTCTTTTTCGACTTTCGTTTAAAGTTGACAGTGCTGACTACGCATATATCCTGTATTCTCAGTAAATTTCAAATCCGGTCAGCTGTTTAGCTTTATCAATTTTTCGCTGATATATGTAAATAGCCCAATCATCTGATTCCCCCTATAAACTTCCCTAATTGCAGAGTATGTTTGAGTCGTGTGGTTTAATACGTATTTACATTTATTGTCAAGCGTTTCATTGTTTTCAGAGAGGTTTGCTTTTGTAATGTACGCTGCATATTTAACGCACTTTTCCTTACAGGGCTGACTTCTCAGATACCCTGTAATTTGTGCAATTTTAAAGTCAAACAGCTGTGAAAACTTATTCAATAATTTAGTTAATAAAATAACCTTAACAAATAATTCTCCTAATGAGCTGCCAAAATTATAGGGTATCTGTTAGTCCTTCAATCCTTTTCAATACCTTTTCCTTATTACGCGTGATTACTTTTCTTTTGCAAAGTGTGCCGCATAATTAGCTCACTTTTTCTTGCAGTTCTGATTATGCAGATACCCTGTAATTTGTGCAATTTTAGAGTAGAGTCAGTTATGCGAACTAATTCAATGAAATAACTATTAAAATAGCTTCATCAGCCGATTTCCCTGCACTCCAACATTACAGGGTATCAGTGAGTCACTCATTGTGCATTCACATTTCTTATTTTCAAGCGTGATGTACGCCGCATAATTAGCGCACTTTCCGTTGCAGGCGGGCGTCCGTTACAGTGAGCACTCCAAGTGGTCAACCCCTCGCCTCGACTTCCCCTCTGTCAGCCAATGCCGCAGGGAGTCCGTTGCAAGTGGCTTTCAAGTTGACGCCGTCGTTGATGTTGACGTTGATATTGGGACAAAGCCACGAGCCAGGGCAGCAATTGAGCAGTTTTTATTGTGCTTTTGGGTCGCCCATAACGAGACGATTGGATGGCTTTGTTTGCAGCATTTATATACCCCTGCAGAGGGTATTATAATTCTGTCAAGAAATGTGTAACGCACTAAAGGTGGCATGTCAGACGGACCCTATAAAGTAGATGTATTCTTGATCGGCAACAACAGTCGATTCGGTATGAATTCGGCCATGTCTGTCTGTCGGTCCGTCTGTTTATCTGTCTGTCTGTCTGTCCGTCTGTCTGACTGTCCGTCTGTCTGACTGTCCGTCTGTTTGTTCTATGACTATTACTCTTTCAGTTGTCTAGCAATCTGCAGACCGTACTTATTTCAGAATCAGTCGGATTGGATCTCATTATCATATAACTGCCATAGGAACAATCGGTCGAAAATTGAAGTATAGTATAAACATTTATGTTGTCTTTCAAGATTTGTCAACCAAACTCACAATTTGTATGTTTGGTATTGTTTTATACATCCCAATCGGTTATAGTTAATATCTGACTATCATATTATATAGCTATAATAAGAATGACTAGTCAAAAATTGATTACAGAGCTCTGGCAGTGAAGTCAAATCTTTCGCTTGGCATAAATAACCAAGAATACAGTCACAGGGTATCCTACTGTCGTACGCACCCGACTGACCGGCTTGTTGACATTTTCTCCGCATCTACTCATCTCTTGCCACTTTTTTTTTCTGTTGGCCATTTTTGAAGCGTTTTTCGCCATTTCGAGGGCAATTCGGCGACATCGACATGCCAAAATGTTCTTGCAATTGCAACAAAAATTGAGAAAATGAGAGAAAGGGAAAAGCAAACTAAAGTTTTTTGCTCAGCTGCAATTTGGCTAGGTGTGTGTGTGTGTGTGTGTGTGTGTGTGTGTGTATGTGTGTGTGTGTGTGTGTATGTGTGTGTGTGTGTGTGTGTAACTCTCACACTCCAACACACTCCATGTGAGCTTGTAACTTTAATATAACAGTGTCCAGTCTGAGATGTATGCAGAATAAATATATGAAAAACACAAAACAACACTTAAGTACGTACGTAGTACAGAAAATAGAGACAGAGGGAGATAGATATAAAGAGAGAGAGAGAGACAGCAAGTCACCCAATCATTTAAGGAGCTCTATAAGAGCATTGCGACCTTATTCATACTATAATGCACATCTGAATGCACACAAATGCAGGAGAGCATGAATAAAAGGAAACATTAAATGACACAAATCTTGGGTAGCAAAAAAGCAGAGAGCAAAAATGCAACAATCTAATTATTTCACTTGAATGCGGAGTTTTTTAAAGGGAAATTTAATGCGTAACATCAAAAGTTAGTTACAAATAAAATTACCAAGTTTTCTGGTATATATTTAGTTGATCTTTTCTGCAGCGAATTCACATGGTACTAGTATCAGAAAATATGTTCAATATGTATAAACTTTATAATCAGGTAAGATTAAAGATTATTGTATTCAAATACATTTATTTTTAATGAATTAAATTATTATACGATTTTAAAAACCAAAGAATCAAATATTGTTTAGTTTTCTACAAATAAATTTTGATAAAGAATAAAGGCATAGTTTCTCATTAAATACAAAACAAATTTATTTAGGTATTTTTAGTACATTTAAAAAAGTACAAGTTTGTCAAAAAAAATGTGCGTTACAGGTCTAAGGAAGTCTGGCAGAACCCATAAAGTATATATATTCTTGATCAGCAAGAACAGCCGAGTCGATATAGCCATATCCGTCTGCCCGTCCGTCCGCCTGTCCTGCTGCATAAACACCTAGATCTCAGAGACTATAAGAGCTAGAGTAACCAAATTTGGTGACAATACTACTGAGACCCCAACAAAGGTCACGTTTGTTTCAGAATTTTGCTACGCCCCTTCCGCTCCCAAAAATCTAAGAAATTTAAAAGATGCAAATTCGGCATACATAAAGTTTACTCTCCTTTCGATATGTACTGAAAATTTAATCGCAATCGGACAATAAACACCGGAGATTTGAATCAAATAAATGTTAAAATATACAAAGGTTGGAGGCAGCAACTTGAGGCAAGGAAACTGGTAATTTTCCATACATTCGACAATGGCTACACTGGGTGTGTCGAACTCTTGTGGTGTGGTTCTGAAGTTCGACACCTACCAGAGGCACACTTTTTTTTTAGGTTATTCTTCTTTTTAAAATGTATTTATTATTTACAAATTTATCTAAGTTTATAATGTTATTTCCTTTTTGAAGAATAAGTAAAGGGTCTCTCATAGTCGACTTCGACTGTAGCCTTTCCGACTGGTTTGTTTTCATGTTGCATAATATTTTGATTGTGGCTAACGTTGTCTGCCTGAGGCTATGCAAAGATTTACATTAAATACATCTTCAAAACGTAAATGCAAACTAAATCAAAAACAAATGTCCAAAAATGTCCAAAAATCTATAAAGATTTTGACAAAGAGCTTTGCTTTGTATTTAAATATATAAATCATACTTTATATTATAGTATATATTGTAGATATATTCCCACAATTTTCGCAATTTACATTTGTGGCAAATGTTCAACACACACACACACACACACACATTATCCGCAATCGCCTGACCCCTTTCCATTCTCCCCTATATCGCCTAGACTTAACCCCAAACCCAAATCCAACCCTATCACACCGTTTCCCTCTCATACGGCCAGAATACTGGGTAAATATGCCATTGAGGAACAGCTTCATTAGCACAAAATGTAACATGCACCACACACACACACACACACACACACACACACCCATACAGACCAACACAGCCAAATGTGCACATGTGTAAAATGTTGCAAACAATTTTTGGGTTGTAAAATAAAATATTTGCTCAACAGGCGGGACAAAAAAAAAACACCAAAATAATTGCAACTAATTAAAGTGCAAATGCAAATATTTGACTAAATAAATTTATACCCACACACAGACACAAGCGCTGAAAATTGATTAAATTCGAAATGGTCAAGAATAGCAATAACAAAACTAAGCTAAAAAAATGTCACTATTTTAATTTATGGCGTAGATTAAATGCTCTTAACTTTTCAGCTATAAATTTAAAATTGTATTTGATTTCATTTAATTGATCATTTTATTATATTATTTCCAATATTTTATTTTAAATTCTAATAATTTCTAGTATGTATATACTTCTGTTAGTGGACGTGAAATAAATGTATATAACTTAGATAACCTATAGATATCTGATCTTAAACTGCATCAACATATAAACAAGTATGTTTAACTCTGAGTACCAGGAACCATAACTGTGTGGAGTATTAAAAGATATAAACAGTTTATATAAATATAATATGATTTTATATGTATTAATCAAATTATAGTAGTATTTTGAATTTCTAAAAAAATACAGATAAATATGGTTATTGATTATTATTACATGCAACCACAATAATGAGTCAAATTTATTGATAATAATTTTAATTACTTTCTATTTTGTCAGTTTGTCATATGATTTATTTAATAAATTGTAAACAAAAGTTTTTGGATACTTCAATTTTTGATTTAAAAGTAAAACTCACGAACATATATTATTTTTTAATAAAAAATGAAATATCTTCCCTAATTTGGTATATTTAAAGCACATTATTCTCCAACAGATGTATACCCTGTCCAGTCAAAATAGGCTTTTGTCCCAAATACCCGCTGGAAGGGCATAAACTGCGTATTTTGATAGTGAAGTGTGAATTTGGACTGGTTAAAAGTTCACAATGTGTACAATGGATTGCAACAAAGGATCAATAATACAACATAGTATTAGTGAATACCAAGTGGATCGACTGCAGATACCCTGTACAATTACTGTCAACTATTAACAGATCCAAATTATCTATTATCATAATGTAGAAATTGTTGCAAGTACTTTATATGTGATATTGAAATGTAATAAATATTTTAATTTCTTTTTTTTTATTTTCATCGAAAATACGAGTTAATATTTATTGTTTAAATGCAAATTTCAAAATAAAATGTAACATGTTAACAACCTATAAAAAAAAAGATAGCATATCTGAGATTCTCACATTCATCCAGATCATATTTTACAGATTTGATTTTTAGTGTTTTTATAATTCTTAATTGAAAGTCCTGATAAAGAGCGAACTTAAATTAAATTTTAGAAAATAATTTGTCTGTCCTGCTAAAAAAAAGTGACGATGGAAGTGCAAAGCATAATTAAAGTGAGCATGGATATTATAAATCAATAATACAGTGACAATAAAGGACGGAAATCAGTTGAAATGAGACGTTGATTGAAAATAAAAGTTGAAGACTTTGTTATAGAAAAGCATCTTTAATTTCCATAATGGAAATTTACATTTTTGAGTATTCATCCTAAAACTTTTCCAATTTACAGGGTATTTCATTGGCCTATTTAAATAATTAGTGAAATTCAATTTAAGTTTACATTTGATGCTCCCACTGGGTGACTAATAAATGCCCATTTACCACTTTGTGTGCTGCGTTTTGTGGTCCACGCACTTATGTAGATACAGGGGGAGGGGGGCGTGGCAGATGGAGGCTAATGGAGAGAAGGGAAGCGGAGTCTAGGGGTAGGCGAGAGAGTACGATTCTCTCAGGCACTTGGCGGGTTAAGAGCTCAGATAAATGTTTAAAATGTTGCGTGCACATTGTTCTTGTTGCAGTTGTTATTGTTTGTTGCATGCCCCATGGAATCCAATGTGTGTTGGCGTTTATATATGGGCGTGTGCGTGTGCGTGTGTGTGTGTGTGTGTGTGTGTGTGTGTGTGTGTGTGTGTGTGTGTGTCAGAATGCGATTATTCGCTTGACTGCCCGCCGAGCACCAAATGCAAATATTAACAAATATGAAAAGCGAACTGAATCGAGAGCCTCCCCAACTCCAACACTTCCCCTATCGAGCCACCTATCGACCTATTGACCCACCCAGTGTCATTTCCGGGCCTGACAATTGTTTTTGTCGCCACTTGACCAAACATTTTAATTCAGCAGTCTTTTCAATTTATTGTATATTTTATTTAAAATCTGAAACCTGAAACCTGAAGTGCTATCGATAAGTGGCATATTGGTATTTGTTATAACAATAATTCGTTAAATTCTGATTAAGAGATTTAATTTTTAATGTTATTAATATCAACTTCGATAAACTATTGTTTCATCGATATGCAAACGTAAGAATTAGCTGATTGGAATCCAATTGGATAATCGACATAATCTTATTTGATATGCGTTTGAACACCAAGGTTAATATTGTCGCTAGACGATAACATCGATTTATCCATAGCAAATTATTGATAACGCGCTGTGAACAAATCAGAAATAAGCATAGCTCTGGTTATAGTTTTAACTGTAAAGATTTTGAACAAATTTACCGATACGTAATTAATCGATAATCAATGAATTACTTATCGATATCAATTTATTTAGGGTTTTTTTAAGACCATGCTTGCTCTATATTTCTGTCACTATTTGAGGCATTTCAATACCCTGTGCGCATTAAAAATGCGCAAAAAGGGTATAATGAATTTGTGTGAATGTATGTAACAGGCAGAAGGAGGCATCTCCGACCACATAAAGTATATATATTCTTGATCAGTATCAATAGCCGAGTTGATTGACACCTGTCCGTCTGTCCGTCCGTCCGCCTGTCTGTCCGTCCGTCCGTCCGTCTGTATGAACGCGTGGATCTCAGCAACTATAAGAGCTAGAGACTTTAAATTTGGAATGCAGGTTCCTGAATGCCATACGCAGATCAAGTTTATTTTAGATTTTCGATATCAAGTCCCGTTTGTTTAAGAATTAGAAAAATTACCATAACATAAGCAATGTTAATGGCTAGAGACTAGAGATTTGGCACACATGATAAGAACTTGGGCTTAATGTACCCAGAAAATTTCATCGCGATGCCACTCCCCCTTCGCTCACAATTGGAAAAGCTGAGCTGAATTTTTTAGCTAGTTATATAAAAATATTTTTGTTTTAAGACCTGCACAGGGTATCCTCGACTGATCGGCTTGTTTCGTGTTGATAAGCAGCTTCTATTGCCACATTGGGAATACACAGTATGTTAAGTAATTGTTTGGACTGAACAAAAAAAAAATCACACATTTTATTTTGCAGATAAATATTTCTTTTGTGATTATTTTACTTATTTTATTATAGTTGCTTATGATTCTCAGCACAAGCTAAATAAAATAGTGGGCTTTATTAAATAACAAGCCGGAGAGTCGGGGCGGGAGCGATAGTAAGGAACGATATGTTACAGTCAAAGCCGACTATAAGAGACCCTTTATTTATTCTGCAAAACTCTCGACTATTCGTTTGGTAGCTATATGCCATGGGATATATTAAAAACCTTAGACTCAAGACTCTGGCTTTAAAAAATCGATGGGATTAACAATAACTGGTGCTGCTTAGCGCATAGACAGACCAAACTACCAAATATTTTGTGTCTCTAGTTCTTATAGTCTCTGAAATCTAGGCTGTTATATAGACAGACGGACAGACAGACGGATGGACGGACAAACGGACGGACAGACGGACAGCCAGGCATATCTCTATCGACTCGGCTATAGATTCTGCTATAGATACATCAATACATATGTACATATATACTTGATGGCTTCTATCACTTCATTTGACAAACTTAATAGACTCTTGGTACTTTATTAAAGTCCAGATTCTAATAGAAAAACCAATAAGTGAGTACTTTAATTTGTCAAAACAATTACTTGACAAACTGTTCGCTTCTATCAACTTATTCTGTGCTTATTTTGTGTGCTCGCAATTAACGCAATTACCCCTCCCATTATATACCCTGTGCTGGCATGTTGCAGTTGCAACAATTTCAGTTGCATTGTTTAACGGGAAACTCGACATTCCGCATAAAATGCAACACTAATTGCAAATTAACAGCAACATAAAACTAGTCGATAAAGCCACCAGCACCCTGCCCCAGGGATGCAAGCAGAAACTAACGGTGCATATTGCTGTCTGTTCTTTTGATACCCTGTCAACTGTGTGCATGAAAAGGGTATGAAGTTTTCAAAAGGATTTCAAGTGCGATCTGATTAGGAATAGAGTATAGGGTGTCTGTTAGTTGAGCCGATATTAGATATAACACGAGGTTAAGTAATTCATTATCATGCTTGTTTCTGTAGACTTTATTTACAGAGTATAAATTTGCACAATTACTTTACTACTAAATACAGGGTATGTATATGTTATTCAAACAATTTTATCTAAGAGAAGAGTACAAGTTATAAGGCAATCAAGTTTGTAGCTGTGAGCACATGAAACGGACTATGACGTGTAATTTATAAATTACTACAGGGTATCTGCTAGTCGAGCTCCTTCAACTGTTGTACGATGGAAAAAGCGAATTAATATATCCCTCACTTGAAACGCATAACTGACAGTTATTACTTAATTACTAAGTACAGGGTATCTGGTAGTCGAGCACTCTAACTACATGGCGAGACTAAGAAATTTAACACAGTAACTTTATGTTTAGACATCACTTAAGCTATATAAATATTTATTAATAATTTGCAACAAGGTGCAGGGTATTTACTAGTCGAGCACTTCCCGCTGTTGAAAGTACTCCTCGAATTCTCATTAATTTTGCATTTAAAAAATAATAACATTGTCGGGACTCTGTTTTCCAATTGCCAAAGCAGACGGCATATTAATGTATATGCACTTCAATATACACTCACCTACTCCTACATAAGCATACATCCACACACACACACACACACACACACACACACACACACACACACACACACACACGCACACACACAACTGTTTGCATTTGTATTTATAACGTGATATGTCGACATTTTGTCTTGTAATTAAATTTGCAACAACAAGAGCAAGGAAAACATAGTTGAAACAGTGATTCACACACGCACTTGAACACTCACTCACGCACACACACTCACCGCACACACACACACACACACACACACACACACACACACCTTTACACACACATACTCACTTAGCTGTATTGAATCAATCGCTTGAACGTTACGCTGAATTAAGTGCTTCAACTGGCGGGTGCTAAAACAAAACTCGGTGGGAAAAATAAAAACAAGTAAGAACGTAATGGTCGAGACCCCGACTTAAATATACCCGTTACGCAATTGTATCAATGAATCAGGCAATGCAAATATGAGTTATGATTTTAAAAAAAAAATAAAAAACAACAAATAAAGCCGAAACAAATTATATAAATTATTATTTATGTATTTAACTATTTATTTAACGTCAACCAAAAAAAAATATAAACAAAATATAAAACAATAAAAGAAAATAATAATATGAAATTAACAACAAATATATGCCATTTTTATCTTAGAACTGAAAAGATGAAGAAATGCTTCATTAATTTAAGTTATGCTGACTTAAGTCCGTCAATATTCAAATAATTGTTTAATTGATCCAACATTTGTTGCAACCCAATCAGATCAATAAAGGTTTAAATATGTATTGTTATGCTGAAATAGTTGCTAACAAGTTTGGATTAATGTTCTCAATAGCAAGAATAGAGGCGTCTGAATTGAAAACTCGACAAAGTCTATCGTAATCAATGCATAGACAAAATTCCAGATATCATGGTAAACTATACTTTTATTTTTTTTTAATATTAAAATATAAATAGGAAATAAGTTTGCTTTTTGCTTTAAAAAAAATTCATAAATTTTAAATAAATGTTTTTATTATGTTTTATTATAAGAATCAAATAAAACTCTTATTTTAGATGTTTATTAAAGAAAATAACTTTAACTCTTTGTATGATACAAAATAACATATCCTTTTAATTTACGAGTAACGGGTATAAAAAGCTTAAAAGAAAAGTAAACTCCTACACCAAACACACATACAGACACGCACACACTCATAAAAATAAAGCAGTGCCTGTGCAAATATCGCTCATACGCCTCGTAAACTGTTTAAAACTGCATGACAGTTGATTTCACCTGCAAGGTGTTGGCTCGGAAAGTGTCCATATGTATATATGTGAGTGTATGCGTATACGTATTTGTGTGTGTCTGCGGGTGTGTGTGTGTGTGTGTGTGTACGTATTGCAAAAGTTCAGACGAGGTTAAGCAAAGATTTATACAGCAGCAGCAAAGTTTCGAGTGCTCGGCTATTTGAGGTTGAGTCGTCTCATAGTCAAGTGTCACCTGAAGAAACAGCTGAATTATTGAGTGACAACGACAACCAGAACGGGACTGTGTATGAGAATTGACTCCACCACTTGACGGTGTCTGTTGTGGTGTTACTTTTCTTTTTTTTTTTGGGGGGGGGGGGGGAGATGTCGTGCAAAACTCCCCTTTCGCATATAGGTCATCGGTAAACTACAGCAAATAAACTACTAGTACTTGGGTGTCAATTTATACACTTGATTTCAGCTAAATGATTCATTTTAATGTTGCTTAATGTTATACAAAAATTGCAGTACTTTATTTTAACAACCTTTCTTGCATTTGGGTTAAGTGTGATTAAATGATGACCATAATCATTGTGTCAATTAATTAAAACTGTCAACTAACAGCAAATTAGAATATTTAAATACTAGAATATCAATACTATTATTTGATAGAAAATGGAAACAATTTTAAATATATTTATTTGTGGGTTTATAAAAGTCAAGCACTTACATGATTGATCAGACTGATTTCTTTCAATCAGCATTTTAAGCAAACTATTTGGTTATAAGTTTCAAATTGAAATTATAAACAACAAAATTAGGTAACAGACAAATTCTACTAGATATTTAAGAAGCCTACTTTTTTTTATAGATTTTTGATCCCAAATATGACCGCTTTACAACCACCTTAAAATACTTTCTAAAGTTTAGTTCTTTATTTTTTTTAGCGTCTTTTTTTTAACCAAAGAGATTGTCATAACCAATTTTATATTGACGTTTCCTGAAGGCTACGATAAGTAGTAAATTTATTAATCACGCATACCTACTTCTAAATGTCTATCATTACGAGTAGTGTTACAGCTATATATGAAATAGGAAAATTATTACATTTGCTGCGGTTTTATTAGAGTTTGTTTCACTAAAAAGTCTGGGAAAATAACTAACATTTTCTTCTCAGCCCTTTTATATATTTAGACCCTTTACTATTAGGTTTATAAGTCAATAGAAATTTGCGTATATATATTCTTGATCAGTATCAACAGTCGAGCCGATATAGTCATGTCCGTCTGTCCATCCGTCCGTCTGTCCGTCCATCTGTATGAGCGCCTAGAACTCAGAGATTATACGAGCTAGAGATACTAAATTTGGTATTTTGATCCATCTATGGGTTAAGCAGAACCAGTTTGAGTTAAACTTTTGTCACGACTCTTGTATCGGAAACAAAATTTTTGAAATCCTATAAATCGTGAATTATTAAAGCTAGGATAATAACCTCGGAAATGATTCAAAAAATATTTTGAAATCCCGTATAATAAGCAATTTTAAGGCTATACCCTTGAATTTTGACGAACAGAACAAGCATCGGAGTTTTAATATATCCTTTAGAGAACACTGACGTAATAACGCACTATAGGGATATAGTTATGGAACAGGTGGGCGTGGCACCACATATCATAGGAATAGTCGAGAGTTTGACAGAATAAGTATAGGATCTCTCATAGTCGGCATAGCTGCATTCAAATCTATAAAGAGACCCCCAAAAAATACATACAATAAAGGGAAATTTGTAACCTAGTGTAATTAATATTTGTGATAACATACCAAGTCATTTAATTAACTTCTACTTAATGCATTTTACTGCTGTTTCCAAATAAGTTTCCTTTGCTTTCTTTACTCTTTAAAGTCTTTGATTGTTTCTAGCTCTCTTCTGTTTTCTCATATGTCGATCTCGACTGAATTTTTTCCTCTGCTTTGATTGTCTTCATATTGGCATTTTCTACTGCCATTAGTTATCTCTTGCTTCTCCTTTCGTTGACCTTGGCTTCTCACTTTCTCACTGATTTTACATTCATTCATTTTAGATACAATTTTAACTTCTCTTCTCTTTTCATGCTTTCTTCTTTGAGAACGCCATTGGTAACATTTATGTATACATCTGATTTGCTTTTTTTCGCTTGCCTTCAGCACTACTTCTATTTTTCCTGATTTCTCGCACTTATCACCCTGATTTTGAGTGACCTTCGCTTCTGCTTTGATACTTCTTCGATTATTTTTCTTTATATTTATATTCAGCTGCTCATATACATCAGATATATATCATATATTTATTAATACTAAAGATTATGTTTATTAATATAAAGTAAATGGTAAATTGTAATAAAACAAACTGCGTCGTTATGCTCTTTGTTCTCACAATCACACTAGGCCGAACATAGAGCTTACACCTTGAACGTCCGCACTCGACTATTTCTCGTCGCTCTCGTCGTGTTGAACGTCTCTCCTGATCATCGTATTTGCAATTCGCTGCCTTGCGAATTCGCCGTCGTTTGGTTTTGCATCTTTGTTGCCGTCATGTTTGCAACATTTCTGCTCGTCGTTGTCTGGGGATCTTCTAACTCGTCGTCGTCTAGGGATCTTCTTGGGATTGTGGATTGCTTTATACAGCTTTATACCAACCCACATATATCCTGTACTACTTATCCTCCTTTGCTACTTCTTCTTATTTGCTTATACATATGCTTCTCTCACAATTCCAGCATTTTTGCTGCCTTTTCCCTTTACCATTTTCACTTTTTATTAAAAATTTATATATAGCATGTATAAATAAGCCTGTTGCTTAAAATACCGAGAGGCCGTAGAATTAATATAAAATATTTAATTATATATAATAATATTTCCATGCGCAAAATGTTTATAAATAAATTTAGAACAAGAGCAATTGCTTTTTACTTGTTATCTCATACGAATTGATTCTCATATCAGACAAATAAACTAAGGTACATCAATAATAAATTGAATCTTTAACTTTAAACAGAACCACAGTTATTCTTACAAAATTGACAGTAGTAATACTATCCTATTAAAATTAATTCAAAAGAATCTAGGGCAGACACTACGAGTATCGAGTATTTCTTAATACTTGTTAATACCTGCTGTTACTGCATCTTTTTTCTTTCTCTTTTACTTCAATCAAAATAATCATTAAATATTAGTCACTTTGAGATATATAAGTATTCTTTTTAAACGTTGATCTATGCATTATAATTATTTGTTTAATTTAAATTGATTCGCTCACGAAATAATGATTAATTTTAACTCTTACTTTAGAATAATCCAAATTTCTGAACAATAAAATGAACATCATAAAAAAATGATTATATCAAAAATAAAACTAAAGATGTATATTTCCAAGAAATCTTTTTAACTCTGTAAATATTTATGAAGGTTCGTCTTGGATCACTAAATTGAAATATATATAAATTGTGCCCTTCGAGTTGTGCCAACTTATGAGCAAACAAAAACAGCATAAATAATGAGAGCATTCAGCAGAAAATTCAATCAGTAATCGCTTATTTATTTGTTATGGATCAATAATTAGTACCGGCTGAATGACAGGATAACTTTTTATTTAATCAGCCTACTACGTATTTCTAAAAAACAATCAGCATCATCTATCACACATTTATTATGACACACTGTTGTATATTTATGTACATCTGGCAACACACTATGTGCACTACTTTCTGACAACTACAGGACTATCGTCAATTAATCGATAGTTACCGATCCCCGATGACATTCATCAAGAAGAGATTGAACACGGCGGTCATCATCACTAAACTTTGTATTTCATATATCTATACATATATCTAATGTTAACTCAACTGAATAAACAATTACATCAGACAGCGATATCAAAAATTTGACGTATGCATTAGATTGTCAGGGAATCAGAAAATATAAAAAATATTGTAATTTCTCTCTCTTTCTAGCAATATCTATCTACTTTCTATGCTTCCTCTCCCTCTATCCTACTGTGATTTATTTCACTGGAGCATTTGTTTCTTTCTTTTAGCTTGCTGCTACTCAAATTAAGACATAACTATTACCTGGTTCACTTTATGAACTCACTTTATAACTTCAATTATAGCACGACTTCGAAGTCTACACAAATTTGCTCTTATCGATGCTCGATCTTTGGCCACACAAAAATGTGTATTTCGATATGCAAACAAATCACCAACTACATAAACTGTCTCTTATCGTGTCGCAGGCCGAGTTGCTTTCAAGCTGAAATTGTATCTTCAATTGACAATCACTGCTAACTGCATCTCCTCGAATTTTCAAGCCCCCGCCGAGCTAAAAGCAACAGTCTTCAGTTTTGGGGGCAATTGATATCTGCATTTGACATTGTTTTGCACTCAGCTTTCAAATATGCAGGAATTCATTGCCCTAAAACGCAAAAACCGAACGAATCGAACCAATAAACGTGACAATTTCTAGCATAGACAGATTTGGCACACACACAACCGCAGACACACACACACACACAGACACACACACATGTCCAATGAATATGCATTGTTTATATGACGGGAAAAAAATACAGGAAAACAGAAAAATAAAAAATGAAAATGAAAATGAAAAGAGGAGATTTAATACCCACAGCGAGCGATGTGTGAGGGGGAAAGAGGAGAAGGCAATGCATAGTTCATAGCACACTTTCAAGCGTCAAGCGGAAGTTGCAACCAAGCAGCCACAACACACACACACACACACACACACACACACACGCACACACACATGGCTGGCTGACTGATCGATTTTCAATTGAAATTCAGTGGTTTCTTTTATGTAGAACTCAGCTGCAGGTTTCGGTCGCTGTTTTTGGGCAACGTGGGAAATACTTTAAAAAAAAATTGTTAGCATATAGTGGATATACGCACTAAGAAATACCCTAGACAGTTCAGACCCTAGCTATAGTTGCCCTTTAATCAAAATATACGTTTAAGTGCATGAAAAGGCAATCTAAAAAAACTCATAGTATTCGCTTTTCACTTCTATTTCATATGTTTAATATTTATTCTATATTTATTTAATTAATTAGTATTCTAAAAACAAGTTAATAGTACAAATAATTATTATACATTATTTTTAACAATTTCTAAATAGGAAAAACCAATACTAACTAAACTTTACTAGCTGTATATCATAGATAAGACCAACTGTCAGCTCAGTCTTAATAATGTATTTTACATTAAAACACACCCAGTACAAAATATATAATTATTTGCACTGATAGAAATAATCAAATATAATGGATTGGAAATATTTTTCATACATTGAAATTCAACAACTTTAAGAGGAAAATATGTAATCAGAATTTTTTTGGTTGGTTTATTAATATTTTCAATATTCTTAGTGCTTGAAGCTTTAAAGACAAATCGTCTTAAAATTTATATTTTTCTCACTAAACTAGAAATTTATGGATAGAAAATTCGTTGAGTAGAAACATGTTTGTCATCAGTTTTCATAAGATGTTAAAATATATTTAGAATATGTACAAAACATATTAATTATTAAAATATCCTTCTAAATTTGACAGTAAAGCGCTTTAATAAAATATACGATATGGAAGTCTAGCATATCCCTTTTCGGTATGTGCTACAACTACAGGGTATTTGTAAATTTAAGTTTAAGCTTTCGCATCGATTCGAGCACTGAGAGCCATAGACCGAGCCACGTCAGGGCTATTAATTAAAGCAATTAAATGATTTTCGCATTTAAATTCAATTTAAAAGCAGCTCTCCGTCTCCCTCTCACTCTCTCTCACTCTCACTCTCTCTCTCTCTGTCTCGCTTTTGGCACGTGCTAACCATCAGGTGAAGATGAAGTGGGGGAAAGTGGAAAGTCCTTCAGCTTTGATGGCACATCATAAGCATATTATGCCGAACATTTCGACAACTTTTTAATGGCCGACGTTGTCGCAATGCAAACTTTTTCATTGCCTATGCAAACGATCTGCCGAACAACAACAACAACAACAACAACAACAGCAATAACAATAACAATTGGATAACAAATAAAATAAAGTAAAATAATGTAAAGAATTCGCGCAGATATTTAAATGACACATTAAATGCAATGCTCGAAGTGTGCCACAAAACTTTGTCCAACTGCCATAACGAGTCTCGAGTTTCTAGTTTCGAGTTTCAGGATTCCGTTTTCTGCTTTTCTCGTCACTGTTTCTTCTTCTTTTACTGCCACTTCTATTACGGCTTCGGTTCGTTGCAGCTGCCAATGCAAATTGTGCTCTGTCTGCAGCATAACGAGGGCAGTTCGAGACATTTCAAAGAGCAAGAGTTTGATATTGAAACGAATTACTAAATTAAATTATATATTAATTCTATCTTTGCATTTAAAAAGTCAAAAATTCAAATAGATAGAGTTTGTTTGAAATGCAATTCCAAAATAAAATGTCTAGCATCTAAGCCATGAGAGCTAGAGCCTTTGAATTTGGTGGACACAGGTGTATTATCGCCACGGAAATCAAAATCAGCATCGCAACGCGGAAAAAAAAAACTACACAGACAATTTTTAGACCCTCTAGAAGTTAAAAGGCTCTATTAATTTTAATTTTCCTGATTAGCATCAACAGACGAGCCGATATTGCCATGTCCGTCTGTCTGTCTGTCCGGCTGTCTGTATGGGAACGTATATCCCAGAGAATATACGAGCTAGAAAACCCAAATTTGGTAGGTCGGTCGGTCTAAGGGTTAAGCAGAACCAGTTTGTGTTTTCCATAAAAAGTGAATTGTTAAAACAAGATTCCAACACAGGATAACACAGGACAAACAACGGGATCTCAATGTACCTAAAAAATTCTTCGCGATTGGATAATAAACCCGGAATTTATTCAAAGCAAATGATAACTATCATATGCAAATAAGGAATAGTCATGAGTTTTACAGAACAAGTAAAAGGTATCTCATAGTCGTCTTTAATTATAGCATATTATTCCCTACTATCGCTTCCGGATCGACGCTTCGTCATGTTAAGATACAATTCAATTTCTTTGGGAAAGTTTCCCTTTTTTTATAATCATTCATGATACTTAAGTAAATTTATATTGAATATAGTGCTCTAGATGTTTTAAAGCTTAAGGCAGCGTGATAAGCATACAATAATTTCTATACAGTTAAATTGTAAAATTCTTAGATACAATTAATACATAATTAAAATTTAGTAACGGGTATTTGACAGTCAAGAAATCAACAATAATGTATTTCATTTAATACAACTGAACAAATTTAAGTTGTTCTTATAAAACATTTCTCTATTGCCTCAGATATCGTAAACAATTGTGTTCATCGGAACTTTCAGCATGTTTCTTTATAGAATTCTTTAAATTTTATTTAAAATCAGACTACTACATTAAATATGGATATCAGATAAATTGTATAGAAATACAATTTGTTGCATAAATAACTGGTATCTTTATTATTATCAAACCTACCACAAGCGTGGAGTCAAAAACACTGATTAAGATAAATAGTAAATTACATTATAACTAAATCTTTGGGGGGACTTTTAGTCCCTCACTTGCTATATCAGAAACTGCTTGAATAACCCACGCGTTTCATAGCAATGGCCACATTTCTGGGCATCCTTCATCCTTTCACATTGATTGCCATAAAATTACGTGTGCTTTAAATGCATTAAGGCATGTGGCATTAAGTACAGTTGCCACATGGAACTCCTGAAGTGGGAGAGACGAGTAAACCAAGGGTGATGCAAAATGAGAAAATGAGAAATTTCGGAAAAATTTCGTAATTCTGTGGCGTGTTCGAATGTAAAACACGCATTAATGTGGCCAATGTGTGTGCTGGCATTTTAAATGCACACCCAATACACACACACACACACTCACACACACACAGTCGCACACTCGTTAAACAATTTGCAATTATAAAAAAAGGAAAAATAAAAATTACAAAAAAAAAAAAAGAAAAAATAAAAGAAAATTATCTCGAAATGACACAAACAGACCAGGCAAAAGATGCAACGTCGTTGTCGCCTGACATCCGGGCACTAACACACACATACACACACACAAACACACACACACACACACACACACACACACACACACACACACACACACACACACACACACACACACACACACACACACACACACACACACACACACACACACACACACACACACACACACACACACACACACAGAGATAACACCCACTTTGACTGTCAGAAATCTGCACTTCCGCTTTTGTCACTGCACCGCGCATTGTGGCGGAAATGCTGTGGTAAATGCATTTACATGCCTTCCCCCTCTTACCCACTTCCCCCGCCCCCCTCTCCAATTCCCAGCCCAACATTTCTTGCAGCACCCCTCCACCCATTCTCCCCCCCCCTCCCCTCTCACATATCTTGCTGCTGCGTGTCGATGTGTGCTTGGCCAACTATAATGAATATTCATATGATTAAAGGATTTACATTGTAATTGAATTATTTAAATGCGCATCCCTTCTGCCCTCCCTTGCATCACCCTCTGCTCTCTGTTATACACCCCGTACACCCGTTGAAAGTATAGCAAATTCAATTACTTGGATCGTATTACAGCTTTACACGTATATTGGCCCTTCATAAAGTGACAACTTTTTATCTGAATTGAATCCGTATGAAATGCAAAGGGAATGAGAAATGAGCATAAGAAAACGCAAAGAGTATCTTCAACTTGAGTTCATAAAATGAGATCTCTAAGAAGTAGGAATATGTCAAGGAAGATGAAGTAAAAGGACAAATAGCCAGATGAATGATGAATGATTGGGGACAATTGTCTTTAGCTAGATATTATAAAATTAAACATTTAATGCTGAACAGAAGGAGTAACTTAGTATATCTCTAATAGAATAAAATACGAAATGATGTGGAAAAGTAGAAATAGTTTCAGCTGGTCATAGAATGAGATCTTTTATACTTATAAGAAAAATGTAAATAAATTGTCCATATGGAAAGAAGTAATAAAAAATAACTCCAATTTGGAATAAAAGTATCAGAAATGAGAAACAATTGGTGTGATAAGACATAAGAATTTAAATAAGTGTCAGATGAAGAAATAATTATATTCCATTTGTATTTTCCCATCGAATATTGCAGGCATTTTAAAAGTGTAAACAACCACAGTTTATCTAATCTTTGTACATACTTAACATTAAGTTGTATATTTTATATATATTTCTATTAAATTTAAATATATTTAAAATGTATTCACATTGTTATTAAGCACATACGTAATTTAATAATGACCGATGGTCAGAAAACTCAGTAACGGGAACTACAGCAACACACAAAAGGCGAGCTTTATGCTGCATTTAGACTAGACGATATCAAAAATTGGCGTCCAAGCTCAACATATTACTTGTGTTTACATTAGTTGACTGAGTTGACAAAAAAAACCGGTTTGCCAACTAATTTTTGAGTTGAGCAACTCGCAAGAGTTATAGTTTTTTATAAACTGCACTGTTAAAACAAACAGACAACATTAATTATATCGGATGTCGAATCGAAGTGTTGCCACCTCTAATATGTACATAACGTTTGCCAACACAAAACAAAAGAATGAACATGAAGTCAACTTAATTTTGGGTTGTCAACGCGCCAATAGTGACTTCAACTGTTGCCAGAATGCATTCACACTATGTTCAGACTCGTAAGGTCAACTGACGTTTTTCGTACTGTCAATCTACAGGCAACGCAACAGTTGATCAAGTTTATAGCAGTTTACACTGGGATTGATTAAATTGATATCAACATTGACTTGTTTGTCAACTAGTCTAAATGCAGCATAACTTTCAGACGTGTTTTCTATGTTGCCCCCTTACAATTCTCAACTGGTTCTAGCAGCACAACATAGAGAACAACCTTTGATCGATACTGTTTGATACTGTTGAGGGAGATTGTCATCTCCTGAAACTGCTGTATACTAAGCCTAGCTCTTTGCCTTTTGGCTAGTATTTTTGTGTTTTGTTGTATGTCTATACATATATCTGTCATATCCACCCAACTTAAAAAGTCTTAAATAAAACATCTTGAGTGAAGATAATTTATTTTTGTATTTTTATTTACGTTCTCTTAAATTTTCCCTATTTTAAAAATTTAATAATTAAGACGAATATATTTTAATTTTAGAAGGCAGTATTTTTGATCTGTGCTGAAGTAGACTTCAATGGGTAAAATTAACTATTCAAATCAATGATTTTTCTTAATAAAAAAAATATGTAAATTTATTCAGCCAACAAATTGACATTTGAAATACAGGAAAAACTATATAAACCGTAGAAAACTTAATCTAATCATTGACGTTGAAAGAGAATTTGAATCTTATAATAAAAATTCCGATTTTTCTTGAACAACAACAAGCGATTAACATTTCCACAGAGTCTAATATATATGTTAAAGGACACAGTTCAAGCTTTACGTAAATTATTAATGATATATTGATTAAATTGAACCCAAAATAGTGCCTCCTCGATGAAATAAGGCGTCACGAGAATCAAGGACATTCGAGTATGTATGTACGTAATTCATAATGCAAACTTGCATTAGTTAAAACAACACAATCAATCTACGTACATTCCTATCAGCTCATGTCAATTCCCATCATTTCTATGCTGGCAGAAGATAAGGGGAATCAGGGATGTAGGGAGGAAAGTTCCGTTCGATTGTCCATTTGTGACCCACTTTTGTGGGAGGTGACAAATTTAAATTTTCGGTCTTTTAACAGAGAGACTGAGAGATGCCTGAGTTGGCCGAGTTGGAAGGCAAGTGTTTCTCCCTCTCCTATGTGGTGTGCTCCTCCCTTCACGAATCCCACATTGAGTATGCAATGCTTTGATTTGTTTGTAATTGAAAAGCGTTGGCTAATTGACTGGCCGAGTGACAGGGCCTGACAAGCACGTGAAAATACTTTCGCCCTCGTTCCACAATGGCCCAGTCAACGAAATTGTCTTGCCCTGACACATTTAAAGTGCCCACACCCACAGACCCACAGACCCACAAAGGGAACAACTCGAAAATGAAGCAGAAGATAAACTGGAAGAGGAAGACAACGTACTGAAAATAAAAAAGAGAGGGAAGTGACAGCGAAAACTGAAAATCGAATTCGCTGCATTTGGAACGTAAAAACAAGCGAGTAAAACGATGAAAACCATAGCTTGAAACTCAATCCACAGGGTGAACGCTCTTTTAATACCCTGTAAATACAGTAAATTGTGGATAGGGGTGTGCAAAGTCTATTGAAAAGAATCAATTAAAATTCAATCAGCAGACATTTTAAAAATTACTCTGACTATATTATATTTTCTATATCAATACAAAGTTTAATGATTAATGGACTTAGCAATTTTGAGGAAAAATGCAACAATTAAAATATTAAATAAATCAAAATAAAATGAAACTAATATAATTTAAAGATATATTATGTAAATAAATGAAATATTAACATAAGTTAAACTGGCAGCGCTTAAATATAAATAAATAGCTAACCAAATCAATCCATAAATATATAAATAATATATTACTAAGAAATAAATAGTAAATTAATCATACAATATATATACAAATAAATAATTAAAAAAGAAAAATATCTACTCCAGTTTGTTAGGAACTTCAGTTTATTGTTGCAGGATATTTACTAGTCATTCACTTTCTCAATTCTGTCGCATTCCCTGCTAATTTTTTTTGTCTGTGTTGGCATTTTGTTTTGGCTTTCTGGCTGACTGTAAATTTCTTCATTCCTTCGTTCTTTTCCCCCCCCCCCACTGCGTTGAAGGAGGAAACTCTGGCAGCTGGCGAGAATTGAGTGGATTTTTTGGGGGCCTTTTGCCACTTGCCAAAAGCTGCCAAAGCATTTCAACGCCACATCACCGCTGATAGACGATATATACTCCCATATACGATTGCCCCACCCCCCTTCTGCCCACCACTTTTATTTACCCCCCTTTTAACTTGTCGCTCGTCCAGCTGCGCTTTATTGAGTCGAGTCTGCAGTGCTGCAGGCGTTAAGTGTGTGAAATTCAGTTAGCTTCAGATTTTGGCCTGTCCCTTCTATCTCTGTCTTGCTGTCTTGCTGTCTCTGTCTGTTTGTGTTTTTCGAGTTCAGCTGCGATTTTCTCTAATGGCATTTGCTCTTAACGAGACAGTTATTGACAGGTTTCCCTTCTTTACCTCAAATAGCCACAGCTTTTCACCCAACTGCAACTGCAACTGACTCATGACTCACAAATCCTCTTAATTAAGCCCAATCAATTGATTAGATTGCAGCCAAAATGGCCGAAGAGTATTAGGACCTATAAACTAGATGTTTTCCTATCCTGGATGCAAAAGCAAACTCCTTTGAATTGAACTGAGATGTAGATTAAGCGCAAAGGGGTCAAAGGGGTCCAAAGTTGGCTTCCTTCATTCATTAGACATTTCTAAGCAAGTTCATGTTAGGACAAGCATAGTTCACAGGACTAATTTAACATATTTATCTTCTAGACTTACAGACTGACTACAAAAAGGAGCATCCCCATCTGGTTAAGGATATGTCTGATCCTCTATACTAATATCAAATAAAAACTGCTAAAAACTGGGTATAGTTAATATGATTAAATGTATCTGCATTAATATAATATATTTGCTTGGAACTCCATTTATTTAATTTAGATCAGCAATACAATTTATATTTATAAATCATAGCGTTAGACACGATTCAATTTCTGAACATATTAATATAATTAAATTAATGTGTATAAGTTTATTTAAAACTAGAACAACATTCGAACTTCTCTAACTTGAATCACCATTATCAAAAGAAACCAGTCGGAAAGGCTACAGTCGAAGTCGACTTTGAGAGACCCTTTACTTATCCATCAAAAAGAAAAGATTAACACTAATAGTACCCCATAGCACGTTGTTACGTCAATATGCTCTTCTTCTTCCTTTGGCCCGACACTGAGTAATATTGAGTCTTGAACAACTTCCGAGATTATTATCCGATCGTAATGAAAGTTTCAGGATGCATTGGGACCCTGAGGCTCTAGCATGGTTTTATGGTATTTCAAAAATTTTGTTTTCGATTTACGGAGGCGGAAGGTTGCGTGTCAGAATTTTAACATAAACTTGATCTGCTTAGCCTATAGACGAACCACCATACCAAATTTGGTGACTCTAGCTCTTATAGTCTCTGAGATCTAGGCGCTCATACAGACAGACGGACATGACGGACATGACGCGGATGACTATAAGAGCTAGAGACTTCAAATTCGGAATGTAGGTTCACGAATACCATATGCAGATCTAGTTTTTAGACCCTTTACTTTAAAAAAGTAAATAGGGTCTATTAAGTTTGTCAAAAAAAAAATGTGCGTAACAGGTCGAAGGAAGTCCGGCAGACCCCATAAAGTATATATATTCTTGATCAGCATCACCAGCCGAGTCGATATAGCCATGTCCGTCTGTCTGTCTGTCGGTCTGTCCGTCTGTCCTGCTGTCCTGCTGTCCGTCTGTCGTGATGTATGAACGCCTAGATCTCAGAGACTATAAGAGCTAGGGTCACCAAATTTGGTGACAATACTCCTGTGACCCCCGAAAAGGTCAAGTTTGTTTTAGAATTTTGCCACGCCCTCTCCCGCCCCAAAAAAAAAAGAAAAACCCAAATAACTCGAGTAATTTAAAAGATACAAGTTCCAAAATTGGCATACATAAAATTTGCTTTCCTTCCGATGCGTACTGATTCATCAAAATCGGACTATAAACACCGGAGATTTGAAGCAAACAAATTATCGAATGTACAATGGCAGGAAATGTGCAGGAAATGTGCAGATATGTTAATATTAACATTTGTATGTTAAGATTAACATTTGTATGCTAAGATTAACATTTTTATGTTAAGATTAACATTTGTATGTTAATAATTCAAGTGTAACATAAGAGATCATATTTAATTAATCGGAAGCTAATCTGAGCAGCGTCAAATTTATTTAGGTTTTTTAGGTTTATATATAAGTCTGTAAGTTTGTAACTGTTATTTCATTGTTGAAGAATAAGTAAAGGGTCTCTCATAGTCGATTTCGACTGTAGCCTTTCCGACTGGTTTTTTCAATTTTCGATATCTCACCCCCCGTCCACGAAAATCGAAGCTAACTATCAGAGATGACTCAGCCTAACATAACAAATAGTTGAAGTTTAACTCACGCTGAGCTATTTGCAGCAAGTTTCATGGCAATGAATAAATATATTTGAAAAGTCGCTAATGTCAAAGAAAGACACATTTAAATATAATGCATGCGTTTATCCCAAAGACTGAATCGACATCTATGTGAAAGTAACGCACTTTGGCTTCTGTTGAAAACAAATCTTTTGACTTTACCACAGAGAGCTAGACAAACTTTTCTTAATGGCCACAAATTCTTCTATATACTATCTCTCGTTCTTTTGATTGGCTCCCTTGAGGTTAATTCTCCGTAGATCAAGTGCAAAGAAAGAAGACAAGTGTTTTCTCAAAGCAAAATGTAAATCAATTTGTCCACTTTCCATAAAGTCATCTACGATGGGAGAATATCTCGATGTAGTGAGCTATTCTTCTTAATAAATGTAGATATACTCGTAGAACATTTGTAAAAATCTTCTCCTTATATTCCATATAAATAGCTTATCTTAATTATAACTTTCGGCTTATATTTTCGTCTGCCTACAACTATAATTAAAATTGATTTAGTATGCAAGTAAATTGCAATTTAAATATTTATTTTTGTATATACTCGACTTGAATCATATTGGAATACATCTTTTGTGGATCCCATGGCGTATGAGTAATTACGTTAAATGTTTATAAGTAATTGAAATGTGCAATGGCAATTGTTTGCTGCTTAAGCCACTTGCTTCAATAATATTAAATTCATAGCTCAACGTCTACTCAACAATGAGAAGGGGAAGTACAAAGTGAGAGAGACAGCGTGAGAGTGAGGCAGAGAGAGAAAGAGAGGGAGAGATAGGGTAAGAAATAACAGAGAGACAAATGGAAAAGTGTTCAAATAAAGTATTGCAATGACCAACAGAATGTGCCTTTAGGTTATTCCGGGGGAAAACATTTGAAAGCTGACCGAAAGACAGACGGACTGACAGACAAGCAGACAGAGAAGCAGACAGACGGACAGACAGACAAACATACAGACAGTTGGAGAGCAGCTGCTTGTCATTTGTTTTAGCTCAGCTACTAATGTAATTGAAATAATATCATTTTGACATCAAGCGCCTAATCTAGATACGAGATACGCTTATACAATATGAGATGAGACAACAATCAACAACATGAACAACAACAACAAACAACCAACAACAACGAAGCAAATGCAGTCAGCACCCAAAGACACACAAATAAATGAGAATGCTTCCCAGCTGGGAGTTCTCATTTAATGGATATCCTGTTGTGAGAAATTTTGAGAGGTTTCTGAACTACTTATATAGAGCATGAAGTAAAGTGCAGAAGATACTCTAAAAAAGATTTAATTGCTTTATTGCTTTAATCTAGTTGATTTATATTTGTACAATAGAATAACCATAGTTTAGCAATACTTTAAAACAGATTTAAGAAATTTAAAATATAAGTGGATGATAGTAGTTAAAACGACAGCTATTCCTTAGATCAGTATATTGATTGGAATTTTAAAATATATTTATTAATATATTATAAAAATAGTTCTTAAAATGTTGAATACATTTTTTATAAATTGTATTGCAAAATATTAAGACTTTACCTAGGCGTTAGTTTATTGTAAAGAACTGAAGAGATTTGAATGTCGTTAGCTTGACAATACTTTAAAAGAGAGTTAAATTATAGTTTAAAAATATCATAGATCCAATTTCACTGTTAGATTAACGATAGCTTACCGGCGAATTGATAATTTTTTAAAAGTGATTGAGCACAAATATTGTCAATAGTTTAATAATACTTTAAAAGAAAACTTGAATATATACTGACGATGTCAATGCTATACTTTTATTAAGTAGAGAAGATAATTATGCCAGATAAAAGATAGTCAGACAATTGTATGGCGATGCTTACAGAAAAGGCTAAAAATAACAGTTCAATACGACTTAATCAGGTGTAATCCACAGTGTCAATTGCATTTGAAAACAAGTATACGAAATTTGCTGTCCCTAAATTTTCAGCGAATTTTAGAATATATTTTTGGAATCATAAAAAATCGGCTGTCATGAATTTCGTTCACTTTTCCAAGTAAAAATGATTAAATATTGCTATATTTTATTCAATACAAGAATGTATTACAAGAAGTGTATTTGATGTCTTCATACTCGTATGAAATTTAAACATGAATTTAATTTAATTAAATTCAATAAATGCAAAATGTAATACAATTTCTCAACAAATATTTTCACATTTAAAAGTAATCAAATTTAGTTTCACATACACCTGCCAACAGGATTGCATTTGGATTGTTCGAGATTTGTAGAACATACGCTTAGGAATATATGTAAAACATCTTGACCTGACTGATTAACTGACTCATTCAATGGTCATCAGCTTTGATTCCCAACTGTGAAAGCGACGAGGCTTCAATTTGTACACAACATGGCTTATATGATGTGGGCTAGTAGTAAAATTTAACAAATACTTATATCGTGCATATTATACTATTATTATCAACATCAACAGTCAACAACAGTCAATGTAGCCATAAACATCGAAATCTCAGAGACTATAAGACCTGTAGTTACCAGACTGGGAATGGCAAAAATGGGTAGTTTTTCAAATAAAAAATATTGGTCAAAGAACTTTATCCTGGCTTAAGACAAATAATTCAAAAATAAAACAAATTTACAAATTTAAATACAGTATTTTTAATAGAATATTATATTTTCTCTGTCTTTTAGAATTTTTGCTTCTAGACGCATTTTTTAAACAAAAAAATTAATTTTCCATCTAATATATTTCTCACAAATCTTAGAACAGTTTTTGTTATCAGTATAGGTTTCCCTATATTTATAGAACTTGTCCTAGCCCGAAAGAATCATAAAATAATTAATAAAATAGACATTTCGAAGCTAAAACCTTAAATTATACACATGATAAACATCCGGATACTGGCGTATCTTGACAATTTTTACACGATCGAATGATAAACTCGAAATAAAATTGGGAAGACGAAGAACACACTGACACTTGAATATATTACAAGGCCTGCGGCGTGTTTCTTCGCGTGTGTATGAGTTTTTACTGCTTAAGTACAGAGTCTCTCAAGGTTAAAACTTTCCAACTGGTTGTAACTAAATTTAATTAAATATTTCACTAAGAAATTCGAGTATTTTACATTATATTGTACCAATGTTGCCAGACTTTTCGCAATTAAATTTAGCGATATTTGAAACTGCTACGATACCCATTGTTATCCATTTTCTAAATACAGGGTATACAATTTTGAGGTAAACTGACATTTTGCCAAACGTTGGCGTCGCACAACTTGTGAGAATGTTGTCTACAATTTAGGTGCGAGCGAGAAGGTAAGTATCTGTGTGTGAGTGTGTGCGAGTGTGTGAGTGGAAAAACCGTAAACAAGAGCAGCAACTACAACAAGAACAACCACGACAATGACCAAGGACTGATGTCTAACCATGAAGCCGGCGACCGAGCGGGTAAACCGCATGCCAAATACGGAAGTGGCATTGTTAAGCGGTTTATATGTACGTATGGGTGTATGTGTGTGTGTGAGTGTGTGTGTGTGTGTGTGATGCACAGCCTCTGCCTACGTTTTATCCATCCGTCTGTCCGTCTGTCGGTCTGTCTATCGCATTTGTTGTTGTTTTGTGCGTTTGCATGTTAAGCACGTATTTCCGGCATAGTTTTTGCATTCGTCTGCTCACCCCTTCCCAATCACTCCCTGCTACCATCACTCCGCCCCGTCTTTCACCCCTTCTGGGAACCCCAATTTAACCCCTCGGTCCGCTCAGCTCATGGTTTCAGTTGCAGTCTCGTTTCAAAACATTTGTATTTTAGTTTAGAGGTTTTAAGTTGTGCTATAAATCGCAACTGGCAAAGCATATTTATGATAGATGCGCTCAACTAGCTCACTCTATTTATCTATCTGCCTCTCTGTCTCGCTTTATGTCTCTGTTATTTAAGTACCTTGGCCTTAAGGCTTCCGGCTCTGAGTTTTCTGACAGCATTTGGGCAAATTGGATTATTGTTAATGGCAGCTCTGCCTTGGGATTCGTCAAGTTTCAAATTTTAGTTCTCGATCGACCCTTGTTTTGTCACACACTCTTTCTCTCTCTCTCTCTCTCTCTCTCTTTCTCTCTATCTTGCCTATTTATATCGACTCATCATTGTTTTCAATCCTTTCACAACACTTGTCTACTGCAAACATAGCGTTGCCATCTAGTTCAAAATTGTTGTTTTCTGCAAAGGAAACTGATGCAAATATCCCGAATTTTGTGTAATAATAACACTTTTTGTCTGCATCTGATCAATGTTAATAAAACAAATATTGGACCATTTAAACAAACTGTCACAACCCTCAGAGCTATACAAATTTTTTTACAATTTGAAATCCAATTTTCTAATATTATTATAGAAATATATTTAGTCAACATTAAATAAGGAAAATAAAAATTAGAAATCGCAGAAATATTTTCCAAAATCATGTGGAATAATTAATATTCATTACTTTATACACGCACAGAAATCTTTTATTTGAATGCGTAATTTATACTTTAAATTATTAATCTATACATATTTTATTTACATTTAAATATTTGTAATCAACCAAAAAATAAAAACAAATAATTGTCACAACTGATCATAATTGACAATAGCTAAATTTATAAATTAAATATAGAAAATGTAATTTATAAAATTGAGTTTCATTTCATTTAATAATAAATATTAACAATAACATTCCTCGTATGAAATATTTTAAATATTTTCATATAATATTGCATTTATCTGAATAAAAATCACACAAACAAGAGACAAAACAGATCTTCGACAAATTTACTGCCAACCTTGGTGCTTTATCTAATATGTAATAAATAGATATATTAAAAACATTCCAATTTTTAACAATAATTATTTCTGTTTTTGTGCATAATTCGTTTTTTACATATAGTTAATAGAACTACAATTAAATTATCGCCCATATAGACTTGGCCGAACATTTTTCGACCAGATGGGTGACATTCGATGAATCGCCTTTAACATAGAACTTTGGAGATATTATTTAAGTCATTTAAATTTAAATCAATTAAGTTTCCTAAATCTATTTTTCCTATGTTGTGAATTTCATTAAATTAGTTTGCTTAAAAAACACTCGTCAGTCAATATACAAATAAATGCATTGTTTATAGATGAACATGTAATTTTAAGAATCCTAGTAATTTATGAAACTTTTAAAGCTCCTCCTCGCTAGAAACGAAGTATAAATACTCGGCATAATAACTTACTTGGTTACTTTAACTAAAAACGACAAATATATTAAATAAATAATACAAAATTTAGTTTTAAGCTTGCAAGGAAATTCTTGTTAATTACTAGCGGTTATTAGAACATGGCTCTTAGGATTTGTGTCTTTCTCAATACTCAATTTTAAAAAAACATAAATTAAAGATAGTGCCAAAAATACGTTACATCATAATTTAATTTGTTTAACCTTTGGTAGAATATGCTGAATAGATAAAAATCGTTATATTGCTATAAAAATAAAGAGATATCAAAACAGAAATTGAAATTGATAATTATAATTGACATTTTCTCTGTCCGCTTTGAGCGGGTTGAAGAGTGCACAGTGAAAAACCCAACTCGGAAAATTTGGGGCGTGGGCGTGACGTCAACGTAATGCCTTGACAGACTGTTTATTTATTCATTTAAACCGAGAAAAAAAAAAGAAGGGAAAACGAATGGCAGCTTGCAAAACAGAGGGTTGATGCAAAAGTTTTGTGCAGTACAAAAAAGTTTTGTAGTTGTTTTTGTTTACCTGAATGATTTAAGGTTGTATTTGATTTGTATTTTTGGAGAGTGGAACTTTTGAGATTATAAATCTTAAATGCAATTTGCTTATTTCCCAACACTGGCAAAACTTTTTTTCTACCGTTGCATTTGAAAATTAAAGCATGTTTTTCCCCATTCACATTATGAGATATTTCCAAAATTATGTGTCTAATGACTCTATAATTTTAGCTTTACAACTTTTACGAGCACTCTAAAAGTGCCGCAATGAACTTGAGTGCGAGACAGACAGAGAGAGACAGAGAGGGAGTTAAGGTGAGAAAGAGAGGGCGATAGGTAAGGTGTAATCACAGGCAAACACAGAACTAAAGCAAGGCAAGCAGCTGCTAACCGCAAATGCCACAGACTAACCTACAAACACACCTTAGCATAACTGAACTCTATCTAACTGACTACCTCTCCCCATATTTTCGCCCTATTTTCCATGTTGCTCCCCCCTTTCACTTGGCCCCGTTTTGCAGTCACCTTTTACAGTGTCTTTGACCGACACCGCAAACACAACACATACATTTTTAGCAATTACAAAAATGCAAAGTGTTATCCAGTTCACTTTTGTTGTGAGAGACAAAGAGAGCGAGAACGCTAGGCAGAGTGAGTGCGATAGATGGAGAAAGTGTGTGGGGCAAATATTTTAAATAAATAGAAATAAAACTAGTCGGAAAGGCTACAGTCAAATGAACCCGACTGTGACAGATCCTGCACTTATTATGTTAAATTTGTACATTTTATTGTCATTGTTATCTTCGTTTTCTTTAGCTTGACACAGCGTATAATTGTTTATTATCTGATCGGATTATCTGAGTTTATTATCTGATCGGACAGATTCTAGACTTAGGCTTTACAATTATCTATTTCTAGGGGCCAAAGCGGCCAGGCAAAATTTTAAACAAATTTTTACTGCCTAAGATATAGATGAACCTACATACCAAGTTTGGTGTTCCTAGCTTTTATTGTCTCTAAGATCTAGGCATTTATACAGATGGACAGACGGACAGACGAGCAGACGAGCAGACGGGCAGACGAGCAGACGGGCAGACGGACATGGCTGTATCGACTCGTCTGTTGATGCTGATCAAGAATATATACATACTTTCTAGCGTCTGCCAGACATTCTTTTGCGTGTTGCGCACACTCCTTTTTGTCAAATTTAATAAACCCTTTGTACTTTCTTAAAGTACAGGATCTAATAAAGCACAACTCTCAACTCTAGACGTAAACTTGAAATAAGCTCTGACCTTGAGGCAGCTCTGCTTCGCTCGTTCGCTCCCTTTCACTTTTTTTCTCCCACGTTTAGTATCCTCATCTCCATCTCTGGCTTTGCTTCCAAAATGCATTCCTCTTGACCGATAATTGAGTGCACATTGTGGCCGCTTGTCTCTTTCTCTTGTCTAATTGCAGCACAGTGTGGAACAGCTGCTTTTGCCACATCTTTGTGGCATGCCGGGGTGCAAATTATAAGTGCCCTTTCCCCTTCGCTTCCCTTTCCAACCCACTTCAGCACAATAAGTCAATGTCAGCTTCAGCTTCAGGTTCAGCGCATTGCGGCTGTCGATAATGAGACACGATTTGAATTCTCAACGGTTCTCAGTTGACATTCCAATTCCGATTGCAATTTCCATTCAGTGTGCTATGAATGGAATTGAAACGTGCGGTAGAAATACAGAGGAATTGAAACATAGCCACAAATTTCGACATGCCAAAGTGTTGTATAACATAATATGTCAGTTTAATTGAGAGACTGTAACGATTAAAGTACTTAAAATAATTGTTCAGGTCAACACTAACGGTAACGGCAGTAATTTTCGAAACTCACGAGCAGCAACAACTTAACTTAGCTCTTTATATTTTATAATTATAATAAGAAAATATTATCAACTAGAATTAGTAAAGTTAATGAAATACATTGTTACGGATTACTTTGTTTAATTTGCCTATCTTTCTTCAAGAACATCCATTATATGATGACAGTCGTGTTCACCCATCGAGACGTCACACTTGTACAGAAATAATTGTTAAATTAAAATTATTTGTTTATTCTTACCATAGCAATTAATTATTACTCTTATATAAAACTTAGATTTTTATTATAAAAATCAAAAATATGATGAATATAATAATTTATATTTCTGATTTAAGAATAAAACCATAAGTTAATTTTTAAATAAATATTAATATTGAACTATTAACTCAGCTGGCATTTCAGTTCCATTTGCCATTCGCATTCAATGTGCTATGAATGGCATTGAAACATGCGGTAGGACTAAGGGGAATTGAAACATTGCCACAGTTATAGATTATCAAAGTGTTGAAATACAGAATATGTTTAAATCAGGGATTGTATCGATTATAATTATTATTTATTGTTTAGTTTGCCAAAGTACGTCACAGGGAAGAAGAAGTTACAGACCCTATCAAGTATATACAAGTATATTCTAGATCTGCAACAACAACCGAGTCGCCATGTCCGTCCGTCTGTCTGAGCACCTAGATCCCAAAAACTGTAAGGCTGATGTCAGAGTGCGCACGAGAAGCGAAGCGATAATATTGGGCGAGGACGAGCGATAAAACAACGTGCAATTGCTCGAAAGATGTCAGAGTAAGAGCGAAGCGAGTTGCGAGCTCAAGCGAAAAAGCGAGAGCAACGCGAGAGAGCAGTTTGCAACCTGCTGCATCGCTTCAATTCGCTCGTTTACATTAATAACTAAAAGAGAGCAATGTAGCTCGCTTCTCGCAAAGCTCTCAATCTGCCATCTTCTCGCTCTGCTCATCGCTTTTCGCTTCGCTTCTCACGAAGAGCATTTCAAAGATACAAACTTCAAATTCGGCAAACACAAATCGTACTATTTTGATGATAAATACTCGTAATATGTGTTGAAAATTGCTTTCCATTCGAATAATAGATGTTAGAAAAAGTATTATTTATTTGTATTCGATATCTAAATATCGATACATTTAAAATAGATAAAACTTTATTTAATGCCTTAGTGAAAATGTATATAATAGACATCTCCGACCATATAAAATATATATATGTTCTTGATAGGTATATTCACATATTGTATTATTTTCTTTTAGTTTCTTATAGGACTTAAAACAAGTTGCAATGAGATTTATTGGATTACAGTTAGTAAATTAATTGCAAGCCCTATAAAACATATAATTGTACGATATATATATATATATATATATATATATATTGCTATCATTTCAGCAGATTTGTGAGCAGAGCTGTCGATTTATTCAAAGTAATATAATAATTTTAATCAACTGTTTCAAATTAAATATTACATATTGAAATTTCCTATAATTATGAAATATGAAACATCAATCGGAAAATGCTAGAGCATGATTTGTAAAGGGAACGGAAACTGTGTCAGTGGAAGCCATTTATATATTGGAATCCACCTGAGAAGAGGGATATGGCTATAGTTAGATGTAATCAAGATATATTTCAGAAGATCTCTGATGATGTGCAACAAGAGAAACTGCAAAAGAAAAAGCAGAAACGCAATACAAATAAAGAGACAAGCAAACAAAAGACGAGACAAACTCTTTCTTTCCGTTCAGATGAACTTGTGTTAAATATTAAATTAATTATATATTTTTGGCAAATTTATTTTGCAAATTTTCATTTTATATTTAATGTGGAATTAATATTGTGTATTTTTATACGGTATATAACAGGCAGAAGAAGGCGTGGCAGTGCACATTAAATGGTATATACTTATATGCAGGCAGATCAAGTTTATTTTAGATTTTAAATGCCAAGTAAAAATTATTTTGTGATTATTAAATAAATACTTAAATTTAACTAGTATTATTATAACTATTTTTTATGAGGGTTGTTCAATAAGTCATTACAAAATCATAGATATATCACATATTTATACCCAGTGTCCATTTAATACGGAATGTGTGTAAATTTATGTAACAGACATAAGTAGCCATCTTCGACACCATAAAATATATATATTCTTGATCAGCATGAACAGCTGAATTGATATAGTCATGTTCGTCTGTCCGTCTATCCATCTGTCCATCTGTCCGTCCATCCGTCCGTCGGTCCGTCCGTTCGTCTGTACGATCACCTAGATCTCAGATACTATAAGAGTTAAAGATTCCCCTATGTAGTTGGTTTTAGAATTGTAATTGTAATTGTAATTTTGTGTAAGCGCGAAATCTAATGTTTGTCGAGGATTATTAACGATTATGACAATGAGTATTTCAATTGCTTTGCGTCTTGTCCAGACTCTCATCACAGTTGAGTTGAGTTGAGTTTGTCTGCTTTGTGTTGCGATTTCTGTTGCTGTTGCTGCCACAAGCTGTGACCTTGTCTGGCAGCGACTTATTGACCCGTGTGGCGCCTCAAAAAGTATGCAATACAAATTGCCACAGGTCGGTCAATAATACTTTACGAGCAATAATAACCTCGATTTGTCAGACAGATGTCAATAAACCGCTTAAGCTCTTGCCACGCCCACATCCACAGCCACATGCAACGCCCTTTTGCCACACGCTGTAATAATTTCATGCGGCACCGTGACACCAAAACTTTGTGGCACACACACACACACACACACACACGTGGGCACTTAAAACAGAATTCGTGTAGCACGTAAAAGGCCTTAAAATGAAGGTGTGCATAACTAAATAAATTCTATCAACAACAGCAGCTGCTGTTTGGGGAAAAGAAGGGAAACGGGGGGAACCGAAAGAAGCTTCAACATTGGCGACTTCAACGTTGTCCTACATGTGAAGCAGACGATGTCGGACTCGTTCCAACCAGACGCTGGTTACACTGATAAAAAACAAAACGATTTCTAACATCAAGAAGGTTTGTCTTCGACATTTTTTAAGAGGAAAATTCAAACACTTCAATTTTACAATAAGTTTTCTTTTATATAAAAATTTTTTTGTTTCCCTTCACATTTTTAAACATTTGTAAATTTGTATTAATATTTTAACAAACTTAGAATATTCGTCAAAAAAATGTATAAAGAACTAAACAAATTTTCTTTGCCAGTGTAATTCCTTGTTTTTCCCGTTCCTCTTCCTTTTCCCTTTTTCTACCTCATCCCGCAGTCAGAGCGAGCCCAAAAGAACTGGGCGTTGTTTTTGTGGGCGTGTTCTCTGTGTCTGTGTGTGTGTACCACACTCTACTTGAACCAAAAAAAAAAATGTAACAAGTATGCTTCAGTTGGAAAGTGCTGAGCTCAGAGATACCCTACAGATTCCCCATAAAAATATGTAAAATTAAAGCAAGGAATGCGACTTTTAATAGAATAATTTGGATACCTTAATTTATACTTCCTTTTCTTTTTCTACTTCTGTTTAATATATTGATTAAGATTCAGAAATACTCTAAAAATTAATTAGAAAAACAAACAAAACATTAGAAAATATGAAATTTCCGAATATCTTTGTAATAATTGCAAACAAAATGCAATAACCTATGAATTAAATTTAATAATATACATAAAGTACAAAATATAAACAAAGAGACTCACAAAATAGGAAATAAGTAAATGTTGCAAAATCCGAATATTTAACTCGAATATTTAAAATCAACTTTAAATAAACCAAATAAAGAATGCAAGACAATTACGCATTAACTGCGAAATCCATGTAAGACAAAAGGAAAATCTAATTCACGAATTCTAAGAAATAATGGCCTTGATATTTCTCACACCAATTGTAGCATTTTCGTATAATTTTAAATGAAAAAAATAATATAGACATAATACATACAATAAAATGGAAAAAAATTAAAACTTATGAATACGTAATAATTGACGAAAGCTTAGAATTTGTTAGATGAAGTTGGCAGCATTTTCATAAAGTTTTAAAAAATCACAAGAATATAAATATAATTAATATGGAAGATTCAAAATAAAGAGGTAAAAACTATAACTTATAACTAAAACGTAATAATTGACGAAGAGTAATTTTATTTTCAATTTATTTCTAATTTCTAAAGCCCTAACATATATATTTATTATTTTAATCAACTGTGTTTCCCATTAAACTGTTCTTAAATTCAGCTTTTCATAAGTTCTTGCAATAAATATTATACCATAAAGTTGTTTTTAAATGTTCTAAGATACTTCTACTCTTTTCCATTCCTTGATTTTCCTGGCTTAGCAATAATAAATATAAATAGAATATTTCGTCGAATTTCAATGCTGTCATTTCTGTAAATGCAAATGAACGCCTGTAACTTTTCGAAAATCAAATTGTTTAGAAACTTACAATAAAATTTGATTTAATTAATTTTTTAAGAAATTCATATTCACATATTTCCCACAGTCTCTCGCCAATTTCTTGGAAGAACTCCAATGAATGAAAATGAATTCCAAGCTGGAAATGTACACAATTGAAGGAGACTTATTAGTGGACAAGCGTAATTTGACCCAACTACTTGACTATTTTGTAAATTTCTCCTGCTAAGAGCAACTTGTGTATACCCAGTGCTGGTAATTTAATATTTATAGGGTATTAAAAATTGTGTTAAGCGTTGATTCTTTTGTTCTTGGCATTTCCTCGCTGTCCTTTGGGTGAACAGAAGGGAAAGGGATACAAGGCATTCATTTTGGCGCCTTTTGCTTTACTGCCTGGTGGCATGCACGTCTCTAAGACACGGCAGGACACCCCTTTATCCTCTACCCTTTAGCCTGCCCACCTTCCCATCCCGCTACTCTTATGCTGCAGCTGCAAGACTGGCTGAAAATTTGTGCTACTTTGTCTTTTGTATGTTCACTTTTGGGCTGCTCGGCAACAAAAGCCGCGTTGCAAAAGTGAAAAAAAAATATGAAACCAGAGAAACTGCTGCTGTCTTCTAAAATATTTCAACAAAATACAGAGTTTGCATCTTGGCAACGTTTGCTGCAGAAAAGAAGAGCAGAAAAGAGAGGAAATCATAATAATAATAATAAAAACAAGAGAGAACGTCTATGACGAGTTCCCGACTATGATATACCCATTACAAAATTTAATTATTTGCATTTATGAATTTTTGACTTCAACGGTATAATTATTGAGAAAACTATTGCATACTTTTGTGAGTTCGCGTTGCTTTAAAACTAAATACACTCAAAACTACAGTTCGTTGAAATCTGAGTGCCAAATTTGGTTGATCGAGCTCGATGCGAGTGTTTTTGTTGATCAAAAATATTTATACCTTTCAGGGTCTGAAATACATATAATATACCCTTTCAATCGAGGACTAAAGGGTATAAACACAGAAGTACTTAATAAAACAAAGACACGACGTGGGCGGCGACTTCAGCTTCACAAACAGCTTCAGCTTCAGTTTTTGCTTTTGCATATGCAAAAGACTTTGTCGTCGTCGGTTTCAGTTGCTGCTGCTGCTGCTGGTGCTGGTGCTGCTTCTTCTTGCCTATTCAGTGTTAGCAAACGACAAAGTGTCGTACGCTGCAACGTTGGCAGCGACAAACCGCAGCGTCGTTGCAAATATGCAAAATGCATGAATCTGTTTTTCCTGTTGCCGCATTTTCATTCACGTTTTTGTTGTGTTCCACCTGGGCTTCTCACCCCCCCCCCACTTTATCTCTGCCCCTCACAGCCTCCCTCTCACTCTCTCTCTCTGGGCTTTGTTTGGCAGCCAGCGAGTGTTGTTCGCGATATCAATTGAATAAGCCACAACTTTGTGTCATAACGACAACTGCAAATGACGTAACACTATCGCTGCTTTACGTACTTCTGTTAATTACAGAAACGTACGACTCTGAATAAAGATTATTATTGTAAGGTGACGTTGACTGACGCCTTGTAATATCAGTCTTTGTTTATGAACGTATATTAGCTAAGTATTAGATTAACGTAAGCTCACATATATATAACGTATATCACTTAATAGCGTAAGGCTAGACAATACATTCATTAGTTTGTTACGTGACGTATGCTACGTAATTTAATTCTATTAAACAAATTACGTAGAAATGTTCAAAGTCTGTCTATTATCGTAACTATGAAAGTTAAATAAGTATAACGTACTACATAAATAGAATGTACTATTTAATTATTAATTTAATTAGTAAAAATTAAGAATTGCTATAAATTTAATTAATTAATAATACTTATTTGTTTAATTAATTAATAATACTTATTTGTTTGATTAATTAATAATAATTATTAATTTAATTAATAAATAATAATTATTAATTTAATTAATTAATTTAAGAATAAAGCATTATTTCGCAATATTACAATGATCGTATCTATTGAAGTTGCTAATAGAGTTGTGTAAGACAACGTTACGTGTATCAGATTATAACGTATGACCGAACAAAACTTGTATTAGTTTGTTACGTCACATTAAATAATACTACGTAATGAACTACAGTTAGTTAAGTAAAATCAGCGTTAAATTGGAGTCTGCCTGGCTGCTTTCGCTACGTAACGTTCTTAACATCAATAAGCGTAACGTAAACTCAGTGTACTACGTAACGTAAGACTAATATTTTTGTAGTTTCTTACGTAACTATGGAAATTATGTGAAGCTTTTAAGTAGAGTTAATTAAAACTTCATTAAAATGATAAAGACTGTTTGATAAAGTTATTTAAGGGAATTACGTAAGGGACGATTACGTTTATTGCCACTAGTTAGTAACATAATAAACGATTTCGAATTCAAGTAACGCAAAACTGTATGGCTAAAATTAAGAGTAAGTAAGTAAGGTAAAAAAGATACAAACTAACTACAATAGATAAGTTTACATTAATTGATTACGTAATTATGCATTTTCGTCAGCTTGCGATATAGAATATTTAAATCTACCACAATAACTAGAATCTTCAGAAAGTAACTAAAACGTAACAGGGACTCACTTTAAGGGCAAGACCTAAATCAAAACTTTGACTGGAAATATGAACTCAAGCTCCCTGTGTAGTAGCTGTGTAGTTGCAGCTATTCTCAATGCTAACTAATTGCGACTCCATCGAGAACAAAGTTCTTCATCTACCGTAAGGCTAAAACCAAAGTTAAACCAGAACTAAGCTCAACTTAACCTGCTGCAAAGATCCAATTACTCTGCGTTATATAAATATATAAGTATATAAAGTGAACCGAATTGTGTAGTATAAAATGGAATAAAAACAAAACAGAAAACCAAAAAGAAAAGTGAAGCGAACTCAATCGCTGGTCACAGTTCCCCTTTGCAGTTCTCTTATCAGCTGCCTTCACACTTCCCCTTTTCGCAGACTCCCCGTCCGGACTCCTCTTTAAAGTCTATTTTCAGTCCGAGAGTCAAGCCAAGCTATTAGCATAGTTCTTTTACACTTTTGGCCTTTGTTTCACCAGCGAGCTGTTTGCCTTGGCAGTTCTCACGCCCCCAGCCCCTCCCACAGCTGCCCCCGCCCCCACGCCCCCTTGCAAGTGCAATGAAAGGCAAAAAGCCAAAACGACGACGACAATCGCCAGATTTTTGCTCCCTGCTGTGTGGCAACTTGTTATGCAAAATCTGCATAATACATTATGCAATTATGAACGTGACAAAAAGTCGTCGTCTTCTTCTACTTCTACTTCTACTTCTACATTTACTTCATCTTCTGCTTTTGCTTCGTTTTCTTCTTCTTCTGTTTCACTCGGGGTCGCCGTAGGTTTCGATCTCTCTCTCTGACTTTCTCACTTGCTCTTTGACTTGACCGAACGTGGCGTATACGCAATATTTCTTGATACGACTCTGCATACAACTAAAAGCTAAACCTAAATCCTAAGATTAAGCAAATGTGGCACATTGTTGATGCAAGTTGCGAATGTTGTTGGGATTACGATTATTGGCAACATTTGGCAAGTACACAAAATTATTTTACATGTTTAGTTGAAATCGTGCCGTTAAAATATACTCAATTAATTATAATTTATGTACGAGGAGAAGTTTCTATGGCAGCCGATAAAACATACAAAACACACATACACCCATCAGCATGTATGTCAACCGGTAATTACCGTACACACACACACACACACACACACACACACACACACACACACTCACACATAAATTTGCAAATCACTTGATGTCTGCATTTTGCATTAAGCTTAAATGTCACATTGACTTTAACAATATCTTGCCTTTTTCGTTAGATTTTCAATTATTAAATACATACACATAAAATATTTAATAACAACATAAATTCAATTGCTGCTACTTTAGTTTAATAATAAATTGATTGGAATTGATTGAAATGAGATTAAAAGGTTATTTTCTCAATTAAACTCTTAACAGGATGTTATGTTTTCTCATTTACTCTCATGACATCATGGCATAAATCAGTGGTCGGCACGCTCCGCGCACCGCGCATAGGGATTTTCTCTGCCGCAGCGCTGCCTGCACACGTACAGTATAAAATTTTGCTGTTTCTGTTAAGTCGCTGTTATGGCGCTTTTAAGCTGAAATGTCACTGTTGAGGCGAAGCAAAATGAATCAGCTTCTGATCAGCCATTGTGATGCTACGCTGCACAATTTTGACAAATTATACATTATATACACAGAAAAATAAATGGTTGTTGGACTTTTTGAAAAAGTATTCATTTTTATACACATTATGACCAATATATAGCCGTTTTGATGCGAATCAATAATATAAAGGGAAAGAAACGGCACATGCTTGACGCCTGTTAAAATTCTGTTAATTCGCACACTAATGCAAGAAACATATGACTGTGTTGGTGCTGACCACTGGCATAAATGTTAAAATTTATAGTATTTACATTAACATGCCGTCTGTTAAGTTAAAGTCTGTTAAGTAATAATCGACCGGTTGAAAATTCAATTGTTTTTTTAAAATATTTTTATTTTTCAACATAATTAAACCAAATTAATGTTACTTTACTGATTTGAATACCCTGTGCTAATTAAAAATGGACAAAAATAGGGTATAATGAATTTGCGTGAATGTATGTAACAGGCAGAAGGAGGCATCTCCGACCCTATAAAGTATATATATTCTGAATCAGTATCAATAGCCGAGTTGACTGACACCTGTCCGTCTGTCTGTCCGTCCGTCTGTCCGTCCGTCCGTCTGTCTGTCCGTCTGCTTGAACGCGTGGATCTCAGCTACTATAAGAGCTAGAGACTTAAAATTTGGAATGTAAGTTCCTGAATACCATACGCAGATCAAGTTTATTTTCAATTTTCGATATCAAGCCCCGTATGTTTTAAAATTAGAAAAATCACCATAACATAAGCAATGTAAAGCTAGAGACTAGAGATTTGGCACACATGATAAGAACTTGGGCTCAATGTGCCCAGAAAATTTCATCGCGATGTCACGCCCCCTTCGCCCACAATTGGAAAAAGCTAATAACAAGAGCAGTTTTATAGCTAGTTTTCTTAAAATACTATTGGTTTAATTACCTACCCTTGCAGGGGGTATTATAATTTTGTCACGAAATGTGTAACGCATGAAAGCAGACATCTCCGACCCTATAAAGTATATATATTCTTGATCAGCATCAACAGCCGAGTCGATATAGCCATGTCCGTCTGTCCGGTTGTTTCCATGCAAACTAGTCTCTCTGTTTTAGAGCTATCTGGATGAAACTTGGTACAGATCAGTCTTTTTGCTGCAGGCAGTACATATGTCGGAACCGGCCGGATCGGATCACTATATCATATAGCTGCCATAGGAGCTATCGGTCGAAAATCATACATTTGTATGGCAAACTTTATTATTTTTCAACAGACTTCAACCAATCTCACAGATTATGTATCTGGTCATGTCTTATACATACTGACCAAATTTGTTATAAATCGGATCACTATATATACCTGCCATAGGAAAGTTCGGTTGAAAAGTGCATCAGGGTTCTGCAAGGGTATGCAATTTTGGGCGTGCCAAAAATAACGAAGAGTACTGACTTACTGCACTACTACTACTACTGGTTTATCTTGAATTTACTATTTATTTGAAAAGTGCACATAATATAATTTAATTGTTTAATATTCTATTTTTCGGCTGACTGATTTTAAAAGTGTTCTAACATTTTTCGCTAAGTCTATCAACATTTATCAATAAACATTTAATTTATTATCAAAACTAAATTCAAACGTTTGCTGTTTATTTATATACGAGTATTTCTTTAATAATTGTCTGGTGTTCTTGGAAATTAATGCAATAGTGACATTCACAATTATTTGAATACTTACTACGAATATATATGAACCTACATTTTAAATTTACTGCCTAAGTTTGGTAACGCTTTAAAATATAAATATTTATTTTTCATAAAATATTCTCAAGTGTTAAAGCAGTATTTTAGTGTTGATAAACTTTGCACACTTATTTATCATACAAATAATTTAGCAACTGGCAATTATTTGTATATTGCAATTAGTTAAATATTCAGAATTTATAAAGCTATTGGATACTTGTATTCCATAAGTTTGATAAAACAAATATTTAGTTTTAATTTGTATGTGTTTATTAATATGTTTACTATTAGCAGTGTAGTGTAATGTTGAACAGCGATCAACATATTTACCATATAATTTAATAATCAACCATTTGTTAATATAAACTTTTGCAATTTATTGACATTAAATTAATTTGTTTATCTTGAACAAAGTATTTTTTTTTATTTACTTTAATAACGCCAAAGTGTTGGTAGTTTTGTTATTGTTGCGTCTGCATTAATCCAATGGAGGAGGATGAGGAGGAGGAGGAGGAGGAGGAGGAGGAGGTGGACAACAAGTGCCCAAAGTGCAAAATGAGGAATCGAATAATCAAATAGAAGTGTTTACCCAAGTTGACCACAAAAGCGAAAGGCAACTCTAAAATTTATTAGCGTTGCATTTTAAATTGATTGCGTTACTAATTTATGCATTTTAATTGCTAATTAATGCAACATTTACACAAGACACACACACACACACACACACACACACATATACACAAAGGCCACGCTGGATTTATAATTAGCGGTCAAATTTACGGTTTTTATGCGTTTGTCAACACTGGCCGCCTTTAAAGCAGTGCGCGTATGTGGGCGTTAGCCACGCCCATGCAATTTGCATAAGCAAATACGAAATGACCAGTAGCCAAAGCTGGTGATTGGGCAGGGGACGAAGCTGTTGAGGGGGGAAACGGTCACAAAGGGCAGTTAATTTTAATGCGACCAGCACAAAGGTCTTCTCTCTCTCTCTCTCTTTCTCTCTCCGTTGCTTGCCACAGATTTGCAGCAACAAAGTAGGGAATTTGTTGCCGCTTCTTTGCAGTATTAGTGTGCTGTATATATATATGTGTGTGTGTGTATGTGTGTGTGAGCTTAATGAGCCGTTATTTATTAGCTTGCCGTTTTAATTTATGTGTGCAACAAATTAGACGGCCCAGTCTGAAAGCGCTTAAACTATTTGTTATTTTAAATTGAAAGCGTTGCCAGACTCGTTGCCCCCCCCCTCCCCCCTTCCGCTAGATTCCCATCCCTTTTATACTCCCCTACCCCCTACCCCTCTCTGGACACGCCCCTGCCCCAAGCAACAAATTTGCTGTTGCTAATCATTAAACATTTGCCATAGTCTCAATGTACAGCTAAATACGTGTGTATAGTATGTGTGTGTGTGTGTGTGAGTGTCTACTTGTATGTGTGTGTGTGTGCGTGTGTATACACATATATTTGCTTATGCCTCTGTATGTGTGACTCAGTTTGGTTCAGTGGTTAAGTGAAATTTATTATCAAAATAAATTTGTTTTTTGGTTTAAGCATCACGTGTGTGAGCGAGACAAAAATACAGAAAAATTTATAAAATACTTGTTAGGTATTTAAATACTGACAGCTTAAAAACATTTAAATAGTTACTTTCTGTGTAGAATTATTTGAATGAAAATATCTATCGAATATTTATTAAATTAATTTATTGTTGCACAAGATAAATACAAATACAACCAGTCGGAAAGGCTACAGTCGAAGTCGACTATGAGAGACCCTCTACTTATATTTTGAAAAAGAAAATAATACACATGAATCATTGACATACACATGTTAATGTTAACATTCAAATGTTATGTTAATCTACACTATGTATGCAATGACTTTAATTCAGTGTCAGGCATTGTCGCTGCTGCGACTTGTTTCTGTTAAGTCGCTGTCGTGGCGCTGTTATGGCGCTGTTAAGCTGTAATGCCGCTGTTAAGGCAAAGCAAAATGAATCATCTGCTGATCAGTCATTGTTATGCTATGCTGCGCAACTTTTACGAAATATACACTGTATACACAGAAACATAAATGTTTGATCAAGTTTTTGAAGTAGTATTAAGACTAGTATATAGCCGACTTGTTGTGAATCAAAAATATAAAGTGGACGACATAGTAAAAACATTTCACTAAGACTACAAAAGGCACATGCTTGAGGTCTGTTATCATTCTGTTAATTCGCACTTTAACGCAATGAAACATATTACTGTGTTGGTGCCGACCCACTGCTTTAATTATAATACATTGGCATACAGAATAAAAAGTGTGCCTCTGGTAGGTTTCGAACTCCAGAATGCGCCAAATGAAGCCATGATCGATTATTTGGCAATTATTAAGAACAGAAATAAAAGTTGTCTATGGTAGGACTCGAACTCTAGACCCACCACAACACAAGAGTTACACGTTCTAACCATTGCGCCAATGCAGCCTTTGTCAATTGTTTGGCAATTACCAGAATTATACAGAACTGCAATTAATAATATTGTTTCCCTGCCTCAAGTTGCTGCCTCCAACCTTTGTATATTCGAAAATATGTTTGCTTTAAATCTGCGGTGTTTATGGTCCGATTTTGATGAAATTTTCAGTACACATCGGAAGTAAAGTAAATTTAATGCATGCCGAATTTGTATCTTTTATATTACTCGAGTTATTCGGATGGCGTGGCAAAATTCTAAAACAAACTTGACCTTTTGGTGGGCCGCAGGAGTATAGTCAACAAATTTGGTGACCCTAGCTCTTATAGTCTCTGAGATCTAGGTGTTAATACAGCACGACAGACGGACAGACGGCTATATCGACTCGGCTGTTCATGCTGAACAAGAATATATATACTTTATGGGGCCTGCCAGACTTCCTTCGACCTGTTAAGCACATTTTTATTTGACAAACTTAATAGACCCTTATACGTTTTTAAAGTAAACGGTCTAATTACTTAAAAGTGTCAAAGGTTTTGAATACCCTCTACTTATATATACCAGATGGCATGGTGTGTATATACTAATGCTGTAGTTATTGTGGTGATTATAATGTACTTATAATACATTAACTTTGCTTTATTGAGAGTAAAGTTTATATAGAGTAGTTTAATAAGTAAGTTATATTTGTCTAAATATCTTCACATAGGTTTTAAAGCTTATGGTCTTGCATTAATTTATTTATTAACCTATCTAAATATTCATATATCAAGCATCTATAAAATTACCTATCTATCTATTTACCTATTTATAAATAGACTCAACACTCATTTCTAGTAAAATCTCCTATCCTCAAGTTGAGTTCCAAGCAATTAGCTAGCGAATAAATATTATGCCTTCCCATCCCCTCGAAAGTCCTCCATTTGCAGTGTTAAATAACGTTAATTTGCATTTGTCAGCGACGCAAAAGAAAATGTATAAGACAAAAGTAGTCGAAAAATATGCAAATTAGCTTAAGTACTGGAAAATTTAGTAGGAAAAAAATAAACAGAAAATAGTGGCAAATAAGTTAGTGTTGGCAAAAAGTAGTAGAAAGTTGTGAACAAGTAATAGTAGTACTTCGACCAGGGACACAGCAAACGACAGAGGCAAAGCTGCTGCTGTAAGCCAGCCCAAAAGAATGCTACAAAACATTGTATAAATACTGATTAGAATTAGGCGACCGACAGATACCCTGTGTATTTCAAAGCTGTAAATTGTTTAAGTATTAAAATATTTTTCTAAAATTTGTTATAAGCATAGAATCGATAGTTAATAAAAGCGGAGCTCAAGTTTTATAATTGTTATTTGATTTTTTATTAAAGTAATTTGCTATAAATATTTTTCATAAGATAAGTAAGTTACTTAATTGGTAAGCTATTGTTGTGAAATTTACTAATGTGCTTAAGGACAATAGTTAACTAAGCTTATGATAATTTTAATAATTTTGGGATAAAAAAAATTAGTAATGGTTTGAGTTGCTAGGGAAACAAGTAAAATATTTCTCTTTCTTAGTAAAATTGTTATGAAATTAGAAGTAGTTGTACTTTGTAATTTTTAGTCAATTTTTAGCAAAATTAATTCACTGTCAAAAGTTTGCACAACACGCTAAACAAATTTCCTGATAACTAAGCAGTTAAAATATTTAAAACAAAATTATAGCTAATTTCTTAGCTAGCAAATATATTGTATTTATGAAAAACACACCTTGATTAGTCTTTTGTGAGCCCTTTTGACGATTGAAAAGAGATTAATTTGATGTTTCGAAAATGACTAATGCATATGCTGAACATGTGATTTATTGAAAGTAATACAATATCAAAACGTAGAACAATTACATAATGATCTTGCAAGAGATTTAAATGAGATCTTTTGCTATACAGCAATATTTCAACCCTCTGGAAGATGTTAAACTGCTTGTTAATCTTTATACGTCTCCTTATAAATTGTTATGCATTTGTCAAATTCTGAAATTCTGTTCATTAGTATCAGTTGATTGATTAAATAAAGTAAATTGAAAAATTTAAACAATATAATTAAAGAAGATAATGTCAGTCAAACGATGGAGAATAATATCAAAATAAATAAACTTATTTAATTAATTTATTTTTTGAATTAAACATTTAATTTTTGGTAGGCCATCGATTAGAAATACGACTGGAAAAAGACTAGAAAATAATTATAAATATGACTCGAAAATAGTTCGAAATTGATAAGTTAAAAGGGTTATAAACGACTCTTTAAAAAGAGTCGCGGCTAGTGAATCCTTTTTTCCCGACAAAAGCAACATTTATGATCGCAAAAAGATAACAATAATGGCTATTCTTTTGGCATTACATTTTTTAGACAGGGTATTTGTAAATGCACAAACAAACGAAATCAAATGCAATGTGTGAGTGCAGTGAACGAATGAGTGAGTGACGGACACGGCGACTGCCTTACAGCCTGGCTGCCTGACAAGCTGTCTGGAGCTCGACAAATACACACATAGAATACACACATAGAATACACACATACACAAACACACACACACACATATGCCTTGGCGTTTATCTGCGCGTAATGAAGACGTTGCAACTTTTGCCCTGAAACTAATTTCAAAAACTGAACAGCAACGTCGCTTATTGCATATGTGTGGCTGTTAATATGAGTATGTGTGTGTGTGTGTGTGTGTGGAGTGTGTGGGGGATGCACCATGGGGACGTTTCCCATTTTTTTTGAATTAATTAATAACTCAAGAACAAATAAAGATTTGTTGGTCAAGTTATCAATCAATATAAAGATGGTCTGGAAAAATATGGACTACTATATCATATAGATATTATAGGAATAATCGGTTGAAAACCTTGTTGTTTTCCAAGATATCCAATACAAACTTACCAGTTATAAGTTATATTAGCAGCTGACGTTTAGATTGTTTAGGAAGAAGATTGCTTTAAATATTTTTCACTTGTATATTCTTATATTTAAAATTAAATAAATAATTAAAATTCTTAATGCAGTTCAAAATAACATTCACTATTCGCATTTTACCATAGAAGAACTCCATGTAATAAACAACTTATTCCAATTTGATGTTATTTGCTAAAAAGTCAAATTGCAGAAAAAGTACGCAGAAGTTCAGTTTAGGATTGTATGCATTTGAACAAGAACCAAGTTATCTACAATATTCAATACACTTAACGGTTGTACTCGGTTAGACTCACTTTGTAACTCTATTCAAAAGTAAGTTTTCATTTTAAATTTCTTCAATTAAGATGGTTCATATTAACACAGAATTACGAGGACAGCATGACCAAAATCTACAGTTCACGCTCATAAACACATAGTAAAAACTTTTCTGAATAGACTGCATTGCACAGCTTTGTCAATTATTGGCGATAAGAATTTTAACAGCACGAGCTGCTGTGTAACATAAGCTGTGTTTAACATGTTAACACTTAACAGTGCCGCGCTCTGTTAAAATTTCTGATACGCAACATTACAGATTGGTGTTTTTCTGGTGGGTTGCCTTTACATTAAATTTGCAAAAATTGGTTTATTCCAAAGTAAAATGGGAAAAGTTTCCATAGTGGAATGTTTGGAGAAAGTATGGGCTGCGTGTGGAGTGTGCGGGGGTGTGTGGACGGTGTGGCATTGCCTGTGAGTAGTACAACATAAATTAAAATGTTAGCTAAAAGTTTTGCCGCTAAAATGGCGCATAGCAAAAATCACTAGCTGTGTATGTTTATCAGTGTTGTCATTTTAGCCTTAGCTAAATTTATTTATCATTTTATTTCATATATCAAAAAATATTTATTCCAAATTGAATAAAAACAAGTGCATTTAAAGTTGACGTTTTTTAGCAAATTTATTTTTGTTTTCAGAACATTTTTAAAGGTTTTTTCTTTCCAAATCTAGCTTATTTATACTGTCAGTTTTAGACAACACTGTGTGCATGTTTGTGGGTGTATGTGTGAGTGCTCTATGCAGTGTAAATGACACTTAACACAATTAAATAAGCATTTAAAGTTGCGCGCATACACACACAAACACACACACACACACAGTTGCGAAATGACTTAAGTGCTGTGCGCGCAATTACACACATACACACACACACACTCACATAGCTACAGTTAAAGCCGTCTCTTTCTCTCGCTTTCTCTCATGCTGCATATTAAATTAATGGCATGCCAAAAAGTATGCTACAAAATAAGCGCACAGCCCAAAAAGTGCTGACTGCCACAAAGCACAGGCAACACACAGATACACACACACTCTTACACACACACATAGACAATACAAAAATACACACTCTCCCACACTCAGACACAGGCAATTGCAATGTGTGCACAATCAAAATTAAAGCCGCCCCTCTACTGGCAACACAACAAATCCCCTTCTCAGCTGCCACGCCCCCACTACTGACGCTTCCTCGCTGTCGCTCTCTACTGCAGGCCAGTTAAAGATTTATGCGCTCGTTAAGGGCAGTTTCATGTCAGTTTTTATGTGTCATGCGGTCGTCTCTTGCCTCCTACTTTACATCATTTGCAACAACAACAACTTGTTGTTAGACTCTTTGTTGTTGTTGTCATGCAAAATTCAAAATGCTCATCATAAAATACCTAAACATTTGCCAAAAACTCAAACTTTTTCTTTAATTTAAGCACTCAAAAATAAAAAGCACGCTTAGAAATTGCAGCTTCAAGTGACATGCAATGTGAACTTTCTGCAAGTTTCAACGCAATTCCTTAAGATAAGATCTCTTTAAGTCATAAACTAAGCAAATTATAAAATCAGTATTTATATGAATACGCATAAGTTGCAATAAAAACGTTTCCCTAACATCCCTACATTCCGCCTTCCTGCCCCTTCGACTCCTGCCACGGCCACGCCTGATGGGGCAGCTGCTTGCGGCAAGCAGTTTCTAAACACAGAACAGAACAAGGAAGAATACTTATGGCAGTGTTTCGACAAATGGAATACCCTATCATTAATATTACCAATTGCATTAGCATTAACATTAACATGAAAATCGGCATTAGCATTAGCATTAGAATTAGCATTAACATTAGCATTAGCATTAGCATTAGCATTAGCATTAGCATTAGCATTAGCATTAGCATTAGCATTAGCATTAGCATAAGCATTAGAATTATAATTAGAATTAGAATTAGAATTAGAATTAGTATAAGCATTAGCATTAGCATTAGCATTAGCATTAGCATTAGCATTAGCATTAGCATTAGCATTAGCATTAGCATTAGCATTAGTATTAGCATTAGCATTAGCATTAGCATTAGCATTAGCATTAGCATTAGCATTAGCATTAGCATTAGCATTAGCATTAGCATTAGCATTAGCATTAGCATTAGCATTAGCATTAGCATTAGCATTAGCATTAGTATTAGTATTAGCATTAGCATTAGCATTAACATTAGCATTAGCATTAGCATTAGCATTAGCATTAGCATTAGCATTAGCATTAGCATTAGCATTAGCATTAGCATTAGCATTAGCATTAGCATTAGCATTAGCATTAGCATTAGCATTAGCATTAGCATTAGCATTAGCATTAGCATTAGCATTAGCATTAGCATTAGCATTAGCATTAGCATTAGCATTAGCATTAGCATCAGCATTAGCATTAGCATTAGCATTAGCATTAGCATTGGCATTAGCAATAGCATTAGCATTAGCATTAGCATTAGCAATAGCATTAGAATTGGCATTAGACTCTGATGCACAGTGAACTATGTACCTTATAAACCTTAAACACAAAATTAAAACCAAAATTATTATTATCTAAACATAGATAGTACGATTTATGATACTATAACCATTTAAATTTATACTTAACAAATATAAATATTATACAAATATACTTAGTCGTTAAGTTATCTGAGCATAAATTTGGTGAAATCGATTGTAAAAACAAGAAAGATTTTCATTAATAAACTCTACCTTCGACCTATGTTTCCTATGACAGCTATATAGCCAGACGGTCGAGCTATAGCTATAGTTAAAACCGACAATTAAATTTAACATCCGGTAACTACCTTCAATATATGCTGAGTTCACAACAGCTTACACGATTTCTTCGTATTGTATGGAAAGTTAGAAGATTCTTAACCTGTAACTTATACTAAAACGAAATTATAATATCCACGCGAAAGCGTATAATGAAGAAAAAGTGCTGCATCTATGGTAGCTCAACATAAATAAAAAAGTAAAAAGAATACATGAAAAGAAAACAAGAAGAAAAGCCGGAAAAAAAGTCGAAAAAAAAAAACGAAAATAAATGGCGTGTATAAAAACGGGCAAAACGAACGTAAATAAGCAACAAAACATACAGCAAAGGTGCGATACGAATTTCTGGCAATGCACTATGGTCCCAGCGACCACTTTTGTTGGCCAAAATTAATAACTCGCTAACGAAACAAGATTTTTTGATTAATTTTTTTGTATTGGATAGATATAATCAATAGGAAGTTTATTTACAAAAAAAATGGGTGTGGCACTGCCTTTTTTATTACTAAAGCTTATTTAAATTATTAGTAATAGTGAAAAACAAAACAAGTATTGAGCATTTTGCAGTGGGTATTATAATTTTGTCCCAAAATGTGTAATGCATGAAAGTTAATATGTCCGACCCTATAAAGAATATATATTCTTGGTCAGCATTAACTGCCGACTCGATAAAGCCATGTCCGTCTGTCTATCTGTTTCTATGCAAACTAGTCTCTCAGTTTTAGAGCTATCTGAATGAAACTTGGTACAGATCAGTCTTTTTGCTGCAGGCAGTACATATGTTGGAGCCGGCCGGATCGGATCACTATATCATATAGCTGCCATATGAACTATCGGTCAAAAATCATACTTTAGTATGACAAACTTTTTTATTTTCCAACATACTTCAACCAAACTCACAGAGTATGCATTTGGTCATGTCATATACATCCTGACCAACTTTGGTATAGATCGGATCACTGTATCATATAGCTGCCATAGGAAAGATAGGTTGAAAAGACCATCAGGGTGCTACAAGGAAATGCAATTTACAAGAAATGTGGTCAAAAGTGGAATTTCTCACTATATCGATGTGAACAAGAATTTATTAATCTACGACACGCAATACGTTTTAGGGTGGGACTAGGTGGGACTCACTTTGTATACCTTTTCAAAAATTAGTTTTCCCCACAAATCGACTAATGTTGAACGACTCACTTTAACATACAATTACTATGACATCACAGCTGCTAGATACAGTTCACATTAAAAAACACGTAGTACATACCCCACTGATTACAATTCATCACAAAAATTTGATCAAATAATTTTTTTTTTCAATTTATGATCAATTTCTAATTGCTATTAAATTGACGCATTTTCACTGCATGTACTTTTTAATAACAACAGCCATGTTGCACAGCTGATTTCGCGAAGGTGGCGCCATCTATGGGAATTTCTGGTACGCAACTAATATGGTCACTCTTTTTCTGATGTAGATCCATCAAAAGAACGTTAAATTTTTAACTTTTAAAAATTGGGTTTTGGCCAACAAAAGTGGTCGCTGGGACCATAGTGCAATGGATGAATGGCAGGGGTGCAGTTATCCAGGGAAAGGGCAGGAAAATGGAGGGGGAAAGTGTGTGTGGGGAGGTTGGGGGTGGCGTAGCGAAAGCCAAGCGCCAAAAACTGCTGAAAACTGTGTGCAAACATTTTATGGCACTTTTGGTTTATTTTGTTCAGCTGTTGTTGATGCCGCTTCAAGTTGCAAGTTGCTGCATGGTTCATTGCACACATACACACACAACAAACACACACACACACACATACAACATACACAGCATTAACTGTTGACAATCTTTGGCAACTTGTATTGGCTCCAAAGATTTTTGAACGTTGCGTTCTCATTGTTGTTGTCGATGCTGTCGTTGTTGTGGCGCCTTCAATGTGGTGGCTGCCACATTTCCAGTTGCTTCTTCTTATTTTTTAACATCACGCACCATCACCGGAAATCGATCTCATCACTTATGCAAAATGTGACGCAGTTAGTTGTGCACAATTTATGCACGTAAAGGCAGCAAACACACACACACAGTGACAACATTGTATAGACCATTTTCCAAACTGAAAGCAACACACAACAACAAGAATAGCACCAAGATGCAACTATATAACAACGTCAGATTTACGCAAAAATAAGGAAATAGAAAAAAAGAAACAAGTAAAAATTATATAATCGATTCCCCGAATATAAAATACCCGTTAATCAAACTAATTATATATAAATTGCTGATTAATATTATTTGTTTATTTTTCAAATAATAATGAAATGATTACAAATGATAATTGTCCTACTTCCTAACCAGGCAACTAAAACTAATCAGAAATTTGACTAAAACAAAATTGTAACTATGAAAATAATAAACCATAAATACTGATTTGATAGTATCCTAATAAAGGGGAGTTTTTAGGGGTGATACTGGGGTAAATGTGGGAAATCAACTCAATTTCAGCGTATATACATTACGTCTAGTCCCGATCCAAGAGGTTGAGGGTGTCAATATATTAATTGCATTTCTTAATTTTGAGCTTCAACGGCATTTAAATCATTGCATACTTTTGTGCACTCGACTTGCTTTTTTTTTCTAATTTATAATGATATAATCAACAGGCAGAAATTGTTATAAATATCATGGTGTCTAGCTCATCGCCGGGTTTAAGTGTATCCTTAAACATGATAACTCGACTTGCTTAAAAACGTAAAACAACCATAACTACCTCTTATATAAGGCCGATCTTGTTGCGATTGATAAAAGGAAACTTTCAATACTATAATAACAGTGTTTTATTTTAAAAATGCGGGTGTAGCTAAGCTTTTCAGGATTTGTTAAATCGAAAACGGGCGTGGCAAAATTTTAAAATCAATTTTATATCCATGTTGATAAGAGGCGCCTATGTACCAACTATGAAGACACTAGATCTTATAGTGTAAATGTTAGATGTTTTCATTGAATTGCGGGAAAGCGGGAAAAATGCTTGCAAAATCCAAAAAAAAAAAAATCTTGATCTGCGTGAGGTTCATAGAAAACTGTATGGCAAATTCGATTGCTTTAGCTCTTATTGTCTTTGAGATCAACTCGACTATCGATACTAATCAATAATATAAATGCTTTAAAAGACCTGTCACGCCTCCTTTTGTCTGTAACATATATCCAATATACTCTTTTAGTCTGCGAGTAACGGGTATAAAAACTGAAACTCTAAACTGAGCTGAAAACTGTAATTTGCCTCCGCGTTTTCTTCTTTATTCTCAGCCATTTTTTTATGACAAGCGCTACAAAGTAGGCAACACTTTCTTGCACTCAGCAACTTTGCCTACGAAACTGCACAACACAATTTAAAAAGCCGCCTGCGTCGCCTTTCTGTTGCCTTGGCAACGTCTTAAAGTCTAATCTATCGAATCATCCTTTTGATCAAAACTATCGATAACAGAGTTTCTCGTTTTCTGATTGAAGCATTTTGTGAGATTCACTTTTGTGAGAACGCGAAATTTAAAGTGTTCTTAAAGTTTTGATTGAAAACTAAAAAGATTTGCTGTAATCAATTTGCAAATTTCGTTAGCAACAGTGAAAAGTGATCGATTGCGATATCTCTCTCTATCTTCTTTTTGCTATTTTCCCTTTCACTCTATACTTCTCTTTATTTCTGAAGTTTGTCCACATGTTTCTTTTTGACTCTCAATCTTCACATCATATATTCATATATTTTTTAAGTTGCAGAAAAATGAAAAGAAGTGGAATCAGCTAAAAGCAACTTTTTGTCGATATATACTATTTGACAATTCTTTCTAGTGCTATTTAGTATTTAGATTTAGTATTTTAAGTTATACTTCGCCCATTCGAGCGCAAGCAATTCTCGCTCCAGTACCGAGTCCTCTGTTCAAATGGATTATATAAGTGTCCCTATTCAAAACGAAAGTAATTTAAATGTTGACAACAATAGGAGAAGAAAGTAACAGCTCCAATGTTATTAATTGAAATGGAAGTCAATTAAATTTATTCCTTCCTCCGTTTTTTCTTTGTAATTATATTAAAAATGCTGCAACTTCATAGATTTAGCGTAATTATTTTATTTATTTGACGGCCTTATATTGTATTCTTTAAATTTGATGTTATTCTTGTGTTCTTACGAAAATATTCGAAATTGGCAGGAGTTACCTTATTTTCTACTTATTTTCTCATTTACTGTCACTCTATTTTATCTCTTTCAAAGTTTATTTATAACTTTCGTCAATTCTTATTCGCCTTCTCTAAGTCGAAAAAGTGAACACAAAACTCCATAAACCTATTCATTCGTATCAAATCATATTCAATCTTAAAATTCTTCTGCTGAGCGATGATGGTGTCAAGCAAAGCGACATAATAAATAACAAACTATGAAATATATGAAATCTAGAATAAAAGTATATGAAAAATGCGTGAAACTTATCTGCTCATATCTATGCAAAAGCCAAGAAAAAAGGAAAGAATGGAAAAGAAAAAGCAATGCCAGAAAAATAAATAAATAATGTGAAATCCCGGCACGACATCAAATATAATACAAAATATTTATATATTATAGAATTCAAAGAAGTAGATATGGGAGAAGGGAAGAGGAAGACATGAAGATATAAGTAACGTTTGGAGACGCCACCTGCTGTTGCAAGTGGATGCTGCTAAAGGTGCTCGCAACTCGTTGCAAGCAATGAAACCAATGCCGTCGTTGCCTTTGACTTGTGGCAGCACCATCCCAACGTGCTACATACCACTTGCCCCTGCAACACGCTGTCAGTTGCCACACAGAGAAAAAAAACGTACAAATTACTAAAATTAAGTTGCAATTTATATTTGCAATTCAAACTTGATACAGTATAATTTGCTTAGCTGCCTCGAGTACTTTGCACACAACTTCGAGGCAGCTATCTTAAAAATGCAGTTAACTTAATTTTATTTTTGGACATATTTGATTGTTAAACCAGTTACGCCCTTCGATTTTAACATCTTGTACCATTTCACAATTGAAAATGTATGTATAGAGCGAAAGTCACGATCAAAACATCAAGGAAAAAAACGGACAGCCGTAGAAATTCAAATTGCACGAGTTGCCATACTGCATTCAAATTATTTACGAAAATTTGCTTCTTTCTCAATAGATGGCGCAGCAAACTTACATGATTTTCATAGGAAACCATACATAAATACTGCCGGTATGAGGCGCTTAAGTGCAAAAGGCTGCTAAGTTGGATGCACCAAACGTAATTATTTTCATACTAAAGAGATCATGATGCAGAAAAATTTAAATATCAGGCAGCTATCTTGACGATGCAGCTAAGTATCGAGGCAGCTAAGCAAATTATACTGTATAAGTAAAAATTTCGGAAAATTAGTAAATTTGTTAGCCATATACAAAAAAATTTAATTTAATTAAGATTTTAAGTCTTGAGTCAAGGTCATAATTCAAGATTTTAAAAATTTTGATCACCTTAAATCAAGATTTTCAAATTCTTGAATACAAATTTTGTAAAACTTAAATCAAGATTTAAAAATCTTAAAACAATATTTTAAAATCTTAAGTCAAGATTTTAAGATCTTAAATCAAGATTTTAAAATCTTAAATAAAGATTTAAAAATCTTAAATAAAGATTTAAAAATCTTAAAATCTTAAATCAAGATCTTAAAATCTTAAATCAAGATTTTAAAATCTTAAAACAAGATTTTAAAATCTTAGAAAAAGATTTTTAGAAACTTAAATTAAGATTTTTAAATCTTAAAACAAGATTTTAAAATCTTAAAACAAGATTTTTAGAAACTTAAATTAAGATTTTAAAATCTTAAAACAATATTTTAAAATCTTAAAACAATATTTTAAAATCTTAAAACAAGATTTTTAGAAACTTTAATTAAGACTTTAAAATTTTAATTAATGACATATAAATAGTTTTATTTAAGTGCAAATTCAAAACAACTAGTTCATTGATTTTACACATGCATATGTAGATACAAAATACTTATTTCGAGAACATTTAATGCTTACAATGTCAATATCAGAGTTTAAGGGACATGATTCAAGTGTGAATTATACTTTAACTCACTGACTTTTAAGTTTAAATATAGTAAATTTCAAATATATATACATTCTTGGGAAATAAGAAATTGTTCTTTTAATAAAATCGAGTTTCTCGACTTTAGTAATTTTAATCTTAGTGAGAAATACATTTTTAAATGAGTTTTATTACGAAATACTTGATTTTTTCGCTCTGTGCAGTTGCCCAAAATGTGGAAGCCGAAGAAGCTTAACTCAGAGACAGTTGCCCCAAATGTCACCCCACCCCACTGTAAGCTGCTGCTGTGCCACAATCTATGCCACATCATTGTCACTCGGTCACGCCACGCGAAACGAAACGAAACTTCTTCTTCATCTTCCTCGTCTGAGCTGTTGTTGCTTTTACTTTTTGAAGTTGTATGCAAGATTTATTAAGATTTAAAAGCTTTTATGTGTGTCGCTGTCAATTGTTGGCACTGCCACAAGCAGAGGCAGAAAGAGATAGAAAGAAAGAGGGAGAACAGAGAGGGAGAGCAAGGCAACTTTGTATGCATTTCTGTACATTTCGAACGTTTTTCGACAATATTTTTACAAGAGTTTAATTGAAAAAAAACAAAAAAAAAATACAAACGAACGTTGGCATTGCGCTTTGTGCTCTCGTACGCCATGGTGTATACGCAATGCCAGCAAGCGTCACTCATACGCACTGTATGCCGCCCTCAACTGGCAAATAATTAGTTATACGACTCCCAGTGTGCCTGTGTATATAGATATCTGTATGTATGTGAGTGTGGGCATCTGAAATTGTATTGTTTCCGTGCTCTGATTGGTTTTTGGTTTTCTGGTTTTTAGTATTTTCGGTCTGCTGCTGCGTTGAATGGCAAAAATAATTCAAAAATATTCGTAACTACAGAAAATGCATGTCGCAGCCATCACTGTGAGACTGCCCAACGTATACCCTGTAATTAGCAAAGGGTCAAGCAAGTTTAACATAAGCTATGTATTTATAGCACTGGAATACAAATTCCTTTCATAAGGATAGATTTTTTAATTTTTGCAATTTTTAATTTAATGTTTGTTTTTTCAATAAGCTTAAAACATTGCAGGCCATTGTATTAAATGGCGAGTTATAAAATAAAATTCATAACTATATAGTTTTGTAGTTTAAACAACAGCTGTTTATAGGGTAACGGCAAGTCGAGTAGTATTCTTCACAATTAACTGACACTCTTATTAGTTTTTCCCTTTACAATAAAAGTCAAAGTAAAATTAGTTTTTATTACGGAAATTTGTTATTGGAGCTTCAATTTTATGCCTGAACTGACAACAAGAATCTAACAATACAGAAAGTGAAGTGGAAGAGAAGGGAAAAACGAACGGGAAAAGAATGATAAAGAAGAACTACAACTTATTGATTAGCTGTCCATTTTCCAAAATTTCTATATTTAAATTCTTGGCTAAAGTTTGTTTGGTAACAGATACAAACATAAGAGATGATGCCAAAAACAATTTATTAAGCATAAAACCCTTAAATTACGACAAAAAAAAGGTAACATGGCCATGGCATGTATGATTTGAGATCTGAAGAAGACAAGAAACATAACTCTCAACGGCTTTTTATTTCTATGTTCTCCCATTGCATAGGATATTTATAATATTATTTTGTTATATGTTAAAAATATGTTTTCCCACAAAATTACAATTTATGGAGGGTATAAATAAAATTAGTTTTATAAATTCACAATGAACTCAGCTCTTAGTGAAACGAAGTTTATCATATACTCGACAGTTGTTTCTCTATATTTTATATATTTTATATATGTATAAGCCATATAAATCCCTTTATGGTATATCAACTTTATTAAGAAGTATTGTTCATATTCTAAACTTGTATGCATCTCAAAAGATCAATTCATAATAGAAACTACTTAATTGTATAGAAGTTCACTATGCAGAAAATCGGCTGTAATAATTAAATTTCAATTAAAAAATAAACAACAAAATTAAATAATAAAGTTAATTCAATTAAATTTAAGTATTATTATTCGTATTTTCTATTGTTATTAAAAGAAAAAATCTATGTACAATTTACTTTAAATTTTTGCAATAAAAGAAATGTGTATTGTAATATTAAAATAAAAAAAATACAATTTCTTTTGAGCCGAAAAATTCATTACCAAAATTTAAAAAACAGTCATGATATACGGTTTAATACCTGTTACTTATCGAAGTAAGTCTATGTTTTCTTTATGTTATTATTATTATTATTAGTTAATTATGTTTCGAAGTATAAACCTATAAGATAACGTGCCAGTCACAATGTTTATTGATACCTAGTCCCTTATTATATTTTATATTCAAACTATATTATATAATTATGATAATAATGTAAATATAATAATGATGTAAATTGTTGACTTAAGCCGTTTCTGGTTGAAAAGAAATAAAAATTTTAAATTTTATTAAGAAATATGAGTGAAAGTTAATTTGTAAAATTAAACTTACTTCTTTTACCCCATTCAAACATTGGATATCTTTAATATTGGGTTGCACTTTTTAAGCTCAAAAGTTCTATTAGCTATACTTTTCTTGTAACTCTTTCATATTTAATAGAAAATCCTGGGAATATATGTATCTTTTAGTTTCCATAATATAAACATGCTAAACCAATTAGTTGACAAAGTTGTTGCTCTAAGTGTTAAATAAGTGTTTTGTTGAGTGCGTGTCAAACGGTGTGTAAGCATTAACATAACGAGTAATGCGTAACGACTAACGAGTAGCGAGTAGCGAGTAGCGAGTAACGAGTAGCTCATTATGAGCATTTGCAAAGTTATTCAAATGATGTGCTCACGTTTTGGCAACCCGGCAACGCTGAGTGCAACTGTTGCGGCCACTTAGCTGTGGCTTACACTCCCTACACACACACACACACACACATACACACGCAAACGTGTATGCACCTCATCTGTGTGTGTGCTTGAGTTTAAATTGAAATTTAAATGAATATGCGACACGTGAATGTGCGGGATCATAAAAATTTCGTTGCTGCAGTTGCGACAAAACTTGCAGCAAACAACGCCATGACACACACACCCTTTCACACACACACACACCCCCACACACACCCTCACACACTTACTCACACGGGAGCAATGTCATCAGTTTTAAGCTGTGCATTTTCTTTTTTTCTTTTATTTTGCTTACATAATTTTGTTGCCTACTTTCCGAGAACTATAAGACAAAGTGTGTGCGAGTGTGTGTGAAATATGTATGTGTGTGCCTATGCGCCACCCTCTTCAGTCAATCAGGTCACCTTCTTGCCTTTATGCCGCACACAGCCCCGAGGCATGCAACACACACAGAGAGTTGCAGTTAACCTGAGCTCCAAAACGTCAGTCAAATGTCGTACACATGCACGAATCTAGTACGAATACAGGTTTGAACTACAAGGGTAGTTCAATTTGCAGGCATATTTACCCAAATTACAATGATTTGCCGCTTCAATTACTTTAGTAATTGCTTTTACCAATCACAATTACTCAAGTAATTACCAAGTATAGGAAGAACTTACCATTTAATTCCATTATTTCATTTGCATTTACTTAAATAATGGAAGCTGTATCTGCAATTACTTAAGTAATTGCATTTACCCAGCACATTTGTGTAAACTACTTAACTAAATTTGAAATTATTGAAATATTTTACAATTTAGTCAACATTTATTGTGTAATTACATTTTCTCAATACAATTACTTAAGTATTTACCATTTAAAGTCACGATTTCCCTTTTTGTCACAACTTATTTAGTTAAACAATGTTTTCAAATTAAATAAACAATTTTCATTTTCAATTAATCTACAATTTTAGAAGTTATTACAATAATTACATATTAAATCGAGTTTGTACTAAACAATTTAATTAATTACATATATATTTACTAACAGATCTTAATAAATTACTTTTAATCCCTTGCAATTACTTAAGGAATGCGGATTATAGTCAGAATGCCTTGAGTAATTGCCATTTATTATCACAATAAAAAAAAACAATTACCATAACTGATCATAAAATTTAATTGTACATTTAAAATGCTGCACAACTTACGTTTACTTTACTTTAAATTCTTCATTATTTACTTGAGTAATTTATTGGTACTGAATTTTGGTAAAATGTGTTGCATACTTTTCGAGCGACACTCGCGAAATTGCCACAAAGGGTCAACAAGGCAAAAAGCATTTAGCGGCAATTTTTCTTGCCTTCTCTTCAGTTTATTTCTGCTCTTGTTGTTGTTGGTAATTTTTTTAACAACAATTTGTGTGTTTTTTTTATAACTTTTTTTTGCCTGGGTTTTGCTTTAACACAATTTTAAATTGTGCTAGCAATTAAATATTTAAATTGTATTTCAGGTAGCAGAATGAGTGTGTGTGTGAGAGTGTATCGCTTTAAGTGCGGTCAATTTTCAGTAATTTACGTGCGGTTTTTATGTTGCCTCATTTTGAAAATGTTTTTAAATTATTCAGCGCCTGCTTGAGACAATTTTCCAAGTTTCCTTTACCCATTCAACACCCTTTCTTCTGTCTCGCCAAAAAGTAGGCCATATGTGTGTGTGAGTGTGCTTGTGTGTTTGTGTGTGTGTTTTTGTGTGTGTGTTTGTGGCACATTTAACACAATGACCCGCACATTTGACGCCATTTTTGTGTGTGCTTTGAAATTTGTTATTTGCGGTTGAATAATTGAAATATTAAATATTTAAATAATATAACAATAACAATAACAGTAACAATAAAGCGACATTAATATGCAGATATGCAACTGATTACCAATTCTAACAGCTATAATTGGTAACTGAATACTGCCGTTATTTACTGTCTTGATTCATTATATATGTAGTCCAACACAATTACAGCTTTCTCCCGTCACACAATCTTTCTCTCTCCCTCCATCAGTTGCCAAATATATAAACATTATCAACTGACGCGCATATTAGTTTTAGAAACTGATACGGGTCTGCTTTAAAAGTCAACTATTACTAAGTTCATTTTTCCCACAATTACTTAAGTAATTAAACTACTACTAAGTTCATTTTTCCCACAATTACTTAAGAAATTAAATAACTCAGTGACAATAAGTCAAATAATTGTGACTTCTTTAGCACAGAAGTGACAGATAGTATAGAAATTTTTATTATAAAACTTTATTAACAATGGAATTACTTCATTACTTCCATAATTACTTTGGTAATTAAATGGTAATTAGTTAGGATTTTCGGAGAATTTATTTGACTATTTCTACTAACCTATACTCGTTTTTAGCTTAAGCAAAGTCATTTCTAGTCTAAAGCTAAAGCAATGGGATACCCAGTAATAAAAATAAAAAAAACGATCAAAACGATAATTTTTGCACATATCAACCCATATACATCACACTTATAGGGTATACTTGTTGCGTCTGTTCCATTGCGACGACAAAACGAGAGAGACTTAATATGATAAACTTAAGAATAAAATTTAATTCAACAAGGCAAAACATTTAATATTTACTTTGTTGCCAAACCAAATTTCAAATTGAATTACAGGGTAGCAACATGCATAAATCATAAATGAAACTCCCTTTGGGGACTCGTTTGCAGATATATTTAATGCCTTAATAATGCATTATTCGGTGGCATTGAAAGCAGCACAATTGCAAAAGTTATGCGCATAAATTAATTGATTTAATGGCATAAAACAAATTAAAATAACGTAATAACCCACACACACACACACACGCATGCCTGCACACATACTATATAGTATCGTATATCGTATATCGTATGCTCGCATTCAAATATATATCCACTTCGATGTGGATACATTTATATTACCCCCAGCAGGTCATTTTTGCCGTCACGTTGGACGTGATGAACGCCTGTGGCTTTTACCAACTGCAATGTGCTCACTTAATCAAAGCGTTGCGAACGACACCATATTGTTAATTATTACTATGGGATACACTCCATATGATAGGAGCATATCAGTTTAAATGTAAATTTCTACAGATTTCGATTAATTTTATATATTTTAATATACTTATGTATTATTAAATTGATATTCTGTAGATCATTACTCAAAATTCTTTTAAAATTACCCCTATTTTCCAAACATAGGTGTTGTTTTGCTAACACAACTGAAACACTTCAAGCAGGAGTCACATAATTTAGAACATATCATTTCTCATCCAAAAAAGAATGGATTTTTTAGATTACTTAAGTGTTTGCGAAAATACTTGAAAATACTTTGATATGAAGATATAATTGTGCATAAGATAATTCCTTTTCATATATATTAAAAAATATTTAAATTTCTCGTTTTATTGCGAATTCTTAAAAAATTAAATGTTCTCATGAATAATGAATATAAAGACCAACAAAAAAAAATTAACATAAGACAATTTTATATAATACTATCCCCCCCATATGGTTTGGAATGTTCACATATTTTATATATTAAATCATATGTCATATGTCATAAATTACAATAGAAAATGCGAAGCTGTCTTAAAAGGAACTCCTGGCTAATTGACATGTTTGTTTATAAATCTAACTTATTTGATAAAAAAATAAATAAAGCAGATTCTCGATATTCACAGTCACTTGCTCAGCTTTTTCCATTCTTAAACAAAAACAGAATTTAAAAAATAATTCTCTTAACTATTTTGTTTTTTCTCTTAGCCTTCAATTAAACTTAAACTTTCTATAATTTTATTAATTATAAGTTTTTAAAATCTTATTATCCAATTTTATTTTAAATAATACTTTGTCGACTGCTATTAATTGACGTTAATTATTAAACAAATGTATAAATTCGCTGACAGTTTTATATAGAAAATTCAATAAGTTTTCAGATTTTAAATGTTCCATTTTTTTACAATTTGTACAGCTTCAGTTTTAATTCAATTCAGCAGACTGTTAGTTATAGTTTTATTATTTAAAATCCAATTCCTTTTGCTGCAAAAGGGTATTTCATCAACGGCAAAGCCAAGCTTATAGATTTTTCCTTATTTTGTTGTTGTTGCTTGGGCGGAAACGGAAATGTCAGCCGCCATTTTGTTTATAGTTTTGGCAGTTGTTGGCGTTGCGCATCTTTTAGCGCCGCACTTTGATTAATTGTTTGATATTTATGAAACTGTTGAGCAGCCGCTAATTGCCAGCATTAAATGCACACACACACACACACACACACACACACACACACACACACATACACACACACTCACACACCCATGCTACAGAAATGTTTGCCAAGTATCGCGTCGCGTGCTCTTGCAAATACAATACTTAACGTCATTCAATTAATTAAAATTTAATATTTATGAAGCTGTCATATTGTGAAAAATTTTGCAATATTGTGAATTTATCAGAGGTTGGAGTTTAAGCCACAGACCCTAATACACAATTACGCACACATATCCGCGCACTCAGGAAAATAGTTTTCTAAATTGCCCTGAGATTACGAAATTTGTCTTGGTATTATTATTATATGTTCGTGTAAAAATATATGAAAAATTTTAAATATTTAAACTTCTTATGCAAATCAAAATTAAGAATATATATGTGTTCTAATTTCCACTACAATAAATTCTAAAAATACGAAACATATCTGTAAAATGTAGAAATGATGTCATCTATTTAATCGCAATTAATTCTATAAAACTATAAATCAATTTCTAGTTTCTTCTAACAATAGTAAAAATCTTTGTTGAAAGTTAAGACCGGAAGACTTCTTTTCTAAATTGTTATACCTTTTTCTGAAAAGTAGTGCTTCAGAGCTTTAACAAATGAAACATATTTTCATAGACAAACAGCTTGTATTTCACTAAAATAATTTCTGAAAATAGGATGCAAATTTCATAAATATAGAAATTATGTAAACTATTTTATATGAATTATTGTTTTCAATTTAAAAGATTTCCTTCTTATGTAAGGAAAATATTTTTCTAAAAAATACAAGAGCTGTTTTCAATAAAGCTGGCGTTTTTTTTCTTAAAAATTATAATATAAATAATAATAATATATTATAATATGATATTTAGAAATGCTTTAAACGTAAAATCCTAGAATATTTTTTTGGCACTAGGTAACAAAATTAAGTTTTGCATTGTATTATGTACCAAACCCAATTTTCTGATGAGAAAATGAAACTGTTTTTATGGTAAGACTTTTTAAAAACAAATATTGAAACTTTGTTATTGTATTATAAACTTTTTTAGAGGTGACTACATCTTTGATCATAACTCGAAAGTGTCACAACCGATTTAAAGAGGATTTACACTTTCTGGCACCTAATGATTAAATTTGTATATACACACTTTTAAATTTTAATTATTAAATATTTGAATAAGGAAAATTATGATTTTTTGTACTGAATATATTGCTTACTATAATGGCGATTTGGTCTTGTGGCAAAGTCGAATTTCAAAAATTAGGGTAATACATATTTGTAGCTGAGTGTACATATATGTACTACTTACTCATGGCAGTTGACAGATGAAGCTGATGTCTTAACGCCTTTGGGAGCCTCCAACTCTCTTAACACCCAGATCACTTGTCCCTCTTTCTCGCTGTCTCGCTGTCTCGCTCTATTTCTCTTCATTTTTCTCTGTCCGCTATCTGTCTCTCTCTGTCCAATATTACCCCTCTAAGCACGCGACTGCTCAGCTTTATTGGACGCTTTTGGGCTGTTGTCTGTCAATTTGTTGCCGCTGTCAATCCCCGTGGACACTTTGTGCTGTTGGCTGATTGCGTAATGTACACACACACACACACCCACACACATACACCCCAGAGGACACACATATGTGTGTGCGTGCATAAATGAACAATTTATGAAACATTTAAGACTCTCGCTCAATGCTCGCTTGCGTTCTTTGTCTCCCTGGAGTTTTGTCAGATGAAATCACATTAGTTTTAAGCACCAACAACATTATGAAGTCATCATGAAGTCATCAGCAATGTCATTGTTATTGTAAGCACAAGCGTTTATTACATATTATTCAAACATAAATAGCCAGGTCAGTTCCTTCCCATTCCAAACCCCCTATTTCCCTATAACGCTTTCATATTCAATTTGCTTTTGCTATCGATGCATACATATGAAAATTACATCAGTTTGTGAAAATTGGCAAAACATGAATATATAATGGCAAATAGGACATGCATAGACATGCACAGAAATGTCCAAACTTGTCCCTACTCATACATACATATAAATGCAATGAAATATGCATCACATGTTCAAGTATTTTGTACGGATTACCTTCCTGTACTTCTGTCTCTGGCACTCTCTCTCTCTCTCTCTGTATTCATGTACACCATGGCGTATGCGTGTTGACTTTAACTGCCTGCTAAATGTGTCTTCGCCTGTCCTCTTTCTGTCGCTGCAGCTGTCGCTCTATCGTCTCAGTCTTGTTATTAGCTTGTTTGACATTTGCTTTAGCAATTCTCATAAGCATTTCTAGTGTCTTTGACTTTCAAGCATTCCCAATTTGCAATTTTCCACACAGCGAGAACTTCGGCTTATTCGCAGTATCACAACTGATATTTCTTGATTGTTGCAATTGTTCAATGCTTTTGGCATAAGTAGAAGGCGACGGCAGCAGCAAAGGGGTTTGAAGTTGTCTTGCAATGTTATCGACTCTCAGCATTTTCAATTGTTGTTTTTAATACAGATTAAAGTTGGCTAAAGCAGCTTAAGTTTAAATAAGGTCGATTTAAACAAAAAAAAAAGAACAACGTTACTAAAATTAGCTGACAATACAGATAAATAAAAGAATAATTATTAGAATATTAACAGTTTAAATAAATATGCTAAGAAAAGAGCTAAAATTTAAAATGTTACTTTAAAAACTCAAAGAAGAGATCAACTATTGGGTTGGCAATAAAGTCATGTCAGAGTCTTTTAATAATTTTTGTTAAGCTTACATTCAATTGGGTGATGATGCCCTCAAGTAAATATCTAGATACCATTCGTAAGCTTAAGGTCTAAGCTACTTTCTGTATAAAGTTGATCGGCATTTAACAATATTTGTAGAACTATTTAGAACTATATAAAATAAGAGTAGTAAATAATATAATAAAACTAACAATTAAATTATATTATATGAAATCTTAATCATAGAACTGAAAAGATACAAAATTTAAGTATACAAAGCAAAATTAAGTTAAGTTACGTCTAGGGATATTCAAATAATTATTTAATTGATCCAACATTTGTTGCAAGGATTGGGGAAAACCCAGAAAAAAGCCAAACAAATCCATGAGCGAAAATGTTGTTATTTTGAATTTTTTGCTAGGAAAGTTAGGAATATGATTGTAAATAGTAGCAAATGAGATCTCTGAGTTCAAAAGTCGACAAAGTCTATTGTAAAGAAAACACATTGAACAAAAAACATTCGATTATGTTGTGACTATCAAAAACCAAACAATCTTTTGTTGACAATAATGAGAAGATTCATGGACTCGGATTTCCAAACGGTCTATACATAATTGAGCAAGGTTTACATTATACAAAATAAAAACAAGCCGATCACTCGAGCGTGCGCGACAGTAGGAAACCCTGTGCAGGTCTTCAAAGAAAAGTATTTTCATTATAATGGGAATTAAATATATCGTTTGAACTCGATTTTGCTTGTATAGAGTGAAGGTAGCTTGCGATAGTCTGGCAACACTGCGTCTTTTGATTGTTTATGTTTAGCGCCACAGCGGCCGAAAGGCAAATCAAATATACTATATATGAACAAACGCGTCTTTTCGTTCGTTATTTCGTCGCCGCGGCGCAGCGACTGCGCTGCTACTGCGCTGCTACTGCGCTGCGACGCATCTGCTGTGCTGCATAAATTTGATTCTTGAATAATTTCTGAGTTCAATATCCGATCGTACTGAAATTTGTAGCACGCATTGAGAGTAGGTTACTTAACATGTGTGCCAAATCTCAAGTTTCTAGCTATAAAACTGTTCTTCTTATTAGCTTTTTCGAGTTATGGGCGAAGGGAGCGTGGCATCGCGACACATTAAACCCAAGCTTCTCTTCATGTGTGCCAAATCTTAAGTTTCTAGCTTTAACATTGCGTATGTTATGGTGATTTTTCTAATTTTAAAACAAAAGGGACTTGATAACGAAAATTTAAAATAAACTTGATCTGCGTATGGTATTCAGGAACCTACATTCCAAATTTGAAGTCTCTAGCTCTTATAGTTGCTGAGATCCACGCGTTCATACAGACGGACGGACGGACAGACGGACGGACAGGTGGACAGATGGACGGACGGACAGACGGGCGGACGGACAGACGGACAGGCGGACGGACAGACGGACGGACAGGCGGACAGACAGACGGACAGGTGTCAATCGACTCGGCTATTGATACTGATCAAGAATATATATACTTTATAGGGTCGGAGATGCTTCCTTCTGCCTGTTACATACATTCACACAAATTTATTATACTCTTTTATGCCCTTTTTTAATGGGCACAATGTATACAAATCCACTGGAATTTCAGTGTAAAAATCCGACATAACTTGTCAATTCAATAAATTAACTGATTTATACAGTCTTTAACTGTTTTGTAATCTTATAAACATTGGTAAAAGTTCCAAATTATTGCACTCTAAGTTTTTTACTTTAAAAATTACCAAGGATCTATTAAGTTTAAAAGTAGAAGGCAGTCTAATATACCCCATAAAGTATATACTTTTATTCTTGATCAGCATTAATGGCCAACGCGATCACCTAAATCTCAGAGATTAAACAGAATCAGTTTGTTTTAAAAGTTTGCAACGCCTGCGAAAATTGAAAACAACTTTTAATTTTAAATTTCTTATGTTTAATTATAATCGTTGCGGCTTCTGTATTTATGTAAATGAGCGAATTGAATGAAATCAGAGTTCAATAACTTTTGTCTATTATGTTAATGTGCTGTTAATGATTTAACAGATAAGTTCTGCAATTTATCGATACACAAATTGTTGAAAAATAACGCATACAAATTAAATGTCGAGCCGCTTGCATTTGCGGAATGTGCAGTCAAGTGCGTGTTGTGTTAAGCCTGCCAGAAAGGAAGGAAACAGGGGATTCCCTTCAACTGCAGCAACTCACTACTTCCAATCCCTTTGTACCCTTGACTTGAGCTTGACTGTAAGTGAAAGAGTTGGCTGAAATTCACAAAACTGGAAAACCGGGCTACGCTTTTGCGAGAAAAAATGCAAAAAAAAAAGAAAAAACAAAAAAAGAGGAAAGAAAATGAAAAGAAAAAGATTGCAAACGTGTAAGATGAAGACGTGGTAGAGAAAGAAGATGCGTCACTTTTAATTTGTTTGCCAAGCCGGCAAGACGCGGGCAAAGGGGCAGGACAAGAGAAGATTGCAAGGATGCCTTTGCCCTCTGGCGACAGGAATGTTGTTGCTGTCGTTGCTGTCGTTGCTGGTAAACTTGTCGAGCACTTGTCGAGTGCTCGTTCTTTTCTTGTGCAGCTTCTTCTTGTCTTGTTGCCGCTTGCCGCTTGCTGTTGAGTGTTGCAATTAGCAAATAAAATAAGCAGCTGCCGTTGCGTGGCTATTGCCAATGCAAAGTGCAAGAATTCCTGCAATAGCAGCAGCAGCAGCAGCAGCAGCAGCAGCAGCAGCAACAACAGCAACAACAATGCATCTGCTGCTGCCAGCCTGCTGCCTGCTGCTGTTGACAACAACAATGGCCCAGTTAATTGCTAACAAACACTACAAGAGCCTTGCAACGAGTACAGTCACGTCTCATGCAAATTAGTTGGCCAGGTAACCTTGTTAGAGACTCAAGCAGAGGCAGCAACAGCAGCTGCAACATCTGCTGCCAGCCACTCGGCTCAGTTACTCAGCTACTCATATATGCAAGTGTGTTCCTATCAATGTCTAGAGGCCTTGAGCAAAAGATAGAGACAGCGATAGTTGGGGAAAGCGCGAGAGAGAGAGAGGGAGAGAGAGAGAGAGAGGCAGAGCAAAGCCTGCACCCAGAAAAAATGTTGTAAAATTTTAATATTTACATTTTGATTTCAATAATTCTTTGTATCTATGATTTAGCTTTAAATATGGAATTATTGTGAGTATTTTACTTTATTTTTATCTATTTTGTATACAAAAAACTTACAAAACTTGAATCAAACATGTAAAACTGACATAAATTCACGAAAGATTTACAGTAAGCCTTTGACTTAAGTTGAATATTAGCAGTATTTTATTTAAATACAATAAATAAATACATTTAATATAAATAAAACACTATCAAATAATATAAAAGAATTGAATTTAAGCATAAATTATTTAAATAAATATTATTAAACGCTATTATAAATATTACATACTTAATTTCAAAAGTTTTTAACTTTCGTTTACTATTTATGTTCATATTTACTTTGACATTTAAGTATAATTATATAATTTTTGTTAAAAAACTGTGTTCTTTACTTAATTGTCTATTTAATTTTAAGAGCAAAAATCAAAAATGATTCTATTTATTTATTTAACTATACGATTTTTCTCTGGGTGTACGTGGAATCAACTCGAGCAAAGGCAAAAGCGAAAGTTGTTAAATATACGAGGAACAACAACAAAGAGTGATTTGGATTTAAATAACAATCTGTCAGGCATCCGATAAGAAAACAGAAGGAAAAGCAAAGAATAATCAAACTAAATTGAACCTTGTTGAGATTTAGATCGAATCATGAAAAAATCGAAGCTTTCGTTTGTAATTTTTGCATATTGAAAACAGCGTATTACAAACTATGAAATGTGAGAAGCAAAAAGAGACAAGTAAAAGGAGATTATTAAGATTGAATGGATTGAAAGAAGCAAAGAAAAATTGAATAAACTTGCTAATAAATCGAGAAGTATATTTAGCAAGGAGCAGAGCATATAGAAAAGTGAGAAGTAAATCGAGAAGCACAACAGAAGCAAAGCGAGAAGCATATTGAGAAGCAAAGCATGAAAATTACTGGAAGTAAACTGAAAAGTAAAGCAAGAAGCAAAGCGAGAAGCAAAGCAAGACACAATGCGAGGAAAGAATGAAAAGCATAGTGAGCAGCAATGCGGAAAAGAGAGAGAACCAAAATGAGAAGTAAATCTTGTAGCAAAGCAAGAAGCAAAGCAGAAAGTAAATAAATAAGTTAAAGAAGAATAAGTCGACAAGAAAAAACTTGATTGAATCTAAAACCAAGGCAATTGAGGATGAATATGAACAAAGCGAGAAGCGTTTTAGAGAAGCTAAGCGGAAGGAAATATAAAACGAAAAGTCAAGTGCAAAGTGGTTATGAAAATGATCAGATCAAAGGACACACAAATCGAGAAGTAAATATATAAACTTATCAGAGAAAGAAATAAATAGAGAAGTTAAGACAAAAGTTATCGATGTAAAACATGACGGAGAAACGAATGGAAAGTGTAATGAAATAATGATGAATGAATGAAAGAAAATAGAAATAAACGCAACTCAAAGCGAGAAGTTTAACGAGAAGTCAAAGTAGAACTTAAATAAGTAGCAACAGACATAACTAGAAAAATTTAATAAGAGCGCTTAAGAAGCAGCAAAAAGAGAAAATTAAATACAAACAAGAAGCTTTTAAAACCAACGGTATAAGGAATATGCAACCTCAAGGTAACATATTACAGGGGAATTTAATCACACAAGGAGAGACTTGTACCTCCCCTAGCTGCAACTCTTAGCTGTGGACTTTTCACTCACAGTTACTGACACTATAAATACAAGTAGTCGTATTTTAAATGCAACAGGATTATGAAAATTTGTTATTTTGTACTCTCCTCTCAATTACAATTGAAATAACAAGGGAAACACACGTTGGTTTCTTTTTTTTTAGCAAAGCTGCTACAAATTTGTTAAATATGATACAGATGTAACTTGCATATAGTATGTAATTGGATATTCAAAGATTGAGTTGTAGTTCAGGGCTATGAAATCGTTGTCAAGCTTTAGAAATTCACACAATAATTTCCATTTTATATTCTTGCTATATTTTTTTTATTTTTTTTTATTGGAAATTTCATTAAGCTACGGCAAACTGCAACTGTAACTGACAACTGCAAAGCCCGCATGCAAATATTAGAGTAAACCAATCCATTTTTGGGACCATTCAAGCAAGACACAAACATTTGCGTCGAGTCCGAGTGGAGTCTCGATGTGGACACTAGAAAATTGAAGAGCCTGTAAACCTATAACAGGCCCTGTCTACCCTGTAAACAATTGTAATGACTCAAAGTGTTTGCCTTTACATTGAATAAAATTAAATAAATAAATTTGTTTCAATATTAAGTTTGGCTCACAATTAATATGCAATTGTAATCGTGACTAGGATGCTAAATAAAATAAAGTTAACTTACTTATAAGCAAAACTCGCCAGAACTTGAGAGTCTATAAGTGATTATAGAGTTGAAATATAGACTTGTAAACTTCAACTTCCCTCTGAGAAGTCTATAAATTTGTGTTCTACAAATAGCTTTCTTCTATGTAATTGTATCTGAGGATGTAAGGGCTTTTATTCTGGCCAAAATAAATGAAGCCAGTGTCAAGGTGGACAAATTCAATTTCTCATATGGTAGGCAAGTTGCATCTTTCAAGTTCAACGTCTCCTCCCCTATTAATTTAAATTATTAACAAAAATTTGTATACAAATAAAATTACTTTAAAATTTATGTTAGGCCTTTTATATAGTTTAAAAATACATTTAATTTAATTCAATACTTTTTACATTTTCTTATTTATCTGAAAAGATATAATAACTGTATTTAATATACCAACAACTTTATTAATGATTGGTAAATTTTCTTTAATTTCAAAATCTACATTAAATTTAATTCAATAATAATTACATTTTATTATTTCCCGGCAAAACTTCTATCTCCATAAATGTAATTTAAATTCAAAGAACACTATTAATTATTGGTAAATTTTGTATAGTAAATAAAATCATTTAGAATATTAATATTTAATTCCTAATTCTGCAATTTAAATAACAAGGCTCTACAAAAAATTCTAATAAAATTAAATTATTTATTGTTTAGTCTTATCGATTTCATTTTATTGCAAGACTATGTGCAGGGTATTTGCTAGTCGTTTAATTTTTTCTTAATGGATCTTACATGTTACTTGTTTCATGCTCGACTTGTATTGTTGCATACGCCACTGACACGGGCAGTCTTGCAACCAAATGTGGCCACTTCCACTTACGCAGATTACAATCTGTTTTTATGGCATACCTGCCACACACACGCACACACACACACCCACACACACTTCATACTTTGGCACTCGCTCGTAACGCTTCTGCAGCAGCAACAGGAAGTGGCCTTAAGTGGAGGAGGCAGCTTTTGGAGTTCTTCGCTTCGTTGCCAGCTGAAAAATATTTTTAATCATATTGTAGGCACACACACACACACACACACACACATATGCATTGCAGTTATAATTCCGTGTGTTTGTGTTTGTAGCGCATTATTTATTCCTTTTAATGACCCTGGCAAGTCGACGCTGCGTATACGTTATGTGTGCATTGCGTATACGCAGTGTGTCCAAATTATGTTCCCACTATTGACGAACACATTAAGCCAATTTGTGTCTTTACGCAAAAAAGTAAAGCAATTGCTGCTCAGTTACAGCCAAGTCCTATTTAATGATTCTACTTGAAGTGCATACATATATTAACATTATGTCAAGAACAGTTTAAGCCAAGAATCTATTGGATTTTTATTCAAGAATTCACACTTTAATGCAGCATTTTAAAGTCCAAAATAGACATTAACATTCGAGTTTTCTCATTAACATTTGGCCGTGATACTTTGACTGTAAACATAGTAGGAATTTATGTTACTTAACAGCACAATGTAAAGTTATGTTATTTAACAGAACAAATTTATAATTTATTCGAAATTACAACGTAATTATATTGTCAGAACACCGCAAGCTACTGTTATTTAACAGTACTATGTTAATGTGAATTTTGTAGCTTGAAATAATGATTTAAGATTTTAGAACTCATACAGTAGAATTTTTAAACAAAAATGCTCTCTCTCTCAAACTATTCAAAGTTGATTCTTTAATTAAAGTTCCTATGTAATAAAAATTACTTTCTGTTTTGTTTATAGAATAGAGTTAATTCCAACTATTTAAATTTAATAATTTATTGCGTTAAATCAATAAAACAAATGTAAATATTTAAATGAACAATTAATGTTACCATAAAAGCACAATATTAAATATATATTTAACATTTAATGTTACTTATTAGCACAATGCTCAATTGCTTAAAATGTTGGACAACACATAAAAGATAATTACATATTGTGTTAGTTAACAGTTGTGGCCATAATCATTAACATTTTTGCAATTAACATTCGGAGTTAGTTAACAGCATAATGTTAAAACTAACAGCTGTTAGTTTCAATTGCTTTCCTTTCAATTGGCTTTCAAAAGGTTTCAACTTGTGGCAAATGTACACAAACTTGAGACTTGAAAGCAAACAAAGCTCTGTAAAACCACAGCTAAACCACGCAACTTATAACCACATAATGTGTTGTTGGTTTATTAATGATGGCTGATGATGATCTGCAAAACAACAATACTTTAGTGATGTAACTACAGAAAGAACATCGATTTAAGTCAATAGTTATAAGTCAAGCTAATGAATATTAAGTATTTAAAGCTCCCATATTGATCATTTATTTTAATACACTTGCAGAGAGTATTTTAATTTGATCCGGAAATATTTTTATTTCATTTTTACATTGATTTAACTTAACTTGCTTTACTTCTATTAAAGGATATGCAATTCCAGGGCCAAATATTTTCACATAGCTCTGCTTTATACTGCTGTGTTATTCGTTTAAAACTTTCTCAAGATGAAAATAGGAGGCATATCAATATTTCTTGTTCTTATTTTGAATTGTTGGAAACTTTCTAAACGCACTGTGTTTTCACGTTCATACAACATCAATGATTTTCCGATGTTTTCGCTCATCACTAAAATGTTGTGTAAATTGAAGTTTGTAGTGTGCTTAATTATGATGTGTTTTGCTGTGCACGAGTACAGCAATGATGATGATGATGATGATGTTGTTGTTGTTGTTGCTGTTGTTGTTGCTTTAGCTAACAAAAATAACAGCTACAAGCGATATGCATATTTGATTTAAGCCATGACCCAACATCCCCCACCTCCCCGCCCCTGGCAGCAGGAAAATTGCAATGGCAAACACTTTGCAAAATGTCATTAAAATGGCGCGACAAAGTCATCGGTAATGCCAGAAACCACTGAGAGAACCACTTGCAACCCACACTTACAACCCACTTGCACGACATTTGATTTGACACTTCAATAGCTATTTTTGGTATGCTGCCACGCCCCAGCCTCCCCCTGCCCCGTCTCGTGTATAACCACACACCGATAAGAGCAACAGGAACAGCAGCAACATCAGTTGGCAGTCAATTTTCGCGCTTGCAATTCAATTGAAAATTGAATAGTGTTTAGGCAGTTGATTGAAATACATGTATGTGTGAGTGAGTGAGTGTGTGTGTGAGTGAGTGTGTGTGTGTGAGTGTGTCTCTGTATGTAAGTGTGTATTTAGTATTCCTGCCATTTGCCATCGATTGCTGCTATGCTCAACTCTTACATTTCTTTTACTTTTCTTTTTATAAACTCAAACCAAACAATTGAAGAGTATTATAACTTAGTGGCAATATATGCAACATGCAAAAGCAGACAACTATTACCACATAAATATGGATATATCCCAAACATTTTAAGCCAGGCGAAAAGCGTGTCGATTACATTATAATTAATATATACCATAGATATTATTTACGAAAGAAATATACCATTTCTTAGTTTATTTTTCCATTACATTATTCATTACACATAAAAATGGGCAAAAAAGGATATAATATATTTTGGTTGATGACCTGAACAGAGTATCCTACTGTCGCGCGCGCTCGTCTGGCCGTTTTGTTCATATTATTTATTTATAAAATTAGTTCGAAGGACCATACGCAAATACAAACAAGAAAAATGTAAATAAATATCCAGAAAAATGTGATTTATTTCAACGAAAATAATGCAGTTGTCTAAATGTATATAGCAATTTTATTATGATTAAAACTTCAAATTCGTAGTTACTTACAATTTAGATATGCTTAAATTGACTAACGAGTATCTTACAGTCGCGGGAACTCGACTATTGCGTTCTTAATTGTTGATTGGTTATTTTTTAACAACTTCTTTGATTTCCTTTAATTTGTCAGCAAACATACGGGTAGTGAGTATCATCCTTGTCCATCCGACTCGACTGTAAAGTCCTTTCATTTTTGGCTCGACGATTTACATTCACATTACTTAAAGTTGCCTGCAGAAATAGCAACAGTAAAACACCCGGCACCAACCGTTTGCTAATTGCACTGGCCAATTTTGTTGCTGTCAAGCAATTAGGCAAATGGCCACGCCCACAATCAGCTAACAGGCCATGGCTATAAGCTAAGCAGCTTAACATTTATGCAACATGCCTCATAAAACTGAACCAAAAAAGCAAAATCCCTTCAAAATGGCCACATCACAATTGTTGACACTGTGTGTGTGCCGAGGTAGGTGTATGTGTGCGTGTGTGTGTAAGGGTGTGTGAGGGTGAGTGTGTGTGTGAGTGTGTTTGAGTTTGTGTTAGTGTGTGATATACAAATGCATTGAATTGGAACTCATTCTAGCTACAGATAATCCCTGTTTTCCCTATCTGTTAATCCTTTCTCACTTTGCTAATTGTATCTTAATCTCCTTATATATTCCTTCTATTTTTAGAAATATTCTATTCTTTGATACCAATGATCGCTTCTTTGTTCTGTATATTTACGTCTTCTTTCTTCCCTCCATCCATTATGCATAAAATATAATTTTATAATATATAAGAACGACTCCTCGGGAGTAATATCCAGGCCATCTTGTCTTTTATACCCTTCAAACTTTCTTGCATAACTTATTTGTTTACCATTTGATAGTAATTAAATTTTTAGAATATTAAATAAACCTACTTAAATGCATTTATAAGTAATTTCAATAATTTTACTTGCATTTTGTAGCTTTTAAGAAGATTTAACAATTTGCAAAAAAAACGAAAAAAATGGGGAAAGTCAAAATAAAATCAACAAAAGTTTTCTTTACGAGAGTTTTAATTTGTAATTTGCTATATCTAGCTTTTATAGTCTCTAAATTCAATGGGAACAATCTAACATTAATGAACATAATTGGCTTGAACTACGTTATTTCTTCTCCCTCCCTCTCTCCCTCTCTCTCTGTCTATCTCACTCGCACTGCCCCTGTCTATCTCTCTGTAAGAGTTTCCTCTACGACGCGTCGTTTTTGTGGACAACATTTACAGCTTTCATAAATCTACACACACGCACACACACATATATACCACACACGCACCACAGACGCATCGCACACACACACACATTGACAATTACGCCCAAACCCACAGACACGTGGTTAGAACCATTGCACAATGGAGACTTTTCCCATTTTTTTTTGGAATAAACCAATTTTATGCAAATTTTATATAAAGGCAACCCACCAGAAAAACACCAATCTGTAATGTTGCGTACCAGAAATTTTAACAGAGCGCACCACTGTTAAGTGTTAACATGTTAAACACAGCTTATGTTACACAGAAACTCGTGCTGTTAAAATTCGTATGCTATTTGGCATACAACTTTAAATAAATAGAATGAAACCAAATCGCCAATAATTGACAAAACTGTGCAATTCAGTCTATTCAGAGTGGTTTGAACTATGTGTTTGTGAGCGTGAACTGTAGATTTTGGTCATGCTGTCCTCGTAATTCTGTGTTAAAATGAACCATCTCACTTGAAGAAATTTAAAATGAAAACTTACTTTTGAATACAGCTACAAAGTGACTCCAACTCCAACAACAACCATAAAATGTATTGAATATTGTAGAAAAATTTATTTATATCATGGAATTCTGCTATGGTAAAAAAGCGAAAATGTGATAGTTAATTTGAACTGCTTTAAGAATTTTAAAAGCTGAAAGTAGGAGTTTTCTTTGTTCTTTAAATATAAGAAAATGCTAGTGAAAGATATATAAGATACTTTACTACCGATTATTTCTATATAATCAATACAATATAGTAGTTCAAAGCTCATCAAAATGTCAAAAGCTCTTGTAACTCATAGTTTGGATTGGATATGTTGGAAAACAACAAGGTTTTTGACCGATTATTCCTATAATATCTATACGATATAGTACACGCTAAAATAAAGAAATAAGGCAATGACACGCCCATTTTTTGCAGCCCTACTTTCTATTTATATTATAAGTCCAATGCAAAAAACTATACCAACAAATCTTGATTCATTCATGATTTATTTATTAATTCCACATAAAGTGGGAAATGTCCCCATAGTGCATTTCCTGGTTTTAATCCACGTTTTGTGTTGATACATATGTGTGTGGGTGTGTGTGTGTGTGTCTGTATGTATGTATACATATGTGTGTATGTGTGCTCTATTTAAGCGCTTAAGCGCATTTTCGTACATTTTAAGGCGATTTCGTTTCAAATGCTCATTTGCATTTGTTGTTCATTTTTTGTTTTTTTTTTTTGGTTGCTATTGTTGCTGGGCCCATTATACCCATATGATTTTTTCTTTTTCTTGCATTACTTTTCATTTGTATCAATGGTTCAAATCTCTTGCCAAACATCAAAGCAAATATCTGTAAATTTCTTTTTGATTTTTGTGTTTTTTGTGTTTCTGAAAAAAAATAAATAAATTAAATTCAATTTATTTGGAGAGTCAACTAAAATTACAACAACAGGTTTTCATGCCATCAGTATTGATGTAAATTGTTACCTCATACGAATCCCGAATAATTTCGTAGGAATTTCAAGAGAAATATTTACAAAACAAAGTATAAAATGTAATGAAAACATAAATAAAATAACAAAAAACAAGCCGATCAGTCGAGCCAGCGCGACAGTAGAAATCCCTGTGCAGGTCTTCAAAGACAAGTATTTTCATTATAATGGGATTTAAATATATATCGCTTGAAGTCGATTTTGCTTGCATCGAGAGTAGGTTGCTTGCGATAGTCTGGCAACACTGGACTGCGGCTGTTGATTGTTTATGTTTAGCGCCACAGCGGCCGAAAGGCAAATCAAATATATATGAACAAACGCGTCTTTTCGATCGTTATATCGTCGCCGCGGCGCAGCGACTGCGCTGCTACTGCGCTGCGACTGCGCATCTGCTGCGCTGCATAAATTTGTTTCTTGAATAACTTCTGAGTTCAATATCAGATCGTACTGAAATTTGTAGCACATATTGAGAGTAGAATACTTACCATGTATGCCAAATCTTAAATCTCTAGCTATAAAACTGCTCTTGTTATCAGCAATTTCGAGTTATGGGCGAAGGGGGCATGGCATCGCGATGAAATTTTCTGGACACATTAAGCCCAAGCTTTTTATCATGTGTGCCAAATCTCAAGTTTCTAGCTTTAACATTGCTTATGTTATGGTGATTTTTCTAATTTTAAAACAAACGGGGCTTGATATCGAAAGTTTAAGATAAACTTGATCTGCGTATGGTATTCAGGAACCTAAATTTCCAAATTTTAAGTCTCTAGCTCTTATAGTTGCTGAGATCCACGCGTTCATACAGACGGACGGACAGACGGACGGACGGACAGACTGACGGACGGACAGACAGACGGATGGACTGACGGACGGACAGACGGACAGGTGTAAATCGACTCGGCTATTGATACTGATCAAGAATATATATACTTTATAGGGTCGGAGATGCTTTCTTCTGCCTGTTACATACATTCACACAAATTCATTATACCCTTTTTTGCCCATTTTAAATGGGTACAATGTATAAAAAAGGAAGCATAACTTAAAAAAATATATTAGGAAAAATAGCTTTGATTGAATTTTCTATCGAATAGTAATATGCGATTTTATTTTATTATTCGAATCGCATTCTATAGAAACAGTCGTGAGTTTTGTTCCCACACACATTGTATGACCAATAAAACAAGGTCGAGCACAATATTTACATACATATATGTTGAAGGTTTTTGAATATCTTGCGAGAGATTTCGACTGCAATACGTTCTTGCAAATCTTTCGCAAATGCACAAAGATATGACCAAGTTAAGAGCTGTTAAATCTGATTACAGTGTGTGCCCCAATCCATACCATCAAATATACTAAAAAAATTGTCTGTTTTTGCATTTTATTTCATAGTTGAAAACAAACATAAAACAATTATTAAATGACAAATTTAGTTACTAATCAAGAAAAAAAAATAGAATCTCTTGAGCGTATTTTTAAAATTGCATCATTTGAAAATACACACATGCATTTCGTGTTTCTCTAGTTTTTTAATAATTTAAGAAATAAATTATGATTGTTATTAAGTTAAGATGAAGTTTTCTTTTTTTAAATGAAAATAAATTAAATTAGTTACAAATGTAAATCCGTACGTATTTGGACTTGGATTTGTTTTGATTTCTTAGGCTTTCGCTAGGATTAAAACAAAATAATAAAAAAAAAAATTTAAGTGCTTTCTGAGTGGTTAATTGTTTGAAGATGAAATGGCCACTTGAGTTGTCGGTATTATTCTTTCCGTTTGGGCGCCTGTTTAGACCTTCAAGCGCTCCTGTGCGTAGAGCAAGGCATCGTTGAGAATGCGACGCTCGAGTTGACGATACTGCAACAGCATGGTATCAATTTCAAGTTTAGCATCAGCCTGATTCTCATTCTCTTGCAACTGCAACGCCTCGAGCTGCTGCACCTCATCTGCCTCATGCAACGTGGCGTCCAAGACGCCAATGAGGAGCTTAATGCGTTGATACAAGTACTGCCAGGTGCGTGTCTCCAGGTCCGTCTCAAGGGCACAATCAATGTGCAACAAATCGACAGCACGCTCCAGATTGCTGCACCAGTGATCCAACTGATCGCTGCTCATGTTGAACACCCTGACAAATGCCAACAGTTCACCGGAAATGTACTCCGGCGAGGGTAAAACTCGCATACTCTGAATATTCAGCTGAGCTAGGAGACGGGCACGTTGACTGCTCAACGTATCCGTAAGACTCAGGCCCAAACGTAACTCCACGTAGTTCTTCGGATTGTTTGTATCAACAAAACTGTTTAGATAGAGAAAGATAAATAATTAATTAAATTATCTATTTATTTGCATATTTATTTATAGGTATATTAATGTATATGAAAGGTGGCAACGCTGTAATGCAAATGATCGATGAATAATCGATTGATTGCCACATTCTTTTCATGTAAAACTCACCCACTGTGTACCAAGGAATCGGCATTGGATCGATCGCCATAGTAGATAAAGAACTGTTCACCCGCCTGACACGCCTCCTGGGCGGTACAGGACATACCCCGTGTAGCACTGTCATAGAATGAGGTTATCTTGCCATTGCGATTATTGGCCATTTCCCAGTAGGGTATCAATGCCGATATATCCTCAGTTGGCTGTAGTTCCGTTGGCACTAGATTCTGACGCGTCATCACTGTGGATACCGCCCATCTGAAAGATAGATGTTAAATATCATAGTTATCATAGTTAGTCTACAAATTGATTACATCCACAAAAAGCAAAAAAAAGATACACAGAGAATTGTTTAAAAGCCGCTTGCATATAATACTTTATCATAAACAAAGTTGCACTTGCTCCCCTAACCTCAGGCAACTTTTTGTTTTTAAATAATTTGATGTACTTTTTCAATTTTCATATACCCTAACCAAGGTTATGGTGAAATTGTTATAAATGTAGAGATATATACATATACTATAGATACATAACGATATATGTAGATACTCGGAGGACACAGCAAACATAGTAAGAATTGTTTGAGTTGATTTGTAAGAAAAACTCAATGTTCCAAAAATTGTTGTGATTTTATTTATCGTTTATTTTACTTATAAAAAGAAAAAGAGTCGGTCTTTTTTGTATGTTTGAGTTCAGGTTTTTTGTTTTTTAAATTATTTATTGGTTATTTTAAAAGCCTATTAATTGACAACTGATAATTAATAAACGATGAAGATTAGATTAGATTAAAAGTTTGTTTCCAAATCAATATTATAGTAAAAAAGCCCAATACAAACAATAAATTTAAATAGATTACAGATTGCTTGGGAAATCATTTTAATTATTATTTTATATTAAATTGTTTAAATGAAATTTTAAAAGCGCTGATTTCTATCGAAATTTCCAGATCAAACATAAAGGATTTAATTTCAAACATAATTGCTTTTGAGTTGGCATTAAGATGCAGATATAGATGTACATATAGATATAGTTATAGATACATATAGATACATATAGATACATATATAGATATTGCTAAAGATATAAAGATATGGATCTAGGTTATAATAGCTTCATTTCGAAGTTTTAATTAGTTAATTTGAATTGTTAATTTAAAATCTTATTTTTAATGTTATTATTTGGCTTTTAGTCGATGATAAATAAATAAAATATATCATGACTCATCGAATTAGCATGAAAAACTGATAACTTTAAAGAATATTTCAAAACTGACATTAGAAAGAAAAAACGAAGGAATCAACAATATTAAACTATCAAAGGTTAAGATCAATCAATTTGAATATATAGAATATAAAATTCTCCCAGCAACTCTGTAAAGGGCATTTCAGCTTCGCCAGGTCAAGATTTAATGTATATTTTTCGAGTTTTTGTTGTTGTTGTTGTTGTTGGTTTCTCATTGGTTCTTGCTTGGCTTTGGACCACAAAGCAAAGTTTTCCATTTAATTGCGCATAAATTTTTCAATTTAATTATGAAAAGCAGCAACTTGTTTGAAGTGGTTAAAAAAGGTTTCGTGCAGCGGCAAAGGGGGAAAGGAAAGCGGAAGGCAAAGCTGCAGAAAAAGCGGCAATGAGCAGGGTACCGTTAGAAATCAACAACAGCAGCAACAACAGCAACAACAACAACAACAAACAATCAGGACAGGCAGCTAAGCAACTTTTTGCGGTTGCCGGACTCCTTTTCCCTTTCCTTGCCCTTCCCCCCCCCCCACACTCATCTTACCAAATTAGACTCTTCCTTTGTATTGGCCATTATGTCTTTCGAGCCGCATTTGCAGTTGCCACGTCAAAGTAATTTTATTTTATATTTTATACTAGAGTAGTTTTTTAATTTTATTTTTCATAAAAAGGCATCAAACTTATTAAAGATATCACAAGTGCCATTGGCAAAATGAAAGTCAAGCGAATAATCGCAGCTCAAAATATATTTTACTTTAGGGCGGTGACTGTACTTTGAGTTATATACGAGACTGTACCTTGACTCTCGCTTACTTTGCAGCTGTTATCGATATCTTATCGATAGCGAAATGATGATAGCCTCAGCGTTAAAGTGACATTTATCGACTACACACACTGAACAACAAACAGCTTGACATTAAACTATCCACCAACTAAATCAGGCAACAAAAAAACAAGTGACAAAAAATAGAAAAAGAAGGTTGGAAGAAGAAAATAAAGAGGAAAAAGTAAGGTTATGCGCTGCATGCGACAAGCGAAGCGAAACGCGACGCAAACTTCTTTAAAGGCTATTTTTATACCCTTGCCGAGGGTATTGAAAATTTGTCACGAAGTGTGTAACGCATTAAAGGAGACATGTTAGACCGTATAATGTATATTCTTCATCAGCATCTACAGTCGAGTCAATTTTACCATTTTTGACTGTCTGTCTGTCTGTCCGTCCGGCTGTCTGTCCATCTGTCTGTCTGTCCGCCTGTCTGTCTATCTTTCTGTCCGTCTCTCTGTCCGTCTGTCTGTCCTTCTGTCTGTCTGTTCGTCTGTCTGTCTGTCTGTCCCTGTGTCTGTCTGTCCGTCTGTCTGTCCATCTGTCCGCCTGTCTGTCCGTCTTTCTGTCCGTCTTTCTGTCCGTCTGTCTGTCCTTCTGTCTGTCTGTTCGTCTGTCTGTCCCTATGTCTGTCTGTCCGTCTGTCTGTCCATCTGTCCGCCTGTCTGTCCGTCTTTCTGTCCGTCTGTCTGTCCGTCTGTATGTCCGTCTGTCTGTCCGACTGTATGTCCGTCAGTCTGTCTGTCTGTCTGTCCGTCTGTCTGTCAGTCTGTCTGCCTGTCCGTCTGTCTGTCCGTCTGTCTGCCCGTCTGTCTGTCCGTCTGTCTGTCCGTCTGTCTGTCCGTCTGTCTGTCCTTCTGTCTGTCTGTTTCTATGTAAACTAGTCACTCAGTTTTAAAGCTATCCATATAGCTGTCATAGGAACAATCGGTCGAAAATCTTACTTTAGTAAGACATTTATTTTATTTTTCGAAATACCACAACCAAACTCACAGATTATGCATTTGGCTATGCCTTATGCATCCTTAACAATTTTGGTTAGAATCGCAATACCTATCATATGTTAAGATAGTAGATCAAAAAGGATAGGTCGAATATTAAGGTTTACTATAAAAATCTTTGTGGTTCACGGCGATAAATATCTCAAACAAACGCATAGGTTATCTATTTGAAAATACATTTAGATTCTGACAAAATTTGGTTAAAATTTGATAAAGCTGCAATCGCAAAGATCGGAAAATTGAGTATTGATAGGAACATTTGTTGTTGTCTTTCAGGATAATTCAACCAAGCTGACAGATTATGTAACGTATTTCGTATTGTTTTATGTATTCTGATCAAGTTTGGATAAAATATAACTACCATATCATATAGTTGTAATAGGAATGATAGGTCGAAAATTGAATACAGGAACACTGCAAGGGTATAAAATCTTTGGCGTGCCAAAAATTACCATAAATCGGGCACAGGATTTTCTACTGACACACGCGCCTCGACTGACCGGCTTGTTTTTTGTTCCTGCAGCTGCTGTTGGTGCTGACAGGCCAAGTTCTAGAGTGTTTGGCATAGCTGTCAACGCTAACAAACACACACAAACACACACAAACACACACACACACGTCTCCTACAATATATATATATGTATATGTGTATGTGTGAGTTTGATTTAATGTACTGCAAACTCGCCGGATTGCATTTTAAAGTTGTCACTGACATTGCTCCTCTTTTTACTCCTCTTCTTCTTTGTTTTCTTTCTCTCTTTCGTTCTCTCCCTCTTTCTCTTTCTGTTTGTCTTCTTCTCCTTAGGTCTCGCCCTCAATTTGAGATTTGCGTAGCTTCTGTCAGTGGAATCTTTGTTCAAAGCTTTCGTTGAATGAAACAATTCGATTGCCATTGACATCCATCTTCATTATGCATGCAATTTCCGAAACCAAACTTGGCCAAATTGAAAAAGCAGGCTCAAAGGGCGCAGGTATGCTGGCTCTGTCGGTCGGTCGGTCGGTTGGTCGGGTGGGCGTGGCAAGGGACTGCTGCTGCTTTGACTGAGCTGCCTGTAAGGCAGTTAGTCATCCATTTGTAAAAGGTAGACGACAAACAAAACATGTCGCCACAGTCAAATGATTTGCAGTGAAATGCGTTTAATGCGTTTTCCTATTCCACGAAAATTTACATTTTCAAATACCCTGCAAAACATCAAAATAATGCAACTTGTTGTTCGATTGAACGGTATGAGTACGATATGAATTTCGAATGATTTTTGTAGAAATTACAAAACCAATTAAGAAGAAAACCGAGCATAATATTTCAAGAAATTCAAAAAAAAAAAATAATGATAAGAAAAGGAATTATCAATTTGGAGACTCCACTTAGAAAATGGTAAAGCAGCATCGCTTTATTTACAGGGTAATTTCTAGTTCATCCCCCAAATGATCTAGCGCCTGAGCTTATGCAACAATTTCTGACGCTGTTCTTTGCCATTTTTTTTTCGTATTGTTCTATTCGTAGTACTTTGTAGAATGACGACTGCAGGGCGGTAGGGTCGGAAGGGGCGTGGTTCGCAGTTTGTTTTCAATTTAACATTATTTGTGCATTGTTTGCAGTTGTCGCAAAAAGTTTTGAACCGGCTGCCTACCAGTTTTTCTCTCTCTATCTCTCTCGTCTCCTTTTTTCTGCCCTGTTTCATTTGGCATATTGTGTAATGAGTTTCAGTCCAAAAAGGGTCCAAAAGAAAACGTGGGAATGCCAGAAAGTGAGAGAGGGACGGCGACTGAGTGAACGAGAAAGTGTGAGAGTTTTTTGCGCTTTGTTTGCACAACTTTTTCGTCAACAATTTAGTTTTGTCATTAGCCTTCGGCTTAATTATTTTCACAGTGCGCGGCGTACGAATTGAAAATTTGCTAAGGTAAATTTCGAGCTTATCAGTTTAATCATCTAATGAACTACAATAAAAGTAACTGCAGATATCTAGATAATTATATTTGGTATATAAAAATACTCAGATACTTTAAATTTATATTTGTTATTTAAAATAAACTAAATTACTGAAAATTATATTTCGTATTAAGAAAAATAAAATACTTTAAATTATATTTGGCATATAAAAATATATGGTAAAAGAAATAGGAGCGATAAGATAGCGAAACTTTCGAAAAGTGCTGAGAGAAAGTGTGTAAATACTTTCCAAGACAATTTTGCGATATTTCGACGTATTTTAAACGATATTATAGCAGTAATTTAAAATAGTATTACCTGATGGTATGACAGAGTTTTTAAAAACACTGATAGTAGTTTTTTAGAGTTGAGTAATATTATAGCGATATTTTCTAAAAGATTAGCAATAGTCTGAGAGAAACAAGCAATTCTCTCTAATATTATATAGCGATCGTATAAGTACATAAGCTTTTCCAAACAGTATTTAACCGATATTTGTCAACTAAGTTGCTGATATTATCTAAGAAAGTTCAATGCTAGTATGAGAATCTTTTCAAAGACAGAAATTATCGAAATTTTATAAAGAACGATAGTATGAGGAACCTTTTAATAGATATATACCAATCTCTCTAAAAAAGTTTAACAACAGTTAAAGGATTTCTTTTTTATAATATTAGTAATTACGTTTTCCAAACAGTAGAAGAATACTATATTGCTTAAAGTCGAAAGTTATCTTTGTAGAGATTTAAGCCACACAATTAATTTCTTTAATATTTTGCATACTTTCGATGAGGGAGTTGATCACTTAGATTGTGATATATTTGAATACTATCAATACTTTTTATATATAAACGTAGTTTATACCATTGAATCCATAAAACTCTTTGTTACACATTTTATAGTTAAAGCGTATCAAAAAAGCAGCCATCTATCAATTTCATTAATGGGAGTTGCAAAACCAAACCGCAGACAGACACAACACACACACATACAACAGATTCATAAATGCATAAATCGACATTTGCATTAGACTGATTAGAGCCGAGAATTCGTAGAGTTGAGTGGTGAAAAAAATAGAGTTTTTGGCATTGAATGGTTTGCGCCAATTACTCTATTAGCTCGGGGGATTTGAAGCATGTTCGATGCCATCATCATAATAATCAGATGTCGCATAAACATCAACTGCCTTTTGCACTTCTTCATCATAAAATGGGTTGAAATGCTAGAGGAATTTGCGTACTCGACTGACGGGAGGGGGGAGGTGGATAAAGGAGGTTAGCTAGTCCGGCGCTAAATTGAAAATTAATTACGTGAACACAAAAGCGCCTACAGTCACATTTTGACAGCCCATCTCAAGCTCCATCTTTACTTCTCGCTCTCTCTCTCACTGTCTCTCGCCGTCTCTTTCTACTATGTTTTCAACTTGTGCTTAAAGCGCTTCAATTGCCTGCTCCTGGTTAGCAATTATTGCCCCCTCACAGAAGATGTACAAGTTAATTATGGGAAGAGGAAGCACTGATTGCCTGAGCAAACTTTGTGTTGTTAAGTGTATCAAAATTGTATTATACATGGTATCAAATTAAAATCGATTATTAAAGCAAAAACAGTATATTTAATAGCGTTTAATAGTGTTATCGATACACTTTTTAAGTAGCAATAAATTGCAATCGATATGAAGCGATATAAAGCTATAATTAAATTAAAGTTCCTTTGTCTTTTTTAACTCACTAGCATTAAATCGAATATTAAAGCGAAAATGTATATGAAATAACAATTAAAAAGGTATCGATACTATTTTTAAATAGCTTTAAATAGTAATCGACTTGAATTAAATTAAAGTTCTTTTGTTTTTATTATCTAATTTGTATAAAGCACTATAAATATAGATTATTAAAGCAACTTAAACTTATACTTAATAGCACTTACTAGATATCTACTAGCAATGATAGTTAAATAAAGAGTCCCTTTTGCTCTTATTATCTCACTCATATCTAATAAAAGTCTCTTATTAATTTTATATAATGATAGTTCGTAATAGTTATCGATACTCATTTAAAACAGCAATAAAGACAATCGATAGCAAGTTAATTTGTAAGGAAAGTACCTTTGTTTTTATTTACTTACTAGTATAAAATTAAAGTTAAACCTACAATCATCAATTGTTATCGATATTCTTTTTAAACAGCAGTTAAAAGTAATCGATAGCAAACTCTAATTAAATTAAAGTTCCTCTGTTTTATTTAACCCTCTAGTAAATATTAAAAATCCATGTTAAAACGTAAACGTATATTTAATAACACTTCCTAGTTATCGATACTTTCTTTAAATAGTTATAATTAGCAATCGATATATTTAATGTAACTTAATAGGACTTGCTATAGAAAGTAACCTTTTCATACATGTGCGTAAGAAGATAGTTAATGGAAATATTCGACATATTTCAAACTGTATTCTTAACTGGGAACTTTCTACTTAAAGAGTATTAATCGATTGAAGCATTTGACCTTCTTCTACTATCTAAGTTGATACATAAAAACATATTTAACTATTTTTAAATTCACATTCTGTGTTCCAATTGCCATGATAACTTCAAAATAAACAATGAGAATTTCTTATAGATGTTGGTTGCTTTCGGCCATATTGAGCACATTTGCTGTTTTGTCTTACTTAAATAATTTATGAACTCATGGCACATGCAAATGCGAGGTGTGTTCTAATAGTAAGTAAGAAAAAGATTGTTATTGGACAAGTGACGAAAATATCTATAACAATTACTCTTCGAGCACACCTCGCTATTGAAATGAAACACGCAGCAGTGTGATTGCCGCTGGGGCAACAACTGTGGCAACATTTAGCAGCAGCATCAATCAGTGAAGTCCATCAATCAATGAAGTCAAGTGTTGTCCACGCTCTAGCCAGTTTTCATAAATCTCCGTCTCACTCTTTTTCTCCCTCCCTAGGGATGCGTTTCGACAAGAAAGTATCGATATTGATATCATACAAAATGTGACGTATTGAAAATATTATAACGTAATATAAATCTATCACACATTGAAATTTTCATATAGCAATAAAAACCTATGGCAATAAAACCATATTGCATTGAATACAATTGTTTGCATAGACTCAAGACTAAATTATTTATTGATAATTTTAAATTATTTAAAAAACAATTACACAATTTTTTTGTAATTTTTTTATATTAAATTATTGACCCTGTACTTTAAAATAGAATTAAAAGTATTTAAAGTAAATAGGAAGTTTGTAAAAACATATATATTTGCGTATTAGGTCAAAGGAAGTCTGGAAAAGGTCAAACGAAGACGGACAGCCAGACAGACGAACAGAAGGCTATATCGACTCGACTTAAACCCGATTAAGTCTAAGTCGAGTCGATATAGCCTTCTGTCCGTCTGTCTGGCTGTCCGTCTGTCCTTCTGTATCAACACCTAGATCTTAGAGACCATATGAGCTTGAGGCACACAATTTGGTGACAATACTCCTGAGGCCTCCACAAAGATCGAGTATGTTTTAGATTTCTGCAATTAATATTATGGAAAATGTGATACAATATGGACAACTATATCGTATACTAGCTTCTATAACAACAATCAATATCGAGAATTTTACATAAAAAATTAAAGGGTCACTCATAGTCGGCTTCGACTGTAGCATATCGTTTCCTACTATCGCTCCCGTACCAACCACCTCTCCCGTCTCGACTATCCGTCTTGAATAGTGTTTTGTGTCTCTAGCTCTTATAGTTTTTGAGATCTTGGCGATCATACAGACGGACGGACGGACGACAAACAGACGGCCAGATGGGCATTTCTATATCGACTCAACTGCTGATGTCAATTAAGAATACAAGTACTTTTTGACAAACTTATAATACATACTATTTCAAAAATATGCTTTAAGATCGTCAAGAATATTATAGCGTATTTTCTTTAATATTATAATCGCCAATCTTTCTGTCACTCTTTCTCACACGCTCATGTTGTTATTTTCTTTTTCTGTTCCGTTTCAGCAGCTGTTGCAAACTGGCGTCTCGCTTATTGTGGATGATGGCAAATCGACGCCGGAAACTGCAACACGACGTCGACCCGTCGGCGTTGTTGTCGGCGGTATTGTTGGCGGCGTCAAACGCAAGCGACGCCCGCCATTGCCGCTGGCAACAATGGGTGCCAATGAGGAAAGCGAGGGACATGGGGAAGTGGAGCAGGGAAACAACTATTGGCGTGGTCATGTAGAGGATGATCACAGTGGAGCAACGGGTGGGGGAATCCCCGCTAGACGCAAACAACAGTTGCCCATAAGGGAGCCAATGGCAGCTTTGGAGCGGGAGCGGGAAAGAGACAGACAACGACAACGACCAGAGGCAACAGCAACAGTTAATAAGGCCTATAGACGACCCTATGGCCAGGCCAAGAAACAGGAGCAACAACAAGAGCCGCTAGCAACAGTTGCCACAAGCAACAACAACAACAACAACAGTAATAATAAAACGCCTGTTGATTTGAAAAACATTTTGAAAAATTCAGGAGGCTTAAGTCTCAGTGAAATATTGCAGCAGAAGAATCTCTCGCTGGATGATCTGCTCAAGGGAAAACAGAATGCATTGCTGGCGTTGCAAACAACCGCGGTGGCGCCACCAGCTGTGGCAGGTTACGAGCCAAAATCCACACAACATCAACAACAACAACAACAGAATAGCAATAACAACAAGCATAGCGTACGTCGCATACCAGCTGCATTTCTTAACAACGAACACGAGGACTCTGCACAACAGCAACAATTGCAGCCACAGCTGCAGCAGCAACATGTCGATCAGCAACAATTTAAGCCAAAACCGAGTAAATTGCCAGCATTGCAGCGTTTCAAGCTATTTGGCAGCTCATCGCGTGAGGGCAGCTCAACGCGACGTAGCACGCCGGCAACAGTTGCTCCCACAGCGGCAACAGCGACAGCAGCCGCCACAACAACACGTTTGCCGCTCTACAAAAAGCGACAACAATTGCGCTCCACGCTCAAACCGCCAGCATTGTTTAAGGCAACAGCAAGTAGCAGCAGCACGACAACAACAGCAACAACAGTCACAGCAGCAGCAACAACAATTGCCGAGTCAACGCTGCCAGAGACAACAACAACAGCTGCAGCGGCAGCAACAATTATAGACTCCCAAGAGCAACAAGAGGATGAAGGAAGCAGCAGCAGCGAGTTGCCAGCAACACATTATCGCACACGCTACAATAACAACAGCAACAACAACAACAACAGAGATACAACAAAACGCATTCGCGACAATTTCATAGCAGAAACATATGATAGAAATTCGGTGGAGAGCATTGAGGATGTGGAGCTGGAGAATGTTGTAAGCTCCGAGGCAACAGCAGCAATTGTGCCTAGCACAGCAGCAACACAGGCCAATAGCAGCAACAGCAACAATAGCAGCGATGAGCAATTGCTCTATAACGATAACAACGATGACTTGGAGAACTTTTTTGATGAAGTTGAAAGTAATACGCATCAGACACGTGTTGTAGCGCCGACAATGCGAATTAAAAGTAGACAACCACTGCAACCACAGCAACCGCTGCAACCACAACAACCATTGCAACCACAGCAGCCGCTGCAACCACCGCAACCCTCAGAGCAACCACTGCAACCTTTGGTGCTAATGGATGATGTCGATGATCGTACCGATCTATTAGAATTAATCGAAGATCGACGTTCGGGCAATCGTTTATTTAAAGTGCTCGAACAACGCAACATGACGCTGGAGGAACTTATCGAGCATCGTAAACGTGGCTCAAGTCAGTTGCACTTATCGACCATTCTTAATGGCGATGAGCATTCACGTTTTTATCCTGGACAGAAAGTTGTGTTACAGGATAATATGGATATTGTAACGGCATTTGAGAATTTTCCGCATTTCAATTTGATTGATTTGAAAAGTGTGAAACCGGATGAAATTAAAACGGATTCGCAGGGTTCCAGTTATTTCACATCGATTATCGATATTGAGCCAAATGATAGCGCCAGCCTGGACGATAACGATAGCGATCGCAACGATGGCGATAACATACGAAATCGAGGTATTACCGCATTGCGTCTACGACGTCAGCGTCAACGTCAGCGCGAACAGCGGCGACGGCAGCTGCAGTGAGCGGTTTGCGGTTGCAGAGGGGCGTGTCGAGCTGTTGCCATTTTTTCTTAGTTAATCGATTACTGTTTGATCGATTGTGTTCTGTTGCTCATTTTGTTGTCGTTGTTGTTGTGTTCATGTTCAACAAATACCGGCAGCGGCTCGACACGCCAAATGCACACGTAAGTAAAAGCTGGGATTGGTTGGGCATATTTCCAAGTGTGGCCAGTTATCGATAATATGTTATCGATCGGATGACAAAGGAAATAGTATATTAGATAATTAACAGCGTGTATTGTCGAAATTATAAAGGCGATACTACTTGTATCGACTACAGATATGTGTTTATCAAATGTATCGATAATTTATCGATAAGGATGAGCATACCACTTTTAGAGAAATCTAGATCGACTAGTATAACGTACGAGATATTAAATGAAATAGTATCCCTTATAATGATACGTTACCATGACTATACATATGTATTTTATCGAATCTATCCCAAATTTGTCGGTGAGGGAAAAGAAAATCAAATACAGAGAAATCATCGAATATAATGAGCACGACTTATCAAATGAATTACTATATACTTAATCGATAAATCAAAAATACTATCGATAATTTATCGATAAATGATAAGCATATCACTTCAAGAGCAATCAACGAATATAATGCTGTACTACATATTTGATCGATAAATGACTGTTAATCAATAGGCGCGTGCTCTCAAATGAAATTAATCGAAATACTTATCGATACATTTATCGAAATACTTATCGATACATTCATCGAAATAATTATCGATACATTCATGGAAATACTTATCGATCAATTTATCGAAATAATTATCGATCAATCTATCGAAATACTTCTCGATAACTTATTGCTGATCTTACGATAAGACAAACACATGCCATACGTGTGATTTCACTTCAATTTCGAACGAATACACATTATCGATAACCTATCGATATTCAACGATTGGCACACAATTCCCCCAATGCAAATATGCCATCACTCCTGGTACTATCGCACACATGCCACAGCTCGCTGCAACCGCCACACACACACACAAACACACACCAATGCATATACCTAAATCAGGGACCGATAAAACTGTTATTGATCAAAATTTCAACTTAGTAAAAATCAAAAATTAATTAATCTTATATATTGGCCAAAATATTCAAAATAACTTTAAAACAACATTTTATTTAAATAGAAAATTCCACATTTATAGATGTTGCAAATTTTTGATTGTAGATGTTTCAGATTTGAAATGTCTGTCTTGCATATTGACCAAAATATTCATAAGTACTTTTAAAGTACAAATAAAGCTTCTAAAGCTTTACATTCTTAATTAAGGAAAAACTAACTTATAGATGTTGGATTTTTACATTGTTATTCTTGAATATTGACAAAAACAATAAAGTTTTTTTTTTTTTAAATTAATGTTATTTTTAGAAATTGCCAATTTAAAAGAAAAAATGGTTTAAAAAATGTTTCCTAAATTTAGAAAACATTTTAATCCGTCTATCTTTAATATTGGCCAAAGTATTCAAAAGGAATTTTATTTCTAACTTTTCAAAGTTTAAACAAGTTTTTATTTCAACATGGTCTTAATGAAAGACTGTTAATAAAAATTTCTAATAATTATTCTAAATTATTTAAATTTATCCTAATTTGCTGGATACATTAAAAGTCCTGAAATTAAACAAATTTAAAAAAAATCAAAGCTTAATACACTTTCCTTAACATTTTTAAACTCAAATATTTCTTAATATTTACTTAAAAAGTTCCGAAATAAATCTGATAAGTGATTTTATTTTAATTGTGGCGCATAACAGTTACGGATCCTGGTACAAATAGAAAGACAATAATTATCGATAAATGTTTAAACAGCTGCAATCTTGCACTTTTCTCTGTCTCTTCCAATCGCAGGACCCGCCTATGCCCAAACATCCCTATTGGCCTCAACTTTAACTTCCCAACAACAACAACAACAGCAACTACAACAGCGTGGTGAAAAATCACTAGGATTTTTTCCATCATGGAAAACTTTGGCACTTGCCTCGCTGGCAACTGCAACAGCTGACGGCGCAGGAGGCGGAGGAGGGGCAAGCGGAGCAGGAGGAGGAGGAGCTGCCAGTAATGCCTATTATCTGCCGCCGCCACGCCTACTGCTTGACAACAACAACAGCAACGATAACGCCGCCAACTCGCAAGAGCAACAGGACAACAACAACATGGACATCGATCTGAGCAGCAATGGAAATCTCACAAAACTATTGCCCAGCGATATCGATAATAGCGATGTTATCGATACCATTGAAAACGAAGTGGCACGCGCACACGATTTGCTGGATTTAGAATTATCCGGCCATGGCTTTCATCGTAGTCCGGCGGCAGCAGCTGCCACATCGATGTCGCAACACCAACACCAACAACACCAGCAACAACATTTGGGCAGCTTCTATGCACAAATGCCGGCGGGCATTCGATCGGCAATTGTTGCAAGTGCAGCAATTGTTCTAACATCGCTGGGCACACTGATGGTGATCTTTGTTGTGTGCCGCTGGAAGCAACATCGACGTCGCAAGTCCAGTTACTTGAAGACCTACAATGCAATGAAAAGTAAATTGCCACAATTGCCACAAACGATGGCATCGCGACGCTCCTCGTTGCGACAACATATGGAGGAATTGGTGGTTAGCAGTCACAGTCAGAGTCAGAGTCACAGCAACAATAGCAGCAACAGCAACAGTTGCCACAACTCGCACAGAGGCATTGCCACAGTGTCGTGCAACACGCCCATACATCAATTGCAACGACAAAGTTCGTTGCTTTCCACAACGCTCAGCACTTGCAGTTCTCTGGCGGCAACAACAACCGCTGCAACAGCAACCGCTGCAACTGCAGCTACAGCAGCAGCAGCAGCAACAACAGCTACAACAACAGCAACAGCAGTGGGCGGTGGGCGTGGCGTCAACTCATTGGCATTAACACTGCGCAGCACACACCAGAAACTCAACACAATGGATCCGAATTCACCCGAGGTGCAGGAATATCTATTCGATACATTGCGCAAATCATTTGATAATTAAGCTCTAGGCTCTATCTTAAAGTCCTAGATAAATCCAACACAATGTAGCGCTATCGATCCAAGTTTAGGCCAACTTTTATATATATACACAAACATAAACTATTATAAATATATACATATATATGTGTACAATATATATGCATATATTAATATTAAATCGCAATGTTAGTTTATTAATTAGTTTAAGAGAACAAGAACAATTTTTTTGTGAATGTGTGTTTTTTGTGAAAAAAAGTGAAAGTTAGAAAGAAGTTAAGATAAACTATGGCAATGGAAACTAGTTAAAGTGTAGTTGAAAACTGGTCTACAAAATGCACTTAAAATGGAGGGAAAAGCGGAGAGATAGGCAAGGGAAAAAGAGAAGCAAAGGGAGAATGGGGTAGAGTTGTGAAAAGGAAAGTAAGAAGCAAATATTAAATAATATGAAAGTGTGAAGAAAATATTGATGTGAAGTGAGAAGTGAAGGGAGAAGCGAATAGTAGTGCGAGAAGCGAAGCGAGAAGTTAAGATAGAAGCGGAGCACGAAGTTAAGAGAAGGGAAAGGCGAGAAGCGCCACGAGAAGTAAAGAGAAAGGAGCGAAGCGAGTAGTGATGAGAGAAGTGCAGAAAAAAGCTAAGCGAGGAGCTAAACAAGAAGAGAACAGAGAAATGGAGCGAGAAGTATAGAGAGAAGTGAAGCGAATGGAAGGGAATAGCAAAATTCGAAGTAAAGAGAGAAGTGATAAGTGAAAAGAGATGTGAATAGAGCAGCGAAGAGGGAACCGAAGAGTAAGGCGAAACGAGAAGTGAAGCGAGAAGAGGATCAAGAAGTGGAGCGAGAAGCGAAACGATAAGTAAAAAAATAAAGATAAAAACGAACAGATAAGCAAAGAGAGAAGCGAATAGAGAAGCGAAGAGAGAAGCGAAGAGAGAAGCGAAGAGAGAAGCAAAGCGAGAAGTGCATTGAGAAAATAAAAATAAAGTAAAGGGAATAGAAAATAGAAAATCAATTAAGTAAGAAGTGAATTAAAGCGTAAAAAACGAAAGAGGAGACGAGAAAACGAGAAGAAATGGATAACAATTATATAAAAAAAATGAGAAGAGAGTCAAGACAGAAATGGAGAAGCGAAGCGAGACTGAAAAGGAGAAGTAAAAGGAGAAGCGAACAGAAAAATTTGGGGGAACGAAAGAGCCAAGAAGATTGATTGAATTTAATAGTAAAGTGGAAAGAGAAGTGTAGTGAAAAGAATAGAGAAAACCGAAGCGAGAAGAGTATATATGAAGGATAAAATGGTGGGCAACGGCAAAACAAAAAGAATCCAGTGAAGCGAGAAGAGAAACCGAAGTGAGAAGCAAATAGAGAAGTGAAATAAAAAGTATGAGCACAAAATACATATTGGATGAACCAAAGCCAAATAAAAAAGCGAGACTTGAGAAACGAAATATGAAACAAAAAAAAACTGGAAAAGAAATAAACATGCAAGATAAAAAGAGAAGCGAAGCGGGAAGATTCATTTGATATGTATGTGAATGAAATGCGAAGCAAAAAAAAATATTCGAGAAGCAAATATAATAAATATTTAATTAAATGAAACGACGAAATTGCACAACGAACTGAGACACAAAATTTGAAACGAAAATCGAAAATTAGAGAAATTAGAAAAGAATTCGATAAAAACAAAAGGTAAATGCAAAAGAAGAAGCCATAAAGATTCATATGTCTAAAAGTACTATCGATACTTTAGCAGATCGTCTATCGAGTTTAAAGCTATGATTTCTACAACATGTACAAATCTTTAGTTATTGAAATGTTAAAAACAATAAATTGTGCAATTTTTGAACTTTAAGACTAGTTTTAAGTGCAATTTGTAGATCAGTTTGCAACTATCTTCAAACTCATATACTTAGATAATTAAGCTCAACTCACAATGTGTGGCACATAATTTTAGAATTAGTAAAGTGAAATGGAAAAAAAGAACTTAAAGTTAAATTAAAATTACAAAAAAAAAACATAATAGTATACTCTTAAAGCCAAGTTTTAGGGAGATAAAAACTGCGTTTCAGGGGCACAAAAATAGAATTGGAAATGGGTTTCGTAGAGCACCGAGAGAAATGCACTTAAAACGCACAGAAAACAAGAGAAGAAACTAAAGAGAGAAAAAAAATGGTACAGTTGTGCTGATTTCATTATTGAGGTTATGTGTGGGTCAACTTTTCGTTTGTTGGAATTTTAAACATTTTTGAGGACAATAAATATTGAGAAAAATAAAACGAGTCAAAAACGATAAAGAACAAAATTTGTTTTTTTTTTTAATTTTGCAAGATAATTAACTCAATGCAGTGCACTGCAAAATGGCAATTGCTCAACACTAGAATACTAAACGAAAATATACGAAAATGCTAAAAAAAAAAAAAAAAATACTAGAATTATTTATTGAATAATTGTTACTTCCCCCTTAGCAGCAGATGAATTCGATTCTTTTGTGCCCAAAAAAAAAAAAGAAAACGATAGAACCATACATGTATATGTATAATATATTATATAAATAAAGTAATATATTATATTATACACAAATATAAAGACAGTGAATATAAAATACATATAAACATACTATATTTAAGCATGTAAATAAGTTACATAATGTTTTGATTTTTTGTTTTTCATTTCTTTTTTTGAGAATAAATTGTAGCAAAAATAAAAACAAACAAAAATTTTTGATTCAATGGAAAATGACTCGAAAATTGTGCAAGAAATTCTAGACAGAATTTCAATTTCAATTGAATGAACACACGGCGAGCGTGTGTTTAAAAATAAAACAAAGAAACAAACAGTTTGAAGAAGCATAAATAATGAAGAAACCACGCCGAAGATTTCTACACACTCTTGCAAAAGGGACAACATTAAAAAATTTACTTATTACCCAACTCCCTGAAGTATTTGTATTTGAGAAACGCAGAATTTATAAAGTTGCAGTACTGATTGAAATTTGATTTCTTAAAATTGTGTTTCTTAATTGAAATTTTAAGAAAGGTTGCGGACTTATTTGAGTTTCATTAAGTTCTATTATCTTTTCACCTATTATACTATATCTATTTTTAAGAACTTGAGAATACTTCTGGAATAAATTAAGTTTTATAGAGCTCAATTGCATATATGTAAAACGGGTTATAGAGAATAATCTCAATAATGGATAAAGCCAGTAATATGCTTAATAATTAGATACAACGACGACTGGTGGTTTTAACTTAAGAATGGAATCTCGCCACTGAACTCTGACGACGATCTGACCCGCTGCGGCTGCGACTGTTGTACTACTGTTCTCAACTCTTACACGACTGTTCTCAACTCTGGCACAACTGTTCTCAACTCTTGTACGACGGCTATGGACTCTTTTATGTCGATAGCTACATGCCTATTCACCTTCCACCACAGACCGATACCTTCTAGTATCGCCTGTTACGTCCTTCTCTGTCACAAATACACATATTTACCTTTCTACCATTTTCATTATATAATTATTACATACATTTATTTAAATTGTTTCTGTTGTTCGACACCTATGATAAATAGATAAATTTATTTACATACCTATAATCTGTTTTCCTTGTTTTCTACTATTAATTATTTCTTAATTTCTGTATACATTTCTATATTTATTTATATCATAATATTATGTATGTAATGTAATTTAGATAGATATATATGCCTATTTATTCTGTCTCAGTCTATCTATTAATCCTCTATTCAACTAATTTATTTAAATTGAACTCAACAATAGAGAACAAATAAATCTTCTACCAATTTCTTAATTATATCTATCAATCATATAATTATTTGTATTTCGAAATATTTAACTCATGTTATAAAATATTTTGCATTACTTTACGCGTCTTTTTCAGTATATATGATTTTACAAAAAAAAAAACTAAGAAAACGCTTGAAGCTCGCAGATATTACAAACCAAACCAATTTGTGTGTAAGAATCTAGAAAGTCTGGGCAATTGTAATCAAAAATAAAAAAAGAATAAAGAGGGAGAGGGAATATCATTTGACTTAAAACAGATCTCAGCAGCTGTTTAGCCTTTGCCTGCTAATGACAATCAACGGGGTACGGGAATGGGGATAATAGGCAGGTATGTCGGGGTCATATACACACATTCAATTAGATAAGTCATTGTTTTGGCAATATTAAAAAATCATATGTTTCTTGTTTATTTATTTTTTTTGTCTTATTTTGTTATAGTTGCTAATTGTTCTTAGGACCAGCTAAAGAAATAAATAATTAGATTCATCAAATTTAACTACTTTGAAAATTTAGAGCAAGACCTTAACAATTATTATTATTAGTATTAACCAGTCGGAAAGGCTACAGTCGAAGTCGACTATGAGAGACCCTTTACTTATTCTTCAAAATGGAAATAGGAGTACACTAAAAGTTCCCATAACGCGTTGTAACGTCAATATGTTCTTCTTCTTCATTTGGCCCGACACTGAGTAATATTGAGTTTTGAATAACTTCCGAGTTTATCATCCGATCCCCATGAAATTTTCAGGATACATTAGTACCCCGATGCTTGTCCTGTGTGCCAAAATGCAAGGCTCCATTTGACCATTATATGGGATTTTAATTTTTTTTTTTTTGAATAACTTCCAAGATTATAATCCGATCGCGATGAAATTTTCAGTATACGATGGGACACTGATATGCGTCCTGTGTGCCAAAATTCAGGACTCTAGCCTTTCGTTTTATGGAATTTCGAAAATTTTGTTTTCGATTTTGGGGGCGGAAGGGGGCGTGGCAAAATTTTAAAACAAACTTGACCTTTTCGGGGGCCGCATGAGTATTGTCACCAAATTTGGTGACCCTAGCTCTTATAGTCTCTGAGATCTAGACAGACAGACAGATCTAGACAGACGGACATGGCTATATCGTCTCGGCTGTTGATGCTGATCAAGAATATATATACTTTATGGGGTCTGCCAGACTTCCTTCGACCTGTTACGCACATTTTGACAAACTTAATAGACCCTTTTTACTTTTTTGAAGTAATGGGTCTAAAAACATAATATCCGATTTTCTTATAACAAAATAAGTCTTATTTTTTATACAAATATAAAGATTATGAAAAATATGTAAGTTAAATAATAATTGTTATTTAAAAATCATAATATAACTCTTATTTGCAATTTGTTTCATTAAAATTCTGGAAAAAAAACAGTAATGCACATTATTTTATTATTAGTTTTTTTATAAACAATTCATAGAAATTTAAAATAATAGTTATTGACTAAAAAGTAATATATTAATTTTTTGCCAATAATTGTGAAGCTATTATTATAATTTTATTGTATGCGCATTACATTTTTATTTTCAATTTTTGCTATACTAATTTAAAAATAACTTTCATTATTAAATAATTTTAAACATATATTTTGATTTTTAAATAAAAATTACTATTTCATAAATCTTTTTAATTACATCAAAAATATAAGTTAAAACAAATATTTAAAATGCAAATGTGAAAATATAAGTTCCAGGATACTTTATCCAAAAATAGGGGCTCTTGAATTTGTTTTAAATAAATAAATAAATTATAAATAATAAACAATACAAAAAAATTAATAATATAAAATAAATTATAAATAAATATTAAGTAATAAATAATAAAAAATAGAATAAATAATAAATACAAATAAAATAATAATGAAATAATAAATAACAAAAATTAAGTAATATATAATAAATAAAAAAAATAATAAATAATAAGTAATGTTTAGCGCCTCAAATATATAAACTAAACTAGTAACGCTGGGATGTTAATTTAATAAAATTAAATAAATATGTAAATTGCCGGCTCACCTGTAGAGCTCATAGCACAGACCGTGCTGGCTAAAGAGGCTGGCCACGGAGGCGTAGACGCTGTTCTTCGGCTGCATGAAGGCGCACTTGTACATGGTGACATATTGGCGTGCCACAACTCGACATTGACGCAACGCGGCTGAGAAGACGGACGTGCCACGCAGCCGCTGCATTTGCTCCACGGTGAAATAGAGTACGGTGTTGTAGCGCGAGGGCAGCGTATTGATGTAGGGAAACCAAGTGCTGGTCGCTCCCCGCATCTTTTCAATGACCAATGCATAGGCCAAATTTAAATTGGTTAATTGCGGCAGGCTGCTGTACATATTGCGTTCCGATTCGGACAAATGTTCCTCGGAAAACATCAATTGACGCGGCACACTCAACACTTGCTCGCCAGCGGCAATGTCACGTGTCGCACGCAGTCCCAGTCCATAGCCAGGGAATATGGCGATTTCCACAGCATCGCTTTTTACGCCGCCCTCATGTGCCCAATCATTAAACGCCTGCATTTTGGCCAGACGCTTCTCATCGTTCACATTGCAGTTTTCCGGCGGGAAGACGATGCGTTGCAACGGCTTTTCGTGCTGCATAATTGTCTCCAAGAGTCCATGGACCTCTACATAGCTCTTCCATTCCTCATTCGCATTTGTCGGCATTTTTTGCAATATATCCAATGCATTTTGTGCTAGTTGATTTAATATCCTGCGATCCTTTTCAACAATTTTTGGTATGCGTATGCCATTGGCCTTGTTGTTATTGTTGTTGTTGCTGTTATTACTGCTTGTTGCAGTCTGCTGCGTGTTTTTGTGTTTATTATTGCGTTTGTTTTTGCCCATTGCTGCCAATTGTACTGCGAATTACCGGTTAATAGACGACGCCGCGCAACAACACCAAAACAACAGCCAAATAAGGGTAAATATGTGAATGCAGCTCTGCCAACACGTGCTGGCGTGTGAGAAACAGCTGATGCAGACTGGTATGCTGCTCACAATAAATACCAAGACAATTAATCGGTTAATCGAAATTAATGTGGAATATCGAAATGTCACCATTTTCATTTAAAATTGCGCCAATAAATTCAAATGAATTAACTTATTTCAAAATCCAATTACATCATTACCGTTTTTTTCGTCATAGAATTTGCGTTGCGAAAATATTCAGAATCATTTCTATAGAAATAGACTCGAACAGTGATATTATAATTTACTTTACTAATCTTAGGAAAATTAAACAAAGAGCACATAAATCAAATCTACTATTCTAATGTTAATGAAATAGACTTTTCAATTTCTAATTATGAATATACCGATGCATCGAATTTTTAAATGATAATTAAAATCGATAACATGGCATTTCTATGCCACATAAAAAATTATTTAATTTTCTAACAATTGAACCGCGTATCTTCTTGCTGTCATCGATGAATCGACTTATCGAAGCAACATCTCTGTGGCGCTGTCACGTTGCGACGAACAACACAGTTTAGCGAATTTTTAAAAACGTGCTCCAAGATTGTGAAGCAAAGAAAAACTAGCAAATAAACAATAATGGTCAAACAAAAGGCAACAGTGGTCGATGGAGGCGGTAAATTGCCAGCAAAGAAACCAAAGTTAAACGGCAAAGAAAATCAGCAGCTGGACAAAAAGGCGAAGAAGACCAAAAGTGTGGAAAAGGTGCAACAAAATGGTAAAGCCGAGGATGCAAAGGTGCCGGCCAAAAAGCGTAAACTAGAAGTGAAGGAGGAAGAGGATGAAGCAAAGGAAACAGTTGTAGACAAGACAACAGATGCGGCCAGCATAAATAAAAACATATTTGCGGTATTCAACAAGTTGAAAGACATAAAGCAAGAGAACATAAAAAAGCATTTGAAAAACATGCTGACGCTGCTGACAACTGAAGCCGATGAGAAAAAGGTGAATTAATAGCATAACTCTTATATATTTTTATGCAATTTTTAATTGATGACTTGCTCATAGAATCTGGCGACTGGTGCGTATTCCTTAAAACGTTTGGTGCGCTGCACAGGCGCCGATGACATGGACGCGGTGGCATTAAGTGGCAGCTACTTGTGTGCAATTATCGACAAGGTGCCTGGCATCGATGCTATATCGCTACTCGATACTTTGAAGCGGGAACTGCCGGTGGGCAGCCAGCAAAAGGGCAAGGAGGAATCCCTGGCGGCAGTTGGACAACTGATTACAGCTCTGGCCATCATTAAGAGTCAACACTTTAAAGAACCCTCGGCGGAATTAATTGCAGCCATTTATCCCATACTTGTGACACATCTCAAGGGACGCGAGTATGTAATGACCATGTGTGCCGACATTATGGCCGATTCCTTCAAGCAGGTGCGTTACTATAAACTGTAAAGAGGCGTGCCAGACCCCATAAAGAGTATATATACTTAATCGACAACAAACGAAAGTATAGCCAAATAGCCGCATCAAACTGTTTCTAAGCAATCTAGTGTCAGTTTTAATGCTATGACAGAATAGGAAGATCACATTACTGTATCATATAGTTGCCATAGAAAAATTATACTTTAGTATGACAAACTATTTGGTTTTTAGACATACTTCAACCAATCTTACAGATTATGCATTCGCTTATGTCTTATACATCCTGACAAAATTGGGTTTATATCGGATGAGAAGAACTTATAGCTAACATAGGAACGATAAGTGGAAAATTATGGTTTAGTTAAAAAATCCTTGTATTGTATTGAGATATCTCAAAACAAACTCACACGTTGTGTATCTGGTATTGTATTTAACATACTGGCAATATTTGATTAAGATCGGTTTACCATATCATATAGTTGTCATAGGAACAATAGGTCAAAAGTCAAATTAAATTTGTTTAAAATTTGAAGACCATATCGTATAGTTATCACAGAAACAATCGATCGAAAATCAGTCTTTTAGTATGAACAACTTAGTTGTTTCGTATGGTATATCAACCCGATTCACGGATTGTACCTTTAGTGTTGTCTTATACATTCCGGATGAGTTTTGTTTTAAATCTAACCATTATATCATATGACTATTATAGTAATAATCGGTGTAAATCAACATTTAGTATGAAAAACTTTATTGTTTCTTGAGATATATCAACACCAATCTCACAAGTTTCATTATTGATATTGTCCTATACATCCTGATCAAATTATGTTAAAATTAAACTACTATTTTGCTATTGAAACAATATAACAAAAATCAATCAGCTTGGTGTGAAAATCTTATTTTTGTTGAGTTATTTCATCGAAACTTACAGATCAAATGTTAAAATCGAATTGTCATTTGTATTATATGTATTAACATTATGAGTATTAGTATGAGTATCATTATTAGCATATATATAAAATCGTCCTTGCTTGTCACTAATTAAAAGTGTTTTGATTTCAGGTGAATGCCGCCAGTTTCGAGTCGCATGTCTGGCCGTTGTTGCAGCCAGAGTTGAATAAACCGCTGACGGGCCTGAAGCTGCACACCTGTGATCTGTTGCTGGCCGTGCACCTCAATTATCCCAAGTTGCTGCCGCTCAAGCAGCTGGAGTCGAGTCTGTGGCGCAAGGGAGCACAGTATGCACAACTCTTTGAGCTATATATGGGCAGTGCAAGCGCACAGGGAAATGGAATTTATGCACGACTGGGACGCTTTCTGGCCACGACAAATGGTGGCAAGCTGCTCAACGAATGGCAACAGCATATTGTCGATCAGTTGCCGCTGAAGCATAACACGGCCAAGGGCTACGTTATACAAACGTTGTCCTTTATCTTACTGCACTTTGATGATGATGATGGCAAATCATCAGTGCCGCTGACACAACTGTTTGCCGCAACGCCGCTATTAAGCATGGTGTTGCAGGAACTGTCGGCAGCCAAACAACTGACGGATAAGTTGCAAGTTAACGCGAAACCGTCACAATTGCAATTGCGTCAGATTTGTCGCCGTTTCGAGGCATCGCTGCTGTTGAGCTTCAAGTGTCAACTGAAGCAGGACAGCACCAAGTTGGCTATATTGCAACATTTGTTGCAATTACAACTACAACTCGATAGTGTATCGCAGACACCGCGACTTACACAGCAGTTGCTGGGACAACTTGGCCAACAGGGACTCCAGGCCATGTATAAATTCTATAGCGAACAATTTACCAGCAACAAGTTGGAGTTAAGCAAAATGCATCGCGAACATTGTCTCAAGTATATGCAACTATTGTTGCTCAATCCTCAGCTATCGGAGCGCAAACAGCAACTACAGTTCCTGCTGCCCATCTCCATTTGTCACCTGAATGAGCAACAGCAACCTTGCCACGCAGACGAGGCAGCTGCCTTCAGTCGCCAGGGCGCATCACGTTGTGAGGAAATCCTATTTGGTTGTCTGCTCCACAAGATCGGCAACAGCAACGAGCAGCTGGAGGCATTGGTGGCACAACTACGTGACACTTTGCAACAGCTATCGAAGCTACTGGCTGAACCGCAAATCGATTCAAAGCTGCGTTCGAAACAAACTCCGGAATTGCAGCAAGCCTGGCAGAAAGTGCAACAAGTTCTCAATGCTCCAGCCAAGAATAAAGAAACACTTGCTCTGGTCTTTGATGCCCTGATACTCTTTTTGGGTCTGGCCATCTATGCGCCCAGCTGCAATGTGTCTGTTGAGCTGCTGAACGATCTGTTCATCTGCAAACAGAATGCGCTTAAGAAGAACAAGAATAAGGTGAGTTATTTACAAGATGTTTTAAGCTCAGTAAATATATTAATCTCGTTGCTTACAGGGTCAGGCGGAACTTGGCTGGCAGGACGTTGTGACGGATGTTTTGCTGCAATTGCTGCTGCAAACGGGACACTTTTGGCGCGACTTTGTTAACAAAATTGGCGGCGCCTTAATGCCTCAGCTGGGCAAGGAGAACTTGGAACAGTTGCTGGTTGTATTGGATATGAACAAGAATCCGCTGGGCGACAAAGAAGATGGACAGGAAAGTGATGAGGAGGAGGAGGACGAAGAGCAGGATGAAGAACAAACTAGCGATGAAGAGGATGAGGATGAGGAGGAGGACGAAGAGGAGAACGAAGCTGAGGATGATGATGAAGCTACCAATCTGGAGCAGATACGTGAAAATGTGCGCAAGGCATTGCTTGACGAGGACAACGAAGATAACGATGCCAGCAGCGTTGATTGGAATGACGTGGACGAGGCACAGGGCGAACGTCTCAATCTGGCGTTGGAGCGTGCCTTCCAAGCCTTCAAGCCAAAGACGCAAAGTAACAAATTGCAGATGAAACATCAAACAAAATCGGAGCGCATCAATAGTACAACATTGTTGCATTTCCGTGTGCGCGTACTCGATCTTGTTGAGCTATTTGTACAATCTCAGCCACAACTGGATGTGCTTTTGGATGCTCTGACCAGTGTCTATTATGTCTATCAGATGAGCAGCAAAGAAACAAAGCTGCAACCGTTGGCAGAAGCCAGCAAGAAGTTACTACGCAAGTTGCTCACCCAAAAAATTACCTACAAATCTGCGACAGAAGATAAACAACCCATTGTGGATTGCATTCAGCAATTCATCTCACAGGAAGAACCAACCACAGCAACAACAACGGAGCAGAAACAACAGCCACAAGTTGTCAAGAAGAAAGGTGATTTGGCCGAATGGCGTAATAAATGTGTTGCCTATTTGGTCAGCCAGTTTAATGAGGAGGATGTGACGACAAGTGCCGTATGGCCGTTGCTTCAGGATTATCTACAGGATTGGATCACACGTCGCAGCAGTCCACATACACTCGCCAGCTTCGATGCCATTTTCGTTTCGCAGTGGAACGGCGTTCCCCAGTTGGCCATCAATTTTGCCTCGCTTCTGTCCAAGGATTTGCGTAATTTCCGTCGCCAGCAAATTCTCGATTTGCTGGTTAAACACATCGGTCGCATTCGCATCGCTTTGGCCAATAATAAAAGTGCCGCCAAAGAGTTTAACAGCATTTTGACCAAATACGAGCCCGTTGGGCCCAAGGATCGAAATCAACAGACGAAACTGCTCAATCAGCTAAAGAAGAGCAACAATTGAATGGATTTCTCGGGGGTTTCTCTTTTTTTTTGTATAATGGCATTGGGTGGGAATTTACTGCAACACAGTAGACCTAGCGATAAGTTCTAAATAAAACAAGTGCTAACAATTTAACAAAAACAAAAAAAAACTGTGGAAAGTCTGTTGCTTGATGGAAGGGATGATGATGAGATGAAATGATGAGCATTAATGGAAATGAAACGATGTTGAGATTGAGAATCAACAATGGAAAGTTACGATTTTTTTTTAACAATTTTATGACTGATGAAATAAGTTGAGAATCATGAATGAACAAAAAGTTAAGCAATAAAATTTGCTAAATCTATTTTCAAAGTTTCGGCGTCTTAATGATAGTATGTTTGAGTTGAGAAAAAGTTTTTCTATTAATGAGGAGATGAGAATCATTAATAGAGGCCTGCCCGTTCATATATATAATTGATGCAACACCGCTGGCTGATGGAAAAAGAAGAACAGAATGCAATGTGCCTGCTTATCAATATATTATGTTCAGTTTGAGTTTTATCTCAATATGATTCATGGCAAAGTCTTATATGAAATAACCAGCACTTCGTCAACTTTTCAAAGATGACATATCGCAGGCGGATATACAAAAAAAAGCCCGGAATGAAATTATTCAAGTTCCAAATTTGCTGAGTATGCATAAGAAACCCCACAACTTTTGATTCAAATGTATCCCAAAAAGAAACTTACTTCTACGGTTCAAAGGATTTTGGCTCATGGCAATGATTTAATTGAGTATCAGGGTTTCGCAATTGGAGAGCTGTCTGAAGAAGCCCAGGAATGCAAAAACAAAGTTATAAAAAGATTAGATATTTGCAAGATATCCCAGACTGGACAGAATGAAGATCTTTCAATATGCTGGCGGGCTCGTCAGATCCACTTGTAATGATAATTTTTTTATAATTAAACACTTAAAATATGCAAAGAAAATAATTTTCAACTTTGACCGACAAGCTTAAGAAGTTTTCTATAAATATCTGAATTGTTTCAAAAGATATGATTTTTTACAAAGTTTCACTTCATTTCATTTGCTTCTGATTGCGCTTCTATTCCTAAAATATCTGAAGACGAAGTCAAAGCAGAAACAGAATATCGAATAGTGTTTAATAATATTTAAAAACTTTATATTGTATAAAGTTTGTAAATATTATTAAACACTATTCGATATTCTGTTCATTTTATTTTATCTACATAAAGTCAATGCAAAATAGAAAAACGAACAGTCACAACTTTTAACTTAACGTTTTCATTGAGACTTTCTAAGTTTATTGAGACGCTTTGACGCCAATTCTTAATATTTTATTTATTACACAATTTAATTATCAATACTATGCATATAATGTTGATTTTTGTGACTAATCTAACAGATTGTGTACTTGGAATTGTCTTATACAATCGAACGAAGGCAAAAACCTGAAAACATTCAATTGATTTTGATTTTCTGCTTTGACATCGATTTCTGACTATTTAAAATATCTTATTAGATGGTTATAATAATAATAATATATTTTAAATTGACCGAAAATACATTCACTATTTAAAACAACTGCTAATTTTGGGTAATTTTTCTCATTTGTCGTGAATTGTAGGCAGTTATAATATGTATAATATATATATATATATATATGTTATACGTATTTAAAATTGCAATATGTGATTAGAGAGAGATAGCTATACATATTTGCATACTCTTCATGTTCATAAGCTCAAATACATTGCATCAAAAGTAAAAAATAAATACGACAAACAAATTTACAAATACTTTAAGTATGTATATATTTAAAGTATACAAAAAAAAGCTTAAATATGTATGTATTTAAGTTATACAAAGCAATAGTTTTAGTATGTATATTTTAAGTATACATAGCAATAGTTAAATTATGTAAATATAAAGTATACATAATAATAATTAAATTATGTATATTTTAATCATGTAACTATGTACATTTTAAGCATTCATAACAAAATTTGTATTATGAATATATAAAGTATACATAATAACACTTAAATTATGTATATTATACATATGTATATATTGAAAACTATACACATTTTCAAAATAACAATTAATATAATTCAATAATATTTAAACTTAAGAACTATATAAATCTGTTATGCGATGACTGATCTGAGAGTGAAATATGCTTCAAATGTCCATTGGCCCATTCATGTCAAAATTTGCTGCCGATTAAATTGCCGGAAAATAGACTTTCTGCCGGAGTGTGCTGCTGACAAGTGGCACCATTTTCTGATCCTTGTCGCCTCGTTTCTGGCTCACTTGTCCAATGGTTGTGGTCAGAATTTCCAGCACATGTTCGCTGCAAGAGAAGCACACAAAATGCAGATTAAAATTGAGTTAAAGTAAGGATTGACAATTACAATTCTTTTCATCTAGTTGCCATATCCAAATCAAAACTTAAAGTAATGCATTCAAACCAGAATAAGTTTGTTAGTAAATATTTTGATTTAATAGAAAATATGAATTAATGAATGGGAATATCTTTATATACTATATCAGATATTTTATTTATTTGAATAAAGTATCCTTGAATCACTATACACTTTTATGTTGTATGCTTAATATTAAAATTAATTGTAGCACTTAATTTTGATTTTAAATAACAATATTATGGAATAATGCTTCTAGCTCTTACAAACTCTGAGATCCGTTTGTTCATATGGACAGATAGACCGATGAGCATACGGACAGGTGGACAGACAGGAGGAGAGACGGACAGACAGACAGGCTGATCATGCTTCTTCTGTCGGTTACACATATCTTTTTTTTTTAACTAAATAGTAGACCCTTAGTAGGGCTGCAAAAACATCGATGGCATTATCGATACTATCGATGTTTTTGCAGCCCTAACCCTTAGTCCTTTTTTACCCTAGTGTAGCGGAACCCTGCTCGTTCAGCTTCTATACTTGTTTTTAAATACAGCCTATAAATATGAAGAGCTCACCTCGCTGCATGTTGGTAAACCGTGTCGCAGAGTGTTTGAATGAACCAACTGCCCTCGAGACTGTGCCGCAGTGCAACATAACCGGGCACTGTGGACATGGCCACCACCATGTTGGCATGCTGGCTGGGCGACTGTGTCGTGGCATTCACATAGCGCTGCAACCAAAAAAGGATTAATTATGTAGGTATTTCATGTGAATAGTGCGCGAATTTGCACCCACCGTTTGTTTTTTCTTCTCGTTTTGCTGACACGCCTGTATAATTAGCAACTTGGGCTTATCGTACAGATTCTCGTCCGCACAGAGAACATTCTGGATGTCAACGATGCTCACGGGAATGCTGTCACAGCCGTAGACGGCACCCTCGAATCCATGCGACAATATGCACACAATCAGCGAGTCCCTTAGCATGGAACGTGCGCACGCGCCTCGGATGAGTTCCAACATTGCCAGGTGATCCACATTGTCGTGCGGCTCGACGCTGTAGCCGAGTGCCGAGAAGACTTCGTCGAGTCGCTTCTTGTCTACGTCGGTTCCCTCGCGTTTGCGCAGCTCTCTATCCGGCAACAGTGACTGCAAATAGTTCAATTACAAAAATTTCTAACTTTTTAATGTTGTTTTAAAGTGTAAACATCACAATCACTGTTCATTCAAATCTACGCAATCCCACACTTAGCTAGTTTGTAATAGCAAACGCTGGCAAATGCTTTTAATTTAAAGAAATTAATTGAATATTTATTGGTATTTTTCGTAAGTGCCTTACACATATTCATAAACAACTTTTACTATCCATTTTCATAACAAACAAAAATTAAAAATAAGAATTCTAACATGATTTAAATATTATTTTCTGTTTCAACAAGTAGTATTTTTTTAATTTTGTTGATGAAAATCAACAAATAATATTTATTTTAATATAAATCATAAATGCATTTGGCGTTCACTTTGCAATACTAGACAGTGTGAACCTAGCACAGATTTTCTTAGACAGTGTGATCGTAGCATTACAATTATCATTTTAGTTTATCGATAATCGATTGTTATATTTATCAAGTACATAAGAGAAGATTCTCTTAAAAAAAATGCTTTGAACAATATTCATTGCTGTAACACGTGATTTCTGCGACCCTTTGTTATGATTGGCAATAGTTATTTACTGTGTGCGTTCTTTATTTGTATTTCAATTATTTGTGCGAATTGCTGAATGAAATTTGTAACAAATAACCTAAAAAAAAAATAAAGTTGTTTTGTTCATTGTTTGCTGGCCCGTTCATTTGAACTTCTTCAGAGCGAAACGACACAAAACTCTAATCAAGCGCTTGGATTCTGCCCACGAAAGATTACATTGAAAACAAAATAAGTATTGTCTTGTTTTTCCCTCAAAATGGTCGCGGTACAAACTTTATTTACTGATGCCGTGGGATTAAGCATTGCTCAAAACTCCATACTGGCGGGTATGTACTATTATTACTATTATCTAATAACATTACTTCTCATATACATACTATATGCACATTGTATTTTTATAGCTGTCGGAAATCAAGCTGTTTTACTCGCCGGCAATACATTTGTAAAATTACCAAAGAGAATGCATCATAAAAAGGTGCACGGATTAGCAATTAGTAATTCAAATGCCTCGACACGCTTAATGTTGCTTTACAGTGAGAATGTATTTTCTCTGTACAAATATGATATAAGCAAGAATGAAGCATTTCAATTGATATATGAAGGCGAGACAAAAGACTGGATTAATGCAGCTATATTCCTGAATAATGGAGAAAGTTTTGAATTTGTGTTGCATATGTCGCATAGTGCGCTACTACATTTAAGATATGATGATGATGATGATGATGATGACGATGCAACAAGTTCGACATTCGGCGACTGCAGTATATTAGAACTAGCATGTTCCACAGACTATTCAATGCTTTACCACACAAGTTTATATGGTTCTGAATATACAAAGCTCATTATAATGAGTGGAAATGGATTTGGAGAAATACTAATTTGGCAGCCATGTGATCCTGTTAGTTTCAATTCGCTGACATCAACAAAAACGTATCCACTTCGTTTGCGTCTAAAGGCACATAATGGTGTAATATTTTCCATTGACTTTAACATGACAGCTCAATTGCTGGTAACCACTTCGGATGATCGTTCTTTAAAGTTTTGGCATTTAAATGGTATGTCTGCTGATGAATGGAAATGGTGTGCGGAACCGTTGACACCAATGTTCAGCTGTTTTGGACATTCTTCTCGAGTTATTTGTGCTATTATTGTAGAGTACGGTAAGCGTTGCGTTTAAATCAACAATTTACACTATACCAAAAGATATTCAAAAACACTTTGTTGCAGGTGGCCAAGTTTTTGTTATAAGCGGTGGTGAGGATTCATACATTTGTATTTGGAGTCAAGCAGGAGATATGTTATTCAAGCGGCGTCAACAGTTTGGTGCTCCGATATGGCGTCTGGGTTATGACTCTAGTACCACGACACTTTATAGTACAAGTTCGTCAGGAAATATACTTGCCTATAATTTACATACGCTTTTAAAGAAAAAGCTAACACAATTAACCAGGCTAATGATACCACCAATGGGATCAATGGGATCGACAACTGAATATGTGAAAAATATTAAATATCTCAATACCAACACAATCATCGGTTTGAGTAGCAGGAATCGCTTGTACTATATGCAACTATCTAAGTCATCAAAAATGGATAATTGGAAATTAATTGATGCTTTCCCCGCATATAAATGTACAGTATTGGAGGTGTACGATGATAAAATAGCAATCTGTGGGTATCAACGTGTTACACTTTTAAGATATAACAATGATATCGAAGACTTTGAAAAACTCTACGATGATTCAATGCTCGAAGGTCTTATTAAATCATTTTACTTTCTAAACAAAGACATGTATCTTCTATCGGATGAATTCGGTAACTGTCTCATACTGAAAGCGCATACAATGGAAATTATAGCAAAATTTCGAATTTCTAATTGCCGTGAGCCATGGATAACAGCTGCCCTGCTTGTAGCTCCCAAATATTTGTTATTAAGTTGCCGAAATGGACATACTATGCTCTACTCTGGAAATAAATCGAATAACTTCGAATTGATGGATACACTGAAATGCTTACATGGTAATATGGGATCTAGTATCTTGAAATTTTTGAAAAGTGATGAAAACTATGCATACGTACTTAGTGCCGGACACGAACCAATTCTGAAATACTTATGCATAAGTTATACCGATTGCCGGTTGACCATAATGCGACGTGAGTGTGTGCCCCTTGCTTGGGTAGAAGCAGCGCCGACATTAGATATATTGATAGGATTCAATGACAATCATCTTGTGGCCTGGTCTCGTCAGAATGACGTTCTATTGGAGTTACATTGCGGGGGCGGCCATCGTTGCTGGGATTTTCTGCTAAACTGTAATCAGCTTCATATAATTTATGTTAAGCAAAAGCAAGTATTTTTGCAAAGTCATTTACTTTATAACAAGTGCTCTGACCGTCTAGTTTCGACTTTACAAAACAGTTGGCACATCCGAATTTGCAATATCATTCAGTTGATTAAGCAACAAAACGGAAACCAACCATATATTATATCAGCCAGTGATGATAATATTATTAAAATTAATAAGTTATCCGGTCAATCGTTTATTCAATTAGCCGAACTGCACACGCACATATCAAGCGTACGACATCTGGTCTTATGTCCCATAAAATCCGGAAGTTTTGCCAAATTATGTCTTATCTTTTCAGTTGGAGGTCGGGCGCAGCTATGTATCAATCAACTTGACTTAAATGGTCCTCCAGTCATTAGTGAGTTGTGCTCTCAGATCGCTAGTACAAATTTCGGAAGCAAGGACATTTCACTTGATGCCCGACTTATGGCAATTAAAGTCGTAGAACAAACTGAAACTGGGAAATTTTCCATATATTTAGCTAGTGCTGATGGAAAAATTCGATTGCTCCACTGGCATTTGGAAAGTCCTTCAGAGATCCATTTGATACGTCAAATTGATGTAAATCGCTGTCCGCTTCACTTGCATTTCTTAAGCAATAACAATTTATTGTTAATTACAACCTCAAATGGTATACTTTATGGATACGATCATACGCTATGTTTCAAGCGTTTTCAGCTTCAGTTGCACGTGTCTGGCATCAATGCATTAGATGCATTAGTTAATGGCCACTTAATACATGTATTATCTGGCGGCGATGATGAAAACGTTAAATATACCACTATTAATTTGACTAACATGAGCATTCAACATACAACAGAATTCCAAGATCTTCACAATGCCCAGGTTAATGGGTTGACTCTATTTTTATGTCGTGACGTCGATCAAGCCACTGAAGTTTGTGCTTATACGTGTAGTATCGATAAGCAAATATTTAAAATTAATTTAACGACTCAAAAATACACTCGCATTGGCTTTACGTGTATATCTGATGTGAAAGGAATACTTTTGTATAACAACGAATTTTTATATATTTATGGCTCTGGGTTACAGATTATGGCTCTGAAGAAATAATATTGATATCCTATTATACAATTATAATAAAATACAAACTGTTGTTTTACTATTTAGTAGTCTTCTTAATTTGTTTTGCGGACTAAATTGATGCTTTCATTGGACTCCTTGCAGTTTGGGCTTATCTGATAAATACTAAATATTTTACAATAAATACAAAGAATCAAACAAATATCTTCCTTTTTATACCCTGGTCAAATGGGTGTATTGAATTTGTGTGAATGTATTTAACAAGCAGAATGCCTCCTTCTGCCTCCGACCATATAAAGTCTATACATATATTCTGAATCAGTATCAATACCCAAGTCGATTGACACCTGTCTGTCCGTCCGTCCGTCTTTATGAACGCGTCGATCTCAGCAACTATTAGAGCTAGAGACTTCAAATTTGGAATGTAAGTTCTTGAATACCATACGCAGATCAAGTTTATTTTAAATTTTCGTTACCAAGTCCCGTTGGTTTTAAAATTAGAAAAATCAACATAACATAAGCAATGTTGAAGCTAGAGACTTTAGATTTGGCATACATGTTAAGAAACTTGGGCTAAATGTGCCCAGAATTTCATCTCGATGCCACGCCCCCATCGTCCTTAACTCGAAAAAGCTGATAACAAAAGCAGTTTTATAGCTAGTTTATTATTATTTTCCGATGATCTCGGAAAAATGTTGTATGAAAATGAGAAAAAAGTGCCTAATAGTGTTTTTACACTGGAGCCTTAGTCGAGACCTTAGACATTTTGCCTTAAGGCCTTCAAAAATTTAGGCCTTAGACATACAAAATTGTGGCAGTTACGTTTGATTTTAAGGGTCGTAGCAGGCACCTTTGCTCTACCGGCACTCACTGTCAATAGTTATCGATATATCGATATTTCTCGCCAAATAAATTATGGCGGAAATGGAAGTAGCTTATTCAAAATCAATATAAAAGTTCTAGTCATTACAAAATTCGTATTATTTAAAAGATTCACCAATTAAATTATCGTGGATCAATTTTATTTCAACTGGAGGTTGGACAAAATAGAAAGCATCGGACGGATGAGCTACATAACGTGCTGAATGGAGGTTGAATCAAGAAAAATAATGCGCTGCCTGGCCCAAAGAAAAATATACAAATATACTATATATATATATGCATCCTTATAGATCTCGTTCTTCTCATGAAGTCCATTTCCGACGACACAAATTTAAAAACAACTTTTACTATCTATTTTCATACTAAAAAAAAATAAAAATAAGAATTTCAATATGATTTAAATATTATTATCTGTTTCAACAAGTAGTATTTTTTTAAATTTTGTTAAAGAAAATCAACAAATAACATTTATTTTAATATAAATCATAAATGCATTTGGCGTTCACTTTGAAATGTTAGACAGTGTGAACCTAGCACAGATTTGCGTAGGCAGTGTGATCGTAGCATTACAATTATCAATTTAGTTTATCGATAATCGATTGTTATATTTAACAAGTACATAAGAAAAGATTCTCTTAAAAAAATGCTTTGAACAATATTCATTGCTGTGACACGTGATTTCTGCGACAATGCTGTCACTTTGTTATGTGACTGTAAATGTGAGACAGTGTAAGCCCAGCACAAATTTGCCTAGACAGTGTGATCGCAGCATTACGACTATAATTTTTTAATCTATCGATAAACGATTATTATACTAAATATTTATCAAGTACTACTTACGATAAGCTCCTCGCCAACGTCTTGATGGAAGATGTATTGATTGATAATTAACAAAATGCCAGCACTTTGACGATGCACTTGTAGTGCATTTGTACGTCGCGGAGGCGCCACAACATCACTAACCGCCGAAGGGGGCGTGGCAGGAGCAGCAGCAGCACCGACCATCGGCGACTGAACATTAACAATTTCTACTTGCGCATCTGATTCACATTTGTCAACTTCGGCCTTTGCATTGCAATTGTAGGTCTGAATTAAATGCGCAGCCTGCGCATGCAAATCATGGAACTTAAAGTATTCAATTAGCATCTGAACATCGCTGCCAACTGTCTGAATGTCGCCGAGTCGCAAATGTCGACGCGTCAGCCAGTCCAATAGAAATATCTCCAAATAGGCAAAATCATAGAAACGCAACGGTTCATCGATTGTCGTCTGGCCATTTTGACGTTGCGCCAACTTCTCATTAATGTCCAGAACGAGGCGACCGCTCTGTGCAATTGTCAACTGTTCGCATATCAAATACATTGCCTTGAGCAGCGGATGAATGTATAGCGATATCTCCAATATTTGCGGTAAATACTGCAAACGCAATTCGTTCCAATTGAAGCCCAATTTGCGCAAAATTTGACGTGCATTTATTATGCACAACGCCTCGACGAGATTTCCCCGCCATCCGGCGGGATTCACTTGGGCGTAGAGTCGCAATAAATCGCTATTTCGTTGATCCTCCGCCGGGGTGTGCACCAGGGCCAACAGTTTTTGCAATATATACGATGCGTGCGAATGTTGGTCGCCAAAAAGCAGAAATGAAAGCGAAACCTGTTGAAAAACCCAAAAATATATTTACTATCAATATTATTTATTTGCAAATGAATAGTTTAATAGATGAAGTTGGGTTCAAGGTGAATTTTCTATTCAATAAAAAAAAAACCCTCTACACGAGGTAAAACTCTACTGACGAAAACATATTCAAGACCCAAACTTTTCTAACTACTCTTTTCTCTTAAACTACCAAAATGTGTCAAAACAAACAACTATATTTCACCTGCAGCGTATTACCTAAGCATTTAAAAGTATAGTGACGAAAGCATATTCAAGCCCCGAAATTTCTAGTTGCCATTTTCTTTTAAATTACCAAAATTTACCAAAACAAAACTATATTTCACCTGCAGCTTATTACCTAAGCACTTAAAAGTCTAGAGACGAAAGCATATTCAAGACCCAGAATTTCAAATTGCCTTTTTCTCTTAAATTACCAAAATGTGCAAAAAAGAAACTATATTTCAGCTGTAGAGTATTGCCTAAGCACTTGCAAATATAGTGACGAAAGCATATTCAAGCCCCAAAATTCCTAGTCGCCATTTTCTTGTAAATTACCAAAATTTACCAAAACAAACAACTATATTTCGCCTGTAGCGTATTACCTAAGCACTTAAAAGTCTAGTGACGAAAGCATATTCAAGACCCAGAATTTCAAATTGCCTTTTTCTCTTAAATTACCAAAATGTGCAAAAAAGAAACTATATTTCAGCTGTAGAGTATTGCCTAAGCACTTGCAAATATAGTGACGGAAGCATATTCAAGCCCCGAAATTTCTAGTCGCCATTTTCTTTTAAATTACCAAAATTTACCAAAACAAACAACTATATTTCGCCTGTAGCTTATTACCTAAGCACTTAAAAGTCTAGTGACGAAAGCATATTCAAGACCCAGAATTTCAAATTGCCTTTTTCTCTTAAATTACCAAAATGTGCAAAAAAAAAACTATATTTCAGCTGTATTACCTAAGCACTTACAAATATAGTGACGAAAGCATATTTAAGCCCCAAAATTTCTGATATCATCATTTGTGACGAAATATAATAAATTTAATCTATGAATTATTCTTTCCGCACATTACACAATTAAGATTAAGCTTTTTTTAGCTAAAAATACATTTTCCTCGGTGCCGAAAGTCGCTAAAAGACAATTTCAAACATAATCAATCAACAAGGATTTTTCATACTAAACCTTAATTATCGATCGATCGTTCCTACAACAACTATGTAATATAGTAGTTCGAATATATACAAATTTAATCAGTTTATAAAAGACAATACCAAATTAAGGATGCATCGATTGAATCTTGAAGACGATACCTTAATGTTTCCCAAATTGTTTCTGTTAATTCTGATATTTAGCGATCGGCCAATACTTTGAAAAAGTACCAAGGGATCTAGTAAGTTTTAAAGATAAAATTCTTCATCATCGTTCAGTTGAGTCGCTAAATTTTTTAATAGAACAAGCGAAAGATAATGGGATTCAAGTGATCGAAGCAACTAGATGATCAGGATGATAATAATCACGAACTTAGTTCCTTATCACACTGTAGATTAAAGTTTTGGCTATTAAAACATAATCGTCTTCCTGTTGTTTTGAAGTTTTTAATGCTTTTAAAGAATTTTTTGGTTCATCATATTGATAAATTCAATGATTCATGTTCATTTATAAGCTGGCGTCAAAAATGAAAATTTGGCTCCTTTTTAACAAAATACAACATATTTAACAACATCAAGGCATTGATAATTTCAATGATACATTGTTTTAAATAAACTGGCTTAAAGAAAATTAAAATTCAGTTTCTTTCTAACAAAATCTTTAAAATCATTGAGCAAACATCGAGGTATCGAAAATTTTTGCCCAATTCATCGACCAACATCGAAATTGATTTGGAAGATTTGCCTGCAGCAAGAAGACGCAACTGTACCAGACAACTTTAAAACTGAGAGAGTAGTTTGCATAGAACAGACAGACAGACGGGCAGCCAGACAGATGGACAGACAGACGGCCAAGACTGAATTGACTCAACTGTTGCTGTTGATCAAGAATATATGTATGTATATAAACTTTATCGGCTCTGACATGTCTCCTTTAATATGTGTTACACATTCCAGGATAGATTTATTATACTCTCTGCAAGGGTATAAAAATATATATTCAATTAACAGATGTTTAACCTAAACATCGAGGTATCTTTCAACATCGGGAGAAACAATAACAAGGGGAAACATCGAGATATTCCCTTATTGAAAATCTTCTTTACATCCCTAACGCAAACGAGTAGTCGGGCGGGGCGGGCTAAAGTCGAGTGATCCCTCGACTGTGAGACCCTGTACTTATTTTGTAAATATGTATGTTAGTTAAATAACTTCCGAAAGTTGGACCAAAATTGGGCTGTAGCTTTAACATTACTCTTTTAATTTCATATCTAAAAATACAGTATGGATTTTCTGGTCTGCCAGACTTTCTTCTTTTCGCTAGGTAAAGTTATATTATTATTATTTTTATTTTTGGCAAACTTAGTTAACCCTTCACGCTCTTTTCAAAGTACAGGGTCTAGAAATAAGAGAAGGTTGAAGGCGTGAATACTTCAATTTGTCACTAATTTCAAAATGCGATACCTTGTTGTAAATTCACCTTGCTCTATTCATTCTCATTCTCAATGTGTTCACCTTCTGTGCAAAGTTTAGATCGTACTCCACGTAGCGTAAATCCTCAATTTCGATGTTAATTTCATTCATTCTGCTCTTTTTGTGCGTCACACGGGGAAGTCCAAATAATAACAGATCACTGTTTACAACTTTACGTTTACATTTACAACGGCAATAACATGAAAATCACGTTTGCTCTGCAGCACACCTCAGTTTCGACTAATGCAAATTACTCAGAGTTAAGATAAGACATCAAAACAATCAAATACAACACGCGATCGTTGGCAAAATTACTTCGCTGCCATTTGGTCACACTGTCTATTCATAAATCGGTTTTATTTATGCTAGGTTCACACCGGTGCTGACAACTATCGATACGAAAGAAAAAAAACAGTATAGACACCCCTTATAGAAAGGCAAAAATAGGATAAAATAATAACAAATCAAAACTATAAAATACAACACGCGATCGTTGGCAAAATTACTTCGCTGCCATTTGGTCACTCTGTCTATTCATAAATCGGATTTATTTATGCTAGGTTCACACCGGTGCTGACAACTATCGATACGAAAGAAAAAAAACAGTATAGACACCACTTATAGAAAGGCAAAAATAGGATAAAATAATAACAAATCAAAACTATAAAATACAATACGCGATCGTTGGCAAAATTACTTCGCTGCCATTTGGTCACTCTGTCTATTCATAAATCGGATTTATTTATGCTAGGTTCACACCGGTGCTGACAACTATCGATACGAAAGAAAAAAAAAACAGTATAGACACCCCTTATAGAAAGGCAAAAATAGGATAAAATAATATTGTAAACTACTCATAGTTATGAAAAGACATCAAAACTATAAAATACAACACGCGGTCGGTGGCAAAATAACTTTGCTACCATTTGGTCACACAGTCTATTCATAGATCAGATTTATTTATGCTAGGTTCACACCAGCGCTGACAACTATCAATAATAGTACAGACAGACCTCATAAAAAGGCAGAAATAGGTGAACAAATAATAAAATTGAACGAAAAATCAGGACAGATCCTGCATTTCTAAATTATTTATAATTTTAAGGAAAAGTACAGCTTTTTATACATAGTAATTATATGAGTTTATCATTATTAAAAATAAATTATTTTAAACGAGCGCGACAGTAGGATAGCCTGTGCAGGTCTTCAAAGAAAAGTATTTTCATTATAATGGGATTTAAATATATCGCTTGAAGTCGATTTTGCTTGCATCGAGAGTATTTAGCTTGCGATAGTCTGGCAACATTGGATTGCGGCTGTTGATTGTTTATGTTGAGCGCCACAGCAGACGAAAGGCAAATCAAACATACATGAACAAACGCGTCTTTTCGTTCATTATATCGTCGGGCGGCGCAGCGACTGCGCTGCTACTGCGCTGCGACGCATCTGCATAAATTTGATTCTTGAATAACTTTTGAGTTCAATATCCGATCGTACTGAAATTTGTAGCACACATTAAGAGTAGGATACTTGCCATGTGTGCCAAATCTCAAGTCTCTAGCTATTAAACTGCTCGTGTTATCATCTTTTTCGAGTTATGGACGAAGGGGGCGTGGCATCGCGATGAAATTTTCAGGACACATTAATCTCAAGCTTTTTATCATGTGTGCCAAATCTCAAGTCTCTATCTTTAACATTGCGTATGTTATGGTGATTTTTCCAATTTTAAAACCAACGGGACATGATATCGAAAATTGAAAATAAACTTGATCTGCGTATGGTATTAAGGAACCCACATTCCAAATTTGAAGTCTCTAGCTCTTATAGTTGCTGAGATCCACGCGTTCATACAGACGGACAGACAGACGGACGGACGGACGGACGGACGGACGGACAGACGGACAGACGGACAGACAGACGGACAGGTGTAAATCGACTCGGCTATTGATACTGATCAAGAATATATATACTTTATAGGGTCGCAGATGCTTCCATCTGCCTGTTACATACATTCACACAAATTCATTATAGCCTTTTTTGCCCATTTTCAATGGGCACAGGCTATAATTATTATCGATAAATATAATAAAGAAAGAGCTGAATTTATATTTATTTATTAAGTGGAGAGTCAAAAGGTTTTTCAATACGGCGGGAGTATTATCACGCTGTCTATCGATAAGTTTTGTTTATTAATCTTTGTTCACACTGTTTCCCCGAATTCTATCGACATAGGAATGAATCAATTTTTTTCTCAAAACATTTCCCTTGCATTACATTTCAAATATTTGCCTTGACTTTTCGTTCACAACGAAACTTGAGCAACTTTCCCAGTTATTTATTGCTCTATGTTCGTAACTGTGTTTTATGCTTCGCAACAGGACAATTTAAAAAAAAAAAAAGAAATATATTAATTATAATTTTGCTTAGAAGAACAAATATTGCATGACAAGACATTAATAATAGTGGTCTAAGCCAATGTCTAAGGTAAGATATGCTGACCACATTTTACAAGCTAATTTTTGCAAAATGAATACAATAATGAGAAGAATATTTTGATTTGTTGCGAATTTGGAATTTGCGATAATGATAGTTAACCATTGAACGATATTTACCACAATCGTTTGACTATCGATAGCCAGGGCTGTACTAAAAAACGTTCACCACAGTTCATGGCGGCATTACACTCTACAAGGTGACGTATTCCTGTGATGATGAGTGCACTTAATTAAATAAGCAATTGACAAATTTAAATTTTAAAATAAATTTATTTTAATTTAAAGAATTTAAAAGAAAACAGCTATGAGGAATACGTCAACTTGCCTTGACTCCTTAATCTGTTGCGAACTTCGTTTGGCAAAGATAATAAAACTTAATAATATGCTATGTTGTTCAAATAATTAAATTAAGCAAGTTTAATAATGCATACGTTACCTTGTAATAATAGCGCCATGGACTGCCAGAGTTGCTCGGACAGCGTTCACGAATGCTGAGCGCTACATAACAGTTGGGTTGCGTGTTTGAATTGTATCAAATTTTGCGGCTGCTGTTAAATATTGTTTGCATTGCAAAATAAAATCAATATTTGCATTTGCCCAAAATGTGTGCACACTTATGTGTATTCTTATTACATGGATTGCGGTAGAACTGAGTTTTAATTGGCAGACAATATGCTGGCTGCCATCTCTGCACATTGAAATTCACCACACACGCAGCCCTGCACGCAACCCTCGTTCGACTCAGGCCACACGGCTGCAATTTTTCTCAACTCATTCAAGTAGATATTGTTGAATTGTTAACAACGCTCATGTTGACGAGTTTTTAATTATTTAATGTATATTTGTTATTCTGTCTATGAGCGAAACAGAGAGAAGAAAGGGACAGACATATACAGAGGCCAGGGCCACAATCAGAGAGAAAGAGAGCGACAGCTTGCATATTGTATATTGTATAAAACAAAAAAAAAAAAAAAGAAATTATATTTCACATACATATGTACCACACACACACACGCACACATATATATATGCATGCGTATATGTATATGTGTGTGCACATATTGCGCTATAGCCATATATGTATATGTGTATGCCTGTATATGTATATATATACCTTAACATATATTTAATATACATACGTATATGCATATCTATTCACCTACTGTACTGTACTTCATTATGTAAGCAGCGGGATTTCTACGACGGCAAAAAGAAAAAACAAACGACAAATCAAATATAACCAAAAAAAAATACAACGAAATCGAACAGAAATGTTATAAATCATTAATAATTGTAATTGTAATGTTCCGTAACCACAAACCACGCCCACGCCTGAAACGTAAGAGAAATTGTTCCGCAACAACAACAAAACGTTTTTTTCCAAAAACATTTTTTTCTTCGACAACTTTTCGTCTTGTTCGCTTTTTTGCTTATTTAGAGTCGCACGATTTTCGTGCAAGGCGGCCACGCCCACTTTCCATTCAAAATTCAACAAGAAATTGTTTCTTTTTTTCAACAACAACAACAACAATGGCGTCTTTAAAGGCCCCACTCTGTGTACATATGTAAATGTATGTGTATATAAACATGTATGTTTACACAAACGTAAAAGCTGCGCAGCTGTCATTGCATTCTCTTTTTTTTCCCATTCGTCGTGTGTCATGCGGGGCGTCGCACTCACACATATGCATAAATGCTAAACTCACGCACGCACGCAAACACACAGACACACACACACACTCTCATATAGTCAAAGCAAGAAGCAAAAAAGAAACTGACAATTGTGGCAAGTTGAACGGTTTATAAAGCTAACAACAACAACAGTAACAAATACTCAAACTACAAAGTGTAATATAACATAATTCACAATGTATGTATGTATGTATAGCAAATATGCATTTTTACCTCAACATTATTTTAGCAATATCACACACACAAACACACTCACACATGCACATAAACACGTTTATATATACATGTATGTATATATGTCACGCATTTTTGCGTGCTATGATTTGCCCATGCGCGCAAGCGAGACAACATGACAGGTCAGCCATAATGAGAGCACGCGGAGAGAGCGTTGTGTGCGTGCGTGCGTGTGTGTGTGCGTTTGTATTGTCAATTTATATAAATTGTTGTTGTTTTTATTGTTTGCTACTTTGCAGCAAAAAAATGTGCACATCCATACAAACATATGTACAAACATATATGTTGCACAGCAAATGGAATTAAGTTAACAGCATTGTTTGTTAACAGAACTCTGTTATTTGCAATTTAATGACAAAGCAACGTCAATGTTTGTTATTTTCTTTTTGAAACACACAATTTATTGCAATTGCGTATTTGTTATTATTATTGTTCTTTTTTTTGTTTGTTTATAACGGCTGTGGCAGCAACAAGTGTTGTTATTGTTTGCTGGCAACATGTTGGTTAACAGCGCTATGTTAAGTGCAAGTGAATGAAAATAATATACGCAAAAATAATATCGCGTACATATAATATACATACATACAGTTGGTCAAGTAATTTTTTTGACAACATAAAACGTGCAATTATTTAGATTTTTGCTTATTTTAATATATTTATAGAGAGGAAATATATACAAATATTAAATACATATATGTATATACATATATTAAAATAAGCAAACCAATTACTTGGCTAACCGTAGTATATACATATATATGTACATGTATATATGTGTCTGTGTGTGTGTGTGTGTGTGAGTATGTTCATTGCACAAAGCTTGCCATGCAATTTGAGCTTGTAAAACATATGTGAGCGAAAGAGAGAGAGAGGAAGATTTTTGTTTGTTTATTTTTTTTGCTTTCGTATACCTTTGTTATTTTGTATATGGATTCTTGCTTAGCAACATGTTGCGCTCAGCGCATTGGCAACATGTAACTATGCCACACAACCATTGTGGTCGACAGTCAGTGTGAATAGTTATGCATATTAAATAATTTATGTTTGATGACCCTAAAAAAAAAAAAAAAAAAACGAAACTCTTTTTGCAGTATTATTGTTATACTTCGCTTGGCGTTAAACGGAATCGCAAAAATATGTCGTCTGTTGTGGCCGGCGAACCGCCGATCATAGATCTAGCTGATGATCTCGAGGATGGTGAGATCGATGATGACGATGAAGAGGAGGAGCAGCAACAGCAGCAGCAGCAACAACAACAACAACAGCAGAAAAACAAATCAAATATTGTGGCAACTGGCGGCTCAGTTGATGATATACAATTTGTGGGCATTGAACGTTTGTCTGAGAAATTGCCGTCCAGCCACGACGATGATGTTGTATTTCTCGGCCTGGCAAATGAATCCTCCACAGCTGGTGCCGCCAACAAATCCAAGAAGCCACGCCCACTTGAAGGTAACTATTTGATTTATATATATGTTTGCACAGAAACCTCTAAAAAAAAAAGATATATACAATAGTTAAGTAATTATATCCATGTTCATCTGTTTCTACGCCTAGTAGTCGTATCTGTTTTAGAGTTATCTTGATGAAGTCATAACCTAATGGATTGTTTTACTATATCATATAGTTCTCAAAGGAAGAATTGACTGAAAACCATCATAAAGTTTGAAAAACTTTGTTGTGTTTTGAGATGTCGTAACCAATCTCACAGATTGTTGTTTTAAACAACTAGACGACATTTAATTAAAATCAGACTATTATATCATATAGTTGTCATAGGGATGAACCATCAAATAGTTTTAAAGAACTTTGTTGTTCTTTAAGTTATCGTAATTATACTCATAGACTGTCTATAAGATGTTGTCTTATATATCCTAATCAAATTTTATGAAAATCGGACTACTATATCAAACTTTATTATGAATAACTTTGTTGTTTCTTGAAATATCTCAACAAAACTCACAGATTAGATTTTATATTACCCTATACATTGTCCCTATATCATATAACAGCCATAAGAAGAATTGGTTAAAAATTAACCTTTATGTGGTTTCTTGAGATATCCTAACCACAATCTCACAAATTGTTCGTTTCATAGTGTTTTATACATCTTAACTACTATATCTTATTGCTGTCAACGGAAAGATCGGTTGAAAACCATCATTTAGATATAAGATCTTAGTTCTTCTTTAGGACCATAGGAAGGATCGGTTGACATATCTTAACTTATCTGCCAGATTGTTTAACTACTGTATGTTTACTGCTATTATCGTATAAGTAGTTGTCATAGAATGTATTGGTTGAAAATTGAATACACTGCTCTGCAGGATATTTAAATCTTCGACGATAAACTTTTTTCCCATTGCTCTTAATTGTTTTTATGATCAATCTACATATTCTATTCCTTGATTCCTTTACAGATGATCATGCTGTGAGCATTGAAAATGCCATTGCCAAGGTGCTTAAGAAAAGCGGCATTGAGCCGCCAATGCCTAAAATAAACAACACCAATGCTGGTAACAGTAGCAGCAACAGCAACAACAACAACAACTTGAACATGAACACCAGTAACAGCGACGCCGACAGCGCAGTTAATGTCGTGGGCGACGCAAGCAGCGCAGTCGCTGGCAACGATGCAGCTCTGCAGCAGCAACAACAACAAGCGCCGAGTCGCAGCAGCCGTCGACGCAAGCGCAAAAAGGAGCGAGAACGCGAGCAAAAGAAAGACAAGGATTATCAGGTGAGGAGCAAGTTTCAATTCCAATTCCCATTGCAATCCCCCTTTCCATTCCGTTTTCCATATCCCAGATATCATTCAACTGCATTCAACTCTAAAAGTTAATATAGTATTTATTATCGATAACTTTATATGTAACTGCGATGCTCGCAATATTGAAAATATTTTCGGAGTTTTTTAAGTTTGATTTTTCTTATCGATAGCTATCGATAACTATACACATATGCACAGCTTTTGTACTTTATCTGTTATTGCTATTTTTAACAATATTAAATGTTGATTCTGAGTTTATCAACTTTGACTGTTGTTATCGATAGTTATCGACAAGTATAAACATACATTCAGCTTATAACTTAATATGAAATTGCTATTTTTGGTCAATATTGAATGCAGTTTCTGAGATTTTCAAATCTGATCGATAGTTATTGATAAGTATAGATACATTTGTACATATGTGTAAATATGTGCAGCGACATGTTATTGCGATTTTTTGGCAGTTCTTAAAGGCAGTTGCCCCGTTTTTTCATCATACACTTTTCGCGGTTTGCTTCTCAAGCTATTAAATTTTTTATCGATATTTGTCGATAGGTATAACAGCTATATAGGTTATATTTCTGACGTGTACTCTTCTTCTAATAAATGCTTAAATACTATTTGATCATTTTTAAGTGCCTATTCAATTGATTTCCATACAATTTGGTAGTTATCGATAGTAATCAATCAGTATAGCAAATGTGCAGGCTATTTTATTTAAAGCCATTTTTTAATTTCCCCAACAATTTGTTCATTATCTTTAGACATCGAAAGGTAAAACATATGTACAGGATATATTGTAGCTATGCAATCTGGATTTAAAGCAACTTTTGCATTATGTTTTTATCAATTTCGTCTTTCCTCTCAATCGCTTCCTTAACAATATTGCTTTTATCGATAGTTATTAAAAGGTGTAACATATGTCCAGGATATATTATCGTCATATATCTATTTGGATCACTTTCAACACAGACTTTCTCATCCTACATGCTTTTACAACTAGACATGTAGTCTAGATTTTAGACAATTCGTATATTATATTTGAGAATTTTCATTCTCCTAATTGTTTCCCACATAGTTGAGCTGTTATCGATAGATATCGATCGGTTTAAAAACTGCGCAGGGTATATTTTAGACATATACTCCCGATTTTAGAAAATTTGTATAACACATTTGATCATTTTTATTCTCAAGTCTCTTATTCTAATCGCTTTCCTCATAATTTAACTGTTATCTATAGTTATCGACAGGTGTAATATATGTACGAGATATATTCTAGTCATGCGCTTTGATTTTTATCAATTTTCGCATCACATTTTACCATTTTTATTATCAAGTTTTGCTTCCTAATTGCTTCCTTAACAATTTAGCTGTTATCGAAGGTTATCGATAGGAGTTAAGTATGAACAGGATATATTTTAGAGATGCAGTCTCGAGTTTAAGCAACGTTTGCATCAGATATGACCATTTGAATTCTGAAATGTCTTCTCCTAATGCTTCCCTAATAATTTAGAGGTTATTGATAGTCATCGATAGATGTAATGTGTAAACTGTATATATTATGGACATGCACTTTTGATATTAATAATTTCTTTTATCCATTTGATCATTTTTAGCTAAATTGATAATAAAGCAAATAATCTTGAGTATTTGCTCTATTAACAATCTAGCTGTTATCGATTGTTATCGATAGGTGCAAAGTATGAGTAGGACATATTCTTAACATACTTTTTGGTATACTTAAATTCCTTTAAACCCATTTGAGCACTTTTATCCTCAGTTTCTTCCGGCTATTGATTTTATTAACAATTATTTAGTTGCTATCGATTGTTATCGATAGGTGTGATATTGACATTTCTTGGTCAAACTGCAATTTCCTATGTTTCTTCATCGTTTCAGAAACGCGCCCGTCGCGACTCAATGGACGAAATCGGAGGTGCAGCAGGCAGCGATGAAATGGACATGGACGAATACGAGATGATGAACGTGAGGGGCGGCAGTCCACCGCCAGGTGGCGCCACAGCGGCAACCGGTGCGTCCGCACGGTACTCCAGTGATTGGCCCGATATGGACGAATCTCCAGCCGACAATTACAGCAGCTACGATTCCTACTCGGACGATGATGCGTCCGGTGTCGTGTCCACAATGCCGGGATTGGCACAACGACGTCGCCAGCGACGCGAACGCGAGAAGGAAGCACGCGGTGGCGGACGGAAACGACGGGATCGTGACAGGGAACGTGAACGGGAAATGGATAGACGTCACGATGGAGGTGGCAATAAACGCAATCGTCGCGATTCCGGCGATGATAAATGCCGTGAACCACGCAAACTGGAATTATGCAAGTTTTATTTAAAAGATTGCTGTGCAAAGCGCGACAAATGCAGCTATATGCACAAGGAGTTTCCCTGTAAATACTATTACCTTGGCATGGACTGTTATGCCGGCGACGATTGTCTGTTCCATCACGGGGAACCGTTGACGGAACAACTACGCAACATTCTCCTCAAGCACATGGAGACGGCACCCAAAGAGATACTGGGTGATTTTAAGCGTATCTCACGTGATGCGGCGCTAAATCAAATGACGCGTCGTCACGAACAATTGTGTGAACAATATAAAATGGACAATAGCTGGATAACGCTGGCCAGTGCGGGAATAAGTCGTTTGCAGGAGCAACAACATGCGGCGGCCAAAGCACAGGCCGCAAATCAAGCGGCGGCAATTGCGGCGGTCAATGCGAATTTGCAGCAGGCGGTGGCAGCCGCTGGTGGAGGAGGAGGAGGAGTGGTAGCTGGAGCAGTGGGAGTAGGATCGACAGCTGCAGCAGGAGTGGGAGCTGCAGGAGCAGCAGCAACAGTTGGTGGAGGCGCAGCGGCAGCAGGCGGTACAATACCCTCGCTGTTGGATATGGTCATTAATCCGCCCAAGAATCATAATCATCCGCATCATGGTGATGCTAAGCCTGAAAAGAAGCGTAAATCGCGTTGGGCCGAAAAGTCAGCGACAAAAATGGCTACAACAACAGCAGCAGCGGCAGCAGCAACAACAACAACAGTTGCTGCAACGCCCACGACAACAACTCCCACATCCATTCCCACTTCCACTGTTAAACCTCTGCCCGCCCATTTGGATTTAATCAATCTAACGCAAGTGCTCAGCGTAGAGCACATGGCCAAGTTGAACAAACTGGGCATTAGCAATCTAGAGCAAATGTTGCAAGTTCCCTTTGGCCAGCTAACGGAGGCGGGACTCACGCTGCCCGAAATCGGTGAGATTCAGCGCAAGGCGGAGGAGGCCAAGCCCAAGGAGACGGGAACAGCAACAGCAACAGTTATGGCCACAGTCGCCACAACAGAGTCCACAGTCAAGTGTGTAGAGCAGCTGACAAACTCTTTTAACATAAATTTGTTAACATTTTTCCCCATTTCCTTTTAATTTGCAGAACTTCCAGCAAATCGGATCAGGAGGCTACCAATGTTGTCAGCTCGAATAGCAATAGCAATAGCAACAATGGCTTCATCATGGTCGATTACACGCAGTATCTAAAGGATGCCCATGTCAGCTTTTCTGCCAACGATACGCGTAAGTTTAACAGCTTGACTCTCCTTAACATTTTATAGACAATTTGTTAGATTTGTAGTAATAGAATCAAACTTGAAGTTTTTCCAATAATTGCAATTTCAAACAAACAACTTAATGTATAATTATCTATCACTTTACTGAACTCTCATTAACATAGTGATTAACAGTTTAACTCTCATTAAAACTCCACCAATTTCAAACCAATAACATAATTTAAAAAGATCTGTTAGTTTAAGGTAAACACTTATAAACTGTTTTCTTGACGCTTTAAATAGAAATTTAATAATATCGAAGTATTGTTAGTTTTAGACTAAAATAGATTATACAAAGATCTATAAACATATAGATAAACTTTGTCTAACTCGTATTAATATATAGTTTAACAGTATCAGAGTCATCAACATTCTTTAATGTTCTTTTGAGCGTAACAATAGTCAGAGCTTTAATTATAAAATCATTCTGGATGATTTTAAAATTATTATTATTTAAATTGAAATCTCAATAACATAAAATTTAACAGCTTCGCTTGTCACTCATTAACTCCTTAGCTCCTTAGTGTAATATTAAACTTACTAGTGTTCATATTAAACTCTGGAAATTATTTCACATTTATATAAAAAATATATTATTTTTTTTTATTTTTATTGAATATCACTACAATTTATGTAACAGCATGCTGTTAAGTAACATTAACATCGGCATTCGACAAATGCATGTTGAGCTTAACAGCACACTGTTAAATAACATTACCACACTTACTAATGAGACTCATGTTAAAAATAATCGTGTTCAGTTTAGAAACATTTGAGAAACGAATTTCGCAGTTTTTAGACTAATATTAAGTTTCTTAATGTATTAGTGTGTTATGTTAATTAGTTTTTTTATTTAAATTCGAAAATAACAACAAATAAATACTTTGAATTTAAGGAGTATTTATATATAATTGCTATAATAAATATTCAATAATCAGTGAACTGTTAAATAACATTACCAGTTCATATCATATTAATCCTAAAACGAATTCGAAAATAATAATATAATTTTATACATTAAAGTGCATTGTTAACATTCCTTCACCTTAACTTAACAGTGTGTGTTAATTAACAGTGCCCTTCACTCTGCTGTCATTAGTCGAATGTTAAGCTTAACAGAGATGTATTTATTTTTGTTTAATTCGAAAATGTGTAAAAATCACTTATTTTAAATTAAAAGAGTATTTTTATTTAATTGAGTGTAATGCATACAATAATCTCGTATATATATTGCGAATTGATTCGTAACAATTTCGCTAACTGCGTGCTGTTAAGTAACCTTAACATAGCTAAAATTAATTCAAATAAATTATTCAATGTACCAACGAATAACAAATTTGTACAAAATGTGTCGATCGTGTACACAAATGTTGTACTTAACAGCGTGCTGTTAAGTAACATTATCAGTTGATATTATGTTAATACTTAAACTAATTCGAAATTGACAGATAGTACAGAAATTATTAAAAAAAAATTTTTATATTTGAATGTAATACAATGTGATATAAACTCTCTCTCTCAAACTTTTTGCCAACTTTTAGTGGACGATGATCGGGAGGAAGACGATGAGCAGCTGGTGATTGATGATGGTAACGATGAGGACGATGACGAATCCGAATCGGAGGCCAAGACAAAGAAATTGAAACGTGCTGGGGACGGGAATGTGGATGAGGATGAAGTAAAGCAGGAAGAGGAGACGCCACCAATGCCCTCAGTCTTTGATTTGCCCACATTTATGAGCAACATGCTCGGCCAGCAAACAACAACAGTTGAATCCCCAACAAGAACAACACTTCAATCCCCAATGGAACCCGCCGAAAGTCCTCAGACAACGGGATCGTTTAGTAAACTATTATTTGGCGAGAACAAGGAAGGAGATGGACGTGCTGCCTTTTATCGTGATATTATAAGGAATCCGTTTAAGGCGCACAGCGGCGATGCCGATGACAGCAACGATGTCTACAATTTTAAGTACACAGAAAGGCAACACTCCAATTCCAATTCACGTTCCCTAACTCCGACGCCAACGCCCGAACCCGGCTCCCAGTCGCCAAAGGAAGAGGATCAGGCATTGGGAGTAACTGCAACTGGCAGCACAGTTGGGCAATCATCAAATTACACACGTTCATCCATGTATGATTATGATGCCACAAAGGCGGCGTTGGAGGATGCGAAACGTGAACGGGATCGTGAACGGGATCGTGACATCGATATGCGTCTACCATTTGTGCCCATGCAACATTATCAGCCCGCCACGGAAATTGATGCAGCGATTTTCTCGCACATTCCGTTGCGCTGGCAATTGCAGGAAATTGTAATCGAACCGCCGAGTTATGTACAGTTGCGTCTCGGTGCTAGCAACAAATCGCAGCGTGATTTGCGTGATCCACGACTACTACGCATACTTGGCCTGCCTGAACTCAGCGATGAATTCAGCGGTACATCTGCGGGCACTGCATTGGGCACCAGCACTAGCAGCAGTTCGGGCGGTACAACAATATCATTTACGACAGCGCGTCGTGAGCGCAAGACAAGCAATTGTATATCCTCGCCGGATGCACAGCAATTATGTGATGCCACGCCCAGTTCGCCGCCGCCGCCAACGGAGTCTGCGACAACAGTGGCTGCAACTACCGCTGCCGCTGCTGCAACTGCAGCAGAAACGCGGCGCACAGATCCGCGGCGAGATCCGAGACGAGCGCATTTAAATAGCAGTGCAAATGCTTCAAGTAACAGCAACTTTGCTGCAGCAGCAGGTGCCACAACAGCTGCAACAGCGGCCGTCGACAGTAGTCGCCAGATACTGGAGATACGCAATTTGTTGCAAGGCTCCAATTGGTACAAGAATCTGGGTAGTAACAACAAAATCATGGTGAATCAACAGTTGGCATTGGTCTTTACCGAACTGAAGAAGTTCCATCAACAGGAGGGAAGCAACAAAATCTTCGATGTCAACTTTATAGTCAACAATCAGACGTTGCAGCAGATATTTGCCAAATTGCATATCTATATTGATGACAATGGTTTGGTGGTGCAGCTGCCGGAGGAGTTGCCACAGAATGCGGCAAGTGTGGTGGGTGTGGGCGTGGGAGTGGGAGGCGTGGCAAATTTACCGCCCATATTGCCAAACATGTCACAGCCGCCGCCGAATTTAGTACAATTGTTGCGACAGCCGCCGCCGCAAGTGGCACGCATGCAAATGGGCGGTATGGTCATGCCACATGCCACATTTAATCAGCCGCCGCCGTCCAACAACAACAATAACAACAACGGCAACAACAGCAGCATTTTGGGCATGCCACCAAATGTGGCAAATGCAAATGTGATGGGCGTACTAAGCAATAATCCATTTAATCCCTTTGCCGGCAACATGAATAACATGGGCATGAGTAACATGAACAACATGAATAACATGAACAACATGAACAACATGAATAACATGAACATGAACAACATGAACATGAACAACATGAATAACATGGGCATCCCCTTTAATAACGGCAACATGCCCAATGTTCCCTTTAAGCATTTCGGCAACCCTGGAAATAACAATGGCGGCAATCAGGGTCGTCATTTTGCCGGCAATCGAAATCGCGGCAACGGCGGCAATCGAAATCGCAATAACAACAATTAAAGATAATTGAATGCTGCCCCCAACCCCTTAACTCCCCCCCCCCCACTCACCACACACCCACACCCATATGTCTTAGGCCCAAAGAAGAAAATGTATGCTCCCCACTTTTTCACTCAAAAGACTTGTAGCATTATGTTTATGTTTAAAAATGCCCCTCCCCTTACCCCCCAGACACTTCAAATAACACATAATAGAGCAAACAAATGTTAATTTTTTCAATAATAGCTTTAACGGTTTTTGCTATTTGAGCTCATTACAAAATCGGATTTGGACTGCTATGTAATTGTATATTATTCTCTACTATATATATAATTATTTTTTTTAATATATATATATATATATATATATATATATATATATATATTATCTATAATATATGCAGACACATAATAATATATTTTTTTTATTGAATTAAGTAATTACTCGCATATAGCGCCTAAAAAAAACTCAACCTTTATTTAATACAATGTAAGATTAGACGTACTCAAAAATTTGTAGACATACGAAATAAATGGCAAGTGTTAAGTATTATTAACGAATAGGTTTTTACACTTCGCGAACGTTTTGAAAAAGTTATATTTTTACTGGTTATATACATATGAATACTGCCAGCTGAGCTGATAACAAACATCTGGCAGCCTTAGCATGCGTTAACAGTGCTAAACTGCGTTAGCAGGAGGCATACAGTGCGTTGGCGCATGCAGCGCGTTACCTGGAGTCATACAGTGCGTTAACAGGAGATATCCAGTGCGTTAGCAGTCGTTTGCCGCAGCTTATCGCTAATCGATGTTTGTTAACCAGTTGATAAAAGCTTACTGCCATGCAAATTCAAAAGCCACTTAGTTTGTATATCTTATTGTTTAAAATATTGAAAAGTACACATAATATCAATTACTATATTAAGCGTTATGTTATATTTTGCAGTGTTATTTAGTTTAATCGCTGCTATCGATTATTAACAACAGACATGTTTTTAAGCATAACTTGGCCAGTGTGACCGCCTTTTTAGTTTTCTCTGGCCTACGCAATAAAAAGCCGTGTATGTATTCTTGCCCATACTCGAGTCGGTCACGCTTTCAGTATCATTTTGTCGGCTGTGAACTGTGAAGGAAATTTGTAGCGCCGCGCGCAGTGCATTTTTTTCTGGTAACCTTTTTTTTCTCCACTTTGTACTGTTTTTTCTTTTTTTTTGCAACAAAAAGACACAATGCAATATTTTCGTCAGCGTGTTTAATCGCCTAACCGAGTAGCAATATAAAGACATTGGACGTGTAATCGAGGAAAAATGCCTACTTAAAAACAATATAATATACATACACACACACACGTATGCAGACACATGCGTGTGCATGTACATTCATATTTTGTATGTATGTATGTATGTACTATAGGGCCCACAATGGGTTTTAGCGTGACGTGAAGTGTATATAAAGAAGCTGAAAGAAAACGAAAAAAAAATATGTAATAAAATGAATCGACCAAAAGAGAAAATGGGAAAAGAAAACACGCAGACATTGTGAAATATATACGCAAACAAATATATTGCGCATAGAAATGTTTTATTTTTTTTTATTGAAAATCTATCATTGAAAATACATGCGTAGAGTTATTTGCATTCCATATAGAGTACAACAAAAAAGCTTCAAACTTATTTATTTATTTTCTTTTTTTGTCCATCATTTACTACGTACATATGGTTGTATGTATATGTATGTGTGTGTGTGCGGCGAGAAGGCAACGAGTAGCAGGGCAGCATTTTTGACTAACTGTAGCAGTTACTCGCTGTATTGTTTTTCTTTTTTTTTCTCTGCTGTTGGTGTAAAAAACGGGCTTGAAATGCGAATGAAACAAAATCGAAATATACAAAAAAAAAAAGAAAAATAAGTAAAGTGCAACGGCAAAGCTGACGGTGGTGTTTACAACGGAACAGCATATGTATGTGTGTACATATAAAACAATTGCAAGTTTGTTACAGTGCGTACGATAAGTTTTGCATCGCATTTCAATTTTCAACTGCCAACAACATTATTTTGTTAGTACATTTTTATGTATGAAATACGTATGTATTGACACATTAGTGTTTTGTGCGTATTTTATAGAGGTCAGCATACTTTTTCTGTGCACTGTTCCATAGCTAACAACAACAACAGAAGCAGCAGCCAGTGTTGCCAGAATTTGACCGTTAAAAAATAGCTTGTTCTTAATAGAATATGAAGATTAATCAAAGTTAAATAACAAAACTATAAAAAAAATGTATGCCTAAACAAATCAAAGCTTGAATGCAATCAAAAACACAATACGTTTTGTTTTATTAGTGTTCTTATATAAAACATTAAAGAAAACATGCTAGATCTAGCAATAAATAAGCTAAAATGGTAACACTGGCCGCAAGCAGCAGCCAAAGCAAAAATGGCAACGAGCGGCTGAAAACGTACGCGCGCACTCACACATATATACACACACAAATGCACACCCATAGTCACATATACATTTACGACGTCCTCGTTCAGTGAGGCCGCCGCCGCCACTCGCTGTTAGCGTCGATGACGAATGCGTGTGAGTGAACGCAGCGTGTTTGCATGTGTGTGTGTATATATTTATATATGTATTGTGCTCTGTTGGCTCTGTTTACCGCACCGCGTCGTCGTTACCCTCTCTCTTGCATTGTCAAAGCCTTCAAACCATAGACTCGACTTTGTATTTATTTATATTTATTTCTCATTCGAATTGTTTGCTCTTTGGGGATTTTTTGTATTTATTTCCCATTTCAAATCATAGCAACAGCAACAAACAACTACAATAATCGTAATAATAATAACAAAACAGCTATACGCATACACATATATACATACACATACATATATATGCATGCATGTATGTGTGTGCGTGTGTACACTCGCTCGAAAATTCATTCTGTTCGCAACGTGGGTAAATTGAGTTTTTGCCGTCTGTTGTTTTTGGGCTGCGCTTATGTTATACATAAACTACCATTTTGCTTTTGGCATATCGGTTAGGGAATATACTCGAGGGAAGGAAAGAGGACACTTGCAAGCTGCAGCAGCAGAAGAGACGGCGACACAACAAGAACAACAACAACAAGAAACTGTAATGCGCGTGCATACAGTCGCGTCCAGCAAAAGGTTCCCATGTTATTGCTTGTACCTGGTTAGAAGAAAAATTTGCTTCTTTCCATTTGTTTCGCTGCACCAAAATGCCAAAACTTGCATGTATATGTGTGTGTATCGTTTTCGTATCTCGTTTGACTCGTCTACCTAACTCACAACCTTTTTACATGTCCTGTTAAGTCGTTTCCGGTTTTCAGTTTATCTATTGTGCTCACGTTTATCTGCCTGCAATTTTCCCATGTCCCAAAAACTAAAATTGTCTATATATACACGTATATATATGTGTCAAATATATTTATGCAATTTATTTTTGGGCAAGAAACTGAAATTTCATATAAAACTAAATTTTACATACACGTATATATATATTAATGTAAAATATTTATGGAATTTTCGCAAGTAAATGTCATTTTGTGTAAGAAATTACAAATATCCTACTTCTAATATAAATTTTTAAAATTCACCAAATTGACTGTTAATTCCAAACATATAAGCTCACTAGATCTGGCAGCATACAAAGTAAAATTGCTGCTGGTAACAGTATCATTATTGTGGCAGGCGACTGTAATTGTAACAACAGCTGTTATCTTTAACTCTTTTTAGTTTGTTTGAATTTGTTTTTTTTTTTTATCCCAAACTGCGATAAGATAACAAAAAATTTTCTCTGTATATTTATTTCTTGTTCGACATGCATTTCTAAGCAATACAATTACGTTAATTGCAATTAACTGCACTTTGACAGTCACGTCCATATTATCTGTCTACCTACTGAGTATTTTGATCGATCATAAATTTTTCGGCACGCTGCTGCAATATAAACAGATATTAACTGGCACACGCGCGCCCGTTATAATTACTTGGATTTAGCTCAGTTTTATGATCATATTTCCATTGAAGAAAAGGTGCAAAAATGTGTGTGTGTGAGCTTTATGTCTGGCAACTCCATTTGTCAGGTAGTCGCTGCCTGCGAATTGCAAGCTGCATTCTGTCTGACGTCGTGCAGCTGCCGGCATAGCAGGAGATTATAGCCAGAGAGAGAGTGAGAGAGAACGGGAGAGCAGAGAGGCAGGCAGAGCCAGTGTTACTATTTGAGTTATTTTATGGCTAGACTTGGCTATTTTAAAAGAAATGCTATTAGCTAGGAATTTGACTATTTTGAATAACTATTTGACTACTAACTTCAATACACTAAAAAATATATTAGAGGCAATCAAAAATAGTATAATTGAGATATTGGAATATGTGAAAGAAGAACTTTTTAAGCAGTTGAGACTGTGTTATGGCAAAACTAGAAAAATACTACTAACTGCGATAAATGACATTTTAAAGTTTCATAATTCTATAGGTAAAATTTCTTAAGCATTTTTAATAATTTTTATAGCTATCTTTTATGATCCAAATAGATATTTTAACCCTTAAATTTATAAATTTTCAATCATGTCTAATTTCCTGACGAAGTTAATTACAAAAGTGTACCCATAACACTTGGTATGATATTTAAGCATTTCGCCCCAAAATTAATTTGCTTCTTTACTAAAATTCTTCTTTTAGTAAGTATTTGTGTTAAATTTGATCAAATTGATGATCGTCCTTTTAATACACATATGTATATTTGTTAGGGTAATAATAGTAAAGAAAATAATGCAAAACACATTTAAAAAAGACACAATTTCCGTTGTTTTAGATTTTATACCACAATTCGACTTTTAAAAGCCAGATTTGACGGTTAAAAAGCTGTTATAGCAACACTTTTTTGATAGCTGCCGTACATGCTTGTCATTTTAGCTATTTTATAGCTAAACTTGGCTACATTGGAATTGTAAATGCTGAAACATTTAAAGAAATGCTGTTCTGGCTGTATACAAAATTATTTGACTACTTTATCAGTTTGTCAAATAGATTTTAATAAAAAATCATATTTTCTCTGTCGGGAAAACAAACGAAATATAATTAATTTGGTCTGTAATGTTAGATAACACTTCTTTTTAAAGCTATTTCTAGCTTGTTTTGCATTATTAAATCAAACTACTAGATTTAAAATTCTGGCAACACTATTGCCGTCAGGTTGTTTATTTTTTGGCCAATACGTTTTCCATTTCTTTTATAGCCCGCTCTCTTTCGCACTCACACACACACACACTGTGACTCCCCACTTCCTTTGAAGGCCATTCCCCTTTTTAAACACAACGATCAATGCTCGTTAATTATACCTGTATTTGTAGTTGTTGTTGTTTGGCATTTCACTCGTTGCTTGCGCGGGGGCAGCATTTTATTTATTGTGTTTATTTTCGTTTGACCAGTTAAAAGTACAATAACATTCAGCTTTTAACACGTTGCAATTATGTGCATGTATGTACATATGTGTGCAGCAACAACACAAATGACACAAACAGCAATCAGCTGGAATGCCGGCCTTCCCTTTTTTCCTCTCTCTCTCTCTCTCTCTCTCTGTCTTTCACTCAACTATTTTGTCGATCACCGGTTAATTTTTGTTTGTGTCTGGCAACGCTGCGCTTGGCGTTTCATTCACAGCTGAGCAGCTCCCTTAATTGTTATGCATGTGTGTGTGTGTGTTTTGCCTTGACTGAATTAATGTTTTTTTTTCTATTTTTCTTTGCTGTTATCAGCAGCAGCAATTGCAGGCAACTCTAACACACACACACACGAATATACGAGCAGGAATTTGCATATGTTTACCGTATGTTATGTTCAAAGCTCAATGTTTTTTTTTTTGTGTCATTTGCTTTTGTTGAAGATCTTGCACTCGCTGTCTCATTCACACAGACACCTGCTTCTCTCTTCTGGTACGTGATATTAGCGTGTGACTTTCTTTTTCTTCTTTTCTTGTGTGTTTTGTGTTTTTGCCGTTTGCTTTCACCGTACAAAACAGCTTATGTTTTACATATCTGTTCTGTATGTCGTTATCGTTGTTCGAGTCGTTGTTGTTGTTGTAAGTTAGGGAACGCTTAAGTGTTCTGCTGAGAGTTTTTCCACAGCAGCCCACAGTTATTTCCTCTCTGTCCCCTACATATGCTCAATAACAGTGCTCGCCAACTGTTGTTGTACCTCTTGTTTCTCTCGCCCTCTTTCACTTGCTCTTTGCATTTCCTACTGTTTCGTTATGTACTCGCTGCTTTAAGCTCTTCTGTATGGGTGTATGTACTCTATGTGTTCTTTTTTGGGCAAATTGTGTCGTTATATAGAGTGTGTGTGTGTGTGTGTGTGCTGTATAATGCTCTTATAAACACACACAAACACACACACATACCGTTACAGTGGCAGTTGCTTATTCTCGTACATGCTTTAGGGTCGTTTTCAATCCCCCCCTCGTAGAACACCACCCTGTCACCCCTGTATTCTCTTCCCCACTGCCGTTCACGCAGCAGCTACGCATTTATTGTCCAGCCCACTGCGATTGAGTTATATGCGGGGTGGTGAGGGGGGTTGGGTGGTTGTGCTGGGGGTTGGGGGGTTGGCCTGTCCTCAATTTCGTGTCCAACTTTTTTCTTTCTTTCTTTTTGGAGTGGAACATGCGCCAGAGAGCAGATTTTCGACACTCCCCTCCACTTTTCCCTTGCGTTACAATTGCAATTCGCTTACGTAGTAATTTTGGTAACTTCCCAAGGAGATTTTCTATCTGGTTTGAAGTATCTTCAAAAGACTCAAAAGATTTCTTATATATAAAGCTATATATAATATAGATGTTTGTTAAATTACAAGCTTTCTTAGAGGTTTTTAAATAAATGATATATCTATCAGAGATCGCTTCTACTATATGTTATGACTGTAAAACTCTTAAATCCGAAATGGTAATGGGTTAATTTAACATATACTATTTCCAGATGGGTTAACATTTAATAGTTTGTAAGCTGAAGTATATAAGAATTACTAACATTTGTACATCCTAAAGCTACATAGTTAACTTATTCGAAAAGCACTAGTCCCTATTAACCTTGATACATATTTAGTTAAAATTTGTTTTAATAAATAATAAATTAAGTTTAAATCTTATAATACAACTTTAAAATCATAATATAACTTTTATTTTTAATTTGTATTATAAAAAGAAATAGGAAATAATAATTGGCTGCACTTTTTATACCAATAATACGCAAAAAAAGATGCTGAAAATTGTGTTTGGTATATTAATATTTTTAGTATGCAAAGTATTTACATTCATTAATTTTTAACATTAATATAATTTTTATTTTAAAAAATTTTAAACGTATAGTTCACTTAATTGCACTTCCAAGATAATTGCCTAAATATTTCAAAATGAATTAAATTTACCTTAACGATTTTCGCACTGATTTAAGTGTTAAAGTTGAGTTTCTTATTAATACGAAAACTGAATATCATACAAAAACTTTAAAACTTTGAGTCATTTCAATTAGTTTTCAATAGAAACAAAATATAAACGATTCTGTTAGTTGTATGAAATATGAATCTTCGTTAAGATTAATTCAGTCTAATCAATTTTTAAATATAATTGATTACCTTTTAAATTTTTACTGCTTAACAATACAAATTCCAGCTGCAACTATGTCTTCCCAATAATGTTGTGCTGTATAAAATATGTTTTTTTCACTTCAGATGAAATTCGCTTCTGTGTCGTCTTTCGATTTTCTTGGTATTTGCCATTGGGTTGGGCATTTTCCATTTTCCAACTAGTCCAGCTCAATTAGCATATCACCTGCTTTTTCCGCGTTCTGCGTCTGCGTTCGGGCAGCTGCATTTCGTTTTCACCCGTCGACTTAATAGAGGTTTCTATAATCCATTTGATAGTAAAAGACTTGTCTATATACAGCCTATTTACATATATATGTAAATTGTATTAAATTGCAATATAAGTAATTGATTTGAATTTAACAAATTCTGATGATATAATAATCTTAAAATCATATGTTTACACATTTATTAGGCAGGTTCTACTAATCTCTGACGATACAAAGGCAAATGTTATAATTTATATTTAAAGTTTATTCAACAGAGTAAAATTATTTTTTTAATTGAATAAAAAAATCATAAAATTGCATCTGAAATTTAAATATTTCATAAGTTGATTTGTTTAAATTTAAAATAAATTAATGGCAGTCGATTTTTGTAACTAGAAAAGTTAAATGAACTAATTACGATTGTTTTGAAAAGCAATTTTCATCAGAATCGGTCGAAACCCGTTTCGATATTTCTGATTAAGTTATAATAAGTTAATATCGTATCTTGAAAGTCTAAAGATTATAATATCCATGATTCCATTGTTCCATAATAAGTTTGGAGTTCAATAATTTCTTCAGAGATTAAAGCGACTTATCGTATTTGTAGTTAAGAATATTTTCGATATCAATTTCCTACTTAATACAAATATATTGAATGATTTTAAATTCGACATAATATTATTTTGATTTAAGTATTCTTGAAAATATGCTGAGACATTCATCTTAATTAATTTGGAATATGTCTTCAATCAAAATGTAAATTTAAATTTAATATTAATAATATATAATATTAATATTAATAATATTAATAATTATTAATAATAATTTAATATTTCTCTGTCATAGTTTTTGAAACTATTTATGTTAAATAATAGCTATATATTTTTCAAGTTGACTAATTGATCTAGCGAATATGTTTTTACTTTATCTATGTATATGCGATATTAGTTCTTACTTAACTGAGATTAATAAATATCATTCTGAATTTAAATTGATTAGAGATTTCTTCTATAGTAAAAATTATAACAAATTTGATTCGCTTTGAAGGATAATGTAAATATTTTTGGATTTCAAGTTGACTGATCGATCCCTTGAAGATAATTTTAATCTATCTATATATTTTGTTGTTGTCTATTGAAATTATTCTTAAATATTTGGGATATAAATTCTTACTTAATGAATTGTAAAAAGTGTTTTCAATCAAAATGTCAATTTAATTTTAAAGAGATTTCTTCTAACATATATAGTGTTAATTAAGGATATCTGAATTATTCAAACTGTCTGATGGATATATTTTTAATCTATCTATTTATTTTTAATACATCAAATATATATTTAATCTATCTATAATATTTTGAATATATATTTTAATTGGTCGCTAATTGATTGATTGATTCCTTTGAAAATATGTATCGTTGCAACTTTGGATTTTCATATTTTGGGCCAAATTGCAGCTTGCTTCCACGTAAATCAGTTTGCAGCTTGCCACTTTCCACCTTGCCATGATTGTCACCTTGCCAGCATCACGAGCAAGCTTCCGAGAAGACAAAACATCTGCCTGCCTGTTGCCATTGCAGCCGGCCTCGGACCAAATAGAAAAGTCCGCCCAAATCGACGGCACACTTCCCGGTAGATCCCACGATCGTAAGCTGATCGGGTGGGTGGACGGGGTTGACTTGGCTAGAGTTGTCAGGTAGCGCACGCTTCTGGCACGCGTGCACCTTGTGCCAGTAGTCAGGTAGTGGGAAGTAGGGTCACCTCCTCCGCCCGTCGGGATCGAGAGTCCTTGTTTAAATAGCTTGAGCATCGGCGTTGTGACTTCAGTTGAGTTTTACTCGTCGTGTCAAGTCTAACTTGTGCCTTGTGATTCCTTGTGCTCTTCGAGTTTTCCAAATATCTAATATATCGTGTGATAATATTATATCCTTTAAAAATGGATTTTAATTTCGATTCAATAACTCCCTCGTCGACCATGTCGTCATACTATGACTTTCAAATGGCAAGGTATGTGCCGATCTTTGATCATTTTACATTTGTTTAAAGCGCAATTTCTTTGGTTACATTTTGCTGGAAGGGTGCAAACCCTACACTATGTTTTAAGTATTTTCTTTCTATATAAAAACTGATCGCTTGTTTAAGTATAATGCATAGCTTTGCTTTTTAATGCCACTTCTGTGCTGAGTTGACAACTCTGGTTTTGTTCAGAAGTCAACTCTGTTGGCTCTTTACTAACTGAATTTGAAGTGAGGTGACAACTCTGCTTATGGGAAAGAGCTCACGTCCTTATGTGACAACTCTGGTACTTGATTGTTTTAATAGAGAAAAGGTGACAACTCTGGTTTTGTGGTCGTACACACATACATACGCATACAACTATAAAATATGTTACGTAATTTGCTTGCCGTTAAATAGTATTAAGTATTTTTTGTAGTATTTAATTTAATATTAAAGTCAGCAACTCGCTCGCCTCACACACGCACAACACACAACACACATACACACACAACACACACACGCATACACACAAAAATAAAAATCCATAAAGCACTTCTCTTTTTTATCATATGTTAATTTCCTTACCAATTTCTCACCTTTCACCCCCAACAACAACAACTACAACAACAACCATAGTAACAACAACAACAACACAGCTGAGCGCGCCAACGACAACAACAACAACAAGAACAACAGCCACAAAGAAGAGAACATTAACAACAACAACCGCAACAACTACAAAAATAAAGCCGCCCTCCCACCCAAAAAAAAAAAGAACAGAACTATTTGATACTAACGAAAAAAGAGAGAAAGATAAAGAAAGAACTGACTTAAGTGGCTGAAACGATAAGAAGAAGGAAGTACAGAAGACGAAGAAGAAGAGGAACTATACAAAAAGGGCTTTCAAGTTGCGAGAGCGCCAAATTGTCTACGAGAGCGTCTTTGCTCTCGCCAGGCACAACGACAAAACAGAGAAAGAGCGAGAGAGCGTAAATATACATACATCTCACCTACTATACACACTCAGACACAAACACTCTCGCCCAACAAATATAAATTACACAAGACAGAAGAAAACAAAACTTAAACAGCAGCTGGCAGCTGAGAGCGCTGAGCGCCAACAATAAACATAAGAGAGCGAGAAAGAGAGCGCGCCGATCACTTGAGCGAACAGAGAGTGACAACAGTTACGCAATAATCGATAACACGCAATAGATAGATATCGATAGACAACCATCTTCCCGTTAACTTCAAACGCTGTAAAAGAAGGGAGCACTGAGAGTATTTTTTTTTGCTAAAAATACTCGTGCACACACACTCTCAGGATATGTACGGCAACAATAATCCGGGTAGTAACAATAATAACGGTGGTTATCCCCCATACGGTTACAACAAGTCGAGGTAAATTTTAACTTCAGTTTCTTCATCTTCAAGCATTATCAAAACCAAAAAAAAAAAAAAATTTTAGAAATTACCTTCCAACTCCCAGAAAATATTCCTAAACCCACAAACACACACACACACAACGTACTTACCAACTACTACTACACAATAATTTTTTGCCTCCCAGTTCCAAAAAAAAAAAAAAAAAAAAAAAAAATACTAACAGTAAATAGGAAATGTCTATAATTTTATTACATATTTCGCTGCATTGGCAGCACTTTTTTTTGGTATGTTAGACCACTCGTTTTTTTTTGTTAGGTTGATCTGGCAACCTTCGCAGTGTATGCATTGATGTATGACAAAAAAAAAATGGTGGCAAGTGTGTGTTTTTTTTTCTGTTGCATGTTGGCTGTCAAAAGTGATAAAGATGTGTTGCAAGGCATTTCCTGTTATCGATTTCTGTCTCTGCCACACATGCCACATGCCACACTCGAAAAGCCTCAAACAATATCCGTACATCAGCAAAAATAAAACCCACCTCTTTTCCCCATTTTCACCCCTTTTTTCCCCCTCACTCTCACACACATACACATTGTTTTTTTTTGTTTTTTGTTGATATATGTGTACTTGTTATGAAGTATTGCGAACAACAAAAATTAATGGACACGACAAAAACAACAACAACAATCTTAAAAGCTGCAACAACAAATAATGCGAACAACAACTGAAAGCAAACTACAAGAATAAGTTATATTAATCTAATATATGTACTAGATTGTACAGTAACTAATTAACTAAATTAAGCACAAGGCCAAAAGCTCAAATTAAACAAAAGCGTGCACACACATAAAACACACAGACACAGACACACATATGCAAATGCATATACAGCAAAAAGCAGTCAGGCAACTCTGTAAGATTATCGATAAACATTTACATAGACGACACGATCCTTTAATTAAGCGTCCTGTATTTTATTTTAAGCTCTCATTCAATACAAAATCACACACACAAACACACATATATACTAAACATATATCGTTCATTGATTGCAGTTGCTCTTACTCTTTTGATTTTTCTCTTCATTTGGCTGTAGATTTTGAGCTCTCATTTCTCAGACGCCATTTATATATCAAATTAAATAAAAGTTGCATACGTCACAGCACACTTTGCTCACAAATTCTCAAACTTAAACTCAAATCTTTATCTGTATCTGTATCTGTATTTGTATCTTTATCTTCATATAGTTAACAGACGGCGTCGGGCAGCCAATGTAAATGCCATGTAAAAAAAAAAATACATAACGCAATAAAACGCGTCGCGTTTTTTTTGTTTTCGCAGTGTGTCTTGTGATAACGAATGTTAAATAATTAATAACTTAACATAACGTAACAATTAACGTAACGTAAGCTAAACTCAACGTAACGCAAGCTCTTCCACTCTTCCACGTAACTGTAACTGTTAACACTGCATTTAAACGAAAAAACAAAAAGAAGAAAGCAATCACAATGAAAAAACGCGCTGCTGTATCCATTACGATCCTGATTTGATCCAGTCCCCCAGGCTCGATCAATAATATACATAAATATATATATATATATATATATTTCTAACCGAGGACCTAGCGGTAAAAACGGCCTAACAACGTTTTCGTGCGGCCTGTGCAACCTAAACTGTCTCACAATGTACCGGTAAATGTTGTAATACATAAAACGAAAAGCTAAAAATTACAAATTAGTCACTTTTACTTATACATGTCAAAAAAAAATTCAACTATTCTATTTTTTTTTTTATTTATTTCTATTATGATTACGTTACGTTCTGCTTTACGTTTTGTTGTCAGTCACGAATCGCAACAATCACTTAATGATTTTCACTCATTCGAATTTCACACTCAATCGCCCGTAGCTCGTAAGCTTAAGCTCTATTTTTTTTTTGTTTTTATAAATAACATAAGACTGTTTTTTGCTGTAAAAATCACACGCCGAGTTCCCTTGCACTTGGCTACAGTGAGTCAAGTAATTGTGTTGACAAAATAGATTTTACCATTTAAAAATGGATATATCTTATATCAAAACATTTAGTTGACCAACTGTATACAATATTTTACAAGCCTAACATCAAAATTAAACTCCTCATCCCATTTGGCAGAGTCAGAACCAAGTTTCTTGGCTTTTGTGCCAAGTGGGGCAAAGTCTTTGTGGCGCCATTGTGAATGATGCTGCCTCAATGATTTCAAGTCTTTTGCATGTGGGTCAAAAGCGTGATTGCGCTGTTGCCACACTTCACAAACTTTAGTTTTTTTTTGGCAATCTGCCATAATTCTCTCCTTTTTTCCTTTTCCTTTCCCTTCCTTTTACTGCTAATTGCAACGGAATGTGAAGGCAGTGAAATTTATTGCATATGCGTGTGCACAAATTGTAAACAAGTAGGAAGAGAGAGAGAGAGAGAGAGATAGCAAATCACGTGCAGCGCCATCATAAATTGTGTCAGGACCTTGACACATGCCAAGCAGCGCAGTCGCAGCGCAGCAGCAGCAGTAATGTTAGTCTTAAGTTATGTATATGTATATGTATTTTTGTATGTCTGCTAACAGTTAACAGTTACTTTAGTTGTTAAGCAGCGCAGCAACAGTTGTTGTTGTAGTCGTACATACTCACACACAAACACACACAGACACAGACCTGTCCATATATATATATATATCAATGCATACCAGACGAATTGCCTATATCTTCGTCTCACTCGCACGCTCTGCAAATGTCAAAGCAGCAGCAGCAGCGAAACATTATTAGTTACAAAAAGAAAAATGCTTATAATTGCAACAACAACAACAACAAGGCCTTGAGCCTCAACAATCAGCAAACACATCAATCAGCAGCAGCAGCAAAAACTACAACTACAACTACAACTACAACTACAACAACACAACAACATAAGCAGCAACAAGAATATCCACAATCAACAATGTCAACAATCAACAACAGCAGCATCTACAACAACAGCTGCAAGAGAAGCAGCAACAGCCAGTGTGACCAACTGCAGTCAATAATTCATTCAACTGGCATTTTTTGTTGTTTTTTTTCATGTGACTTTTTTTTGTCTGTTTTGAAAGCGAAAAAAGCAGAACGAGAGTAAAATAGATAAATGGGACATGTTCTACAAATCTATAAAAAAGTCAAAAGACTTTCAAATGTCAAAATATTTGCCAAGAAATTTTATAAAATTTTAAATTTATTTAAAAAACAAATGATTAACTTTGTTGAAATTTGAAATAAACAGATGACTATCGATTTTTGTGACTTCAAAAAATAAAATCTGACATTTTAGAGATTTGTGCAACACGCCTGGAAATCGATATATTCTCACCAACACACACAAACTGCTTGACAATTTACACACAGAAACATCTACAAATCCCCCCCACACACACACACTCTCACACTTAATCCCGAAATGAATTTCCCCCCGTACTTTTGTCAGTTATTTTAATTGTGTAGACATCATCTCTTCCCACAGCCAAGCAGCATTATCAAGCGATCTCAACAACGCAACCGAGAGACAGAAACGTTTAGTTAGTATGTAGTGAGGTTATATATATTTTTTTTGAGTTCAGACATTATAATTTTGTTTGCAAAATATATAAAGAAACTGGTGTGATAACTCACTCTGTGACGCAACGACAAAATGTTCCTTAAACGAAGACGCCGGCAACGCCTGTAAGTAAAAGACTTCTTGACATTTTACCATAACATTAAAAGAAAAAAAAAGAAAAAAATAATAATAATAATGTCATGCATTCCTAAGTTAAACTAGACACTAAAATACACTTTCTACAATCAACAACATCAACTACAACAACAGTTTTACTAACTGTCTACGCGGGAAAAATCAAAAACACTGTCAAAAAAAGAAAAATTTGATAAACGTATTTTTTTTTTGCAATTTTTTTCAAGTGCAGCAAAAAAGTATTTTTTTTCAAGTGCTCAAAATGAATTTGTGTCCGAACATCAATATCAATCTTAGGGTTTTTTTTTTGTTCCTACCAAATTTTTTTCCGTGTTAATTTTTTTATTTTTTTTGAAGTGATCATAAGGAAATTTACCATAAAAAGTTTGGGTCCGAATGGGTTTTCTTTTTCAGATTGCACTCCAATATTTTTCAGTGTGTAAAGATTTAAAATTTATATATTTTTTTTTTACATTTTTGTTCAAGTGCCAAAAAGCGAGATGTCAGAAAATCAATCAATCTGTGTCCGTAAAGGGTTTCTAAATTTTTTTCTAGTGTAAATCATGTAAAAATGTGATTTTTTTTTTCAGTGTAACATTTATATGAAATCAAGTGCAAATATTTTTTTAGGTGTTCAAGTTGAAAATTAAAGCCAAAATAAATAAATTTTGGTAAAGAGTTGTTTAATTTTTTTAACAGTGTTTGAAAATGCAGCCCACAGACAACTGTAAAATGTCTTTAAGGCATTAAGGACGGTTTTCTTCAATATACTCATACATACAACTGCTGTGTGAGAATATTGCGAAAACCTTCCTAAAAGTTATCTGTTTGCAATAATTTTTTTTTTTTTTTTGCCTTCTCTCACATTTAGCGCCTAAAAGGCGGCTAACAAATTGATTCAATGTTTCTTCGGAGACAATACATATCTGTTATTAGTTTGTAAGCTCTATAGGTATTGTGTGTAGACAATTATTGATGATGGCTTGCTGTTGAACTATTAACAGTGAGTTAACAGTACTCTGGGACTGACATCAATCATTGCCACCCACTTTTTACGTCTCTCTGACCTTGTTGTAAGCCTTAAGTTAGTGCTGTAAGATTAATCCATTGAAACATCAAACTCATTTTATAAAAAAAAAGAAAAACAAAGTAAAATTGCGCTTTATAACATTTTTATTATTATATTTATTCATTGTTTTATTCATGTTTATTTAACAATGAAATGACATCAATGCAAGATATGCTAATACTCTGATATTTTCTTCCCTCAATCAACCAATCATTCGATCAATCAACAGCGGTGGGCGTGTATTTGGCATGTCGCATTCACTGCCATCAGGAATGGTACGTATTACACTTAAAAAAAAATCCAATAAATTTTTGTATTTTATTTGAACATAAAGTTCGAAATCAATCAAAATCAAATTTCATTGCATGTGCAAAAAGAGAATATATATATTAACTAACAAATACAAATACAAAAAAAAATATAAATAAAATAAAAGAATGTACAAACTGCAATTTGCAATTGATAATTGAATTTTTTGTTTTCGGTTTTGTATGTTTATTCAATATACTTAAATTTATTCTAGTTGAATGTTATTGAGTTTGTCTCATTGAACGCTCTGGGGCACACGCTTGAACTTTAATCTTAAACTCAAAATCGTTTTTTTGTGGATGCTCAACATATTTGATTTAAATAAATAAGAACAAACAAAAAAAAAACAAAAGAACAAAAATTAACTAATATTAATAAAATATTTAAACTTAAAGTTTGCATTTTGGTAAAGAGAAACTAAACAGAAGAAAACTAAACAAAAATCACAATAAAATACAAAACAAGGCAACAAAAACAACAGCAACAACAACAACAACACCACAACAATAACAAGAAAAGAATAAGCAAAAAGAAATTTAACAAAAACAAATAAACATTGCATACTTTGCGGCCTTGCACTGCCGTCCAAGCACTTCCGTTTCCTCTTTCACCTACCTTTTCCCCTTCCTCTGTCCATAGTTCAAAGTCATACGAAACTCACAGATACACAAATACACACACACAAAAGTACTTTTACACCCACACAGTTTTTTCTTTTGCTTCTTTTTTATGCTCACACAATTTGCAAAGTTCCCTTTTGCCTTTAAATGCCGCTCTGAATGCCGTTAACTGTTTGCATTTATCCATCACACACACACACATACACATATATATACCGACACACATATCTACAAATACACCCACAGTAAAATTAATTTACAACCACAGTCAAAGCCTTGAGTTTCAATTCAATGCTGTTAACATTTTTGCACTGGCGTCTGTGAGCGCTGTTAAATCGCATTAACTTGCGACTGTTAAAGTACGAGTAGCAAACTGTTAAAGTCACACAAGCACGCAACAAGCAAAAGCGCTATTAACATGCGACTGTTAAGTATCGAGTAGCTGTAACTGTTAAGAAGTACGCACGTTTTACATTCTAAACAAAAATGTTAAATTCAGGCATGTTTTAAAAGTCAAAGTCAAATTATTTTTTGCGAGATTTGATACAATTTTATATTTATTTAAAAAAAAAAATGAATTTTGTTTGACTCCGAAAATTTCACAATAAGGCATAAAATACAATTTAAATAAATTTATTTGTAGCATAATACAAAAAAAATAATTACAAATTTAACTGAAATTTGAATTCTTTTAAAGGCAGTTGATCCGAAAAAAAAAAAATTTTTAAATTGCATAAAATATAATTTTAATGAATTTATTTAATGCAAAAAATAAGCAAATAATAATTAATGGCACTTAATCTTATATACTGTGCAAGACATGGTAATTCTGACATAAAAAAATAGAAATTTGCTCAACACACTTGAATTTAACATTTTTTTGAATTTTCTTCAACTAATTTAATGCATTTAACAATTTTTAGAGATATTTAACAGCTTCCAAAGTGTGTATGTGAGAAAAAAGAGAGAGAAAGAGAGAGAGCGTATGTTGTTGTTGATGCTGCTGCAATGTTTATCGATAACAGTGATACTAATAATAGTAATAATAATAATAATAATTATCGAGACAAGTTGAGTCGTTTCATGCCACGTCGTCGTCCCAAACTAACATCTCTCAACCACCCCAAACAAGTCCAGCGTTTTATGAGGCCTTCTCTCAACATTAGAATATCTTTGTATGGTTAATTTGATTACAGTCACGTTATGCGTTCTCACCACAGGACACAGAATTTACATTTCCAAGTTCCTCGTCCCGTCGCGGTTACAATGATTTCCCAGGCGGTAATGGCGGTAGCGCCAATTCCCTTGGCGGCAACATCTGCAATATGCCGCCAATGGCCAGCAACAATTCGCTGAACAATCTATGCGGTCTATCGATAGGCAGCGGTGGAAGCGATGATCTTATGAACGATCAACGCACCAGCAATACCAATTTGATAGTCAACTATTTGCCGCAGGATATGACTGATCGCGAGCTGTATGCGCTATTTAGAGCCATTGGACCCATCAATACGTGCAGAATCATGAGAGACTATAAGGTGAGTTGCAAAATTTAATAGATTAATTGATTAAATACAATTTAACCACATTAATAGCACGAAGAAGCTTTAAGCACATAAAACAAACTTAACTTTCAAGCTCACTAACTTGTTTTTTATTCAATAAATTATCATAAAAGAGCTTTCAAAGCTCATTAAAGCTGTTATAGTTTTATTTCATTTACAAAATTAGTCTTTAAAAATAGGGAAGCCAAATGATACGGATATATTTAAATCATGCAGACTATAATCGATATTCAAAGCTTCAACAGCAGTTTAAGTAATTTTCTTTGCTAGATTATTAATTCATTGGATGTTTTTTTTTTTTAATTTCTTAGACTGGCTACAGTTTTGGTTATGCTTTCGTGGACTTCACATCTGAAATGGACTCGCAGCGTGCTATTAAAGTGCTGAATGGCATCACAGTGCGTAATAAGCGGCTAAAGGTAAGCTTATTGTTAATAATTTACATTCCTCAGTCTCTCTCTCCTCACTTTCTCTATTTATCGGTTAAAATTATTTATTAACAATTTTTATGCTTTATTTAGGTTTCATATGCGCGTCCTGGCGGTGAATCAATCAAGGATACCAATCTGTATGTGACCAATCTGCCGCGCACGATAACCGATGATCAGCTGGACACAATCTTTGGCAAATACGGTTCTATTGTGCAGAAGAATATATTGCGTGATAAACTCACCGGTCGGCCAAGGGGTGTGGCATTTGTACGGTAAGTTGAAACGGTTCAAAAACTATTAAATTATTTGCCACAACATGTCAATCGATAAAAATAATGAGAATACATTTTTAAACAATACTTAAAGACCCTTTCCACACATTTATCTGTCAAACTGTTAATTAACATTTGTCATAACAGCTGCTCGGTCTGTAAACAAGCTTTATTTCGATAAACATAATAACAACATTTTAAATCACTGTAATTAATTAGAGTAAATGATATGAAGTGTTTCTGCAAAAACTGGGATGTTTTTTTTTTTGCAAATTTTTAATTTTACACTGACTATACTACGAATGACAAGTTTTGTATAGAATGTAGATTAACTTAACACATTCTGAATGTTTCCAGACTGAAGAAAGTAAAAAAAGAAGCCTGAATTATTTTCTTCGTGAAATAGATACTGCACTAACATTAAAAAAATAAGTTAAAATAATATAAAAAATTCAGAAGTAAATATTTTTTTTTCGTGGAAAGGGACTATTAAATACTTGTTCCATTATCATTCTCATGTTCATACCGCAACATATTAATCATTCTCTCTTATCATTAACATTTATTTTTTTTCTCTCTTTTTTTTTTAAACTTTGCGTCATTATTGCATATCATCAAAAAAAAAAAAAAAAAAAAAAAAAATACAGCTACAACAAACGCGAGGAGGCACAGGAGGCCATCTCGGCGCTAAACAACGTTATTCCCGAGGGAGGATCACAGCCTTTGTCGGTGCGTTTGGCCGAGGAGCACGGCAAGGCAAAGGCGGCGCATTTCATGTCCCAAATGGGCATGGGACCACCGCAGGCGCCACCACCACCGCCTCCACCACCAGCGCATATGGCGGCTGGCTTCAATAATATGGTTCACAGAGGTAGATCAATAAAATCACAACAGCGCTTCCAAAAAACGCATCCGTACTTTGATGCACAAAAGTTTATCTAAACGAAAAAAAATCATCAACAAAAAAAAAATACCATAATGAAAAACAAATCAACGTAACAACAACCACAACTCCAACAACAACTACAAAAAAAAAAAAACAAAACATCAGACCAGTTATACATAACAATATTATGTATATATATATATATAATAAAATATATATAAATTTTTTTGACAAAACACAACATAAAAAGCAAAATCACAACTCTAACAACAACAACAACAACTTAAGAATTAATATAATATATATATATCTATATATTAAACTTTTAGTTTTCTTTAATAATTATTTTGATTTACCTATCTCGTAAAGTAAAAACAAAAACAAAAAAGAAAAACAAAACAATTTCTTGTTGCAATTTTTATTTCATTTATTTTAACTTTTAATTTTTATGTAAAATTATACATAAACAAATACACTGAGAATATGTTTATGTATATATTATAATAATATATATATAAACTAAACGAAAATGACAACAACAAATTGAATTGTATATTTCCCTTTTAGTGTAAAATGATTTTTTTAACAAAACTATAAAAAAAAAACCAAAAAAATAAATAAAACTAATTGCGTATTTTTAAAATTAAAATTAACTTTAGAAAATACTAACAAACAACATAAAATACGGAAGAAACAAAGAGAAAACAGGCAAAGATTTTTTTCTTAGCTTTCCAATCCAATATTAGTTTAGAATGTCCCATGTCTCCCCCACCACCCTCCAACACCAATCACAACAACCAAGCACACATACATACAACAACAACAATAATAACAACAACAAAATGAAACAAAAGAAGAGAATAAACTGATAAAAAAAAACCAGTTCGTAAAGAGAAAAAATAAAAGAAAAATACGAAGAGAAATAAAACCGAACCCAAGTGCCGTAGAACCTTAAACAACGATCGTGCAACAGCAGGAGTTATCGATAACTGCATATCGATAGCATATAACTTCAGCAGCATTGTTTTTTTTATATCATTAAGAGAAATAGAGACAGTTAATGAAAGAAATAGCGAGAGCAATCGCTAAATAGAATATACACACACATATATAAATAAATAATATATTTTTTTTATATATCCGTACATATACATGGACAAATGTGAAGTGTGTGTGTGTGTGTGTGTGTGAAACAACGTACTGAATAAACCCACGTAATAAATAAATAAATAAAAGAAAAGGTTAAAACTAATCAAGCAAATAATAATAAACAATTATACAACAATAAATTAAAAAATAAAAGCAAAAAAGGAACGTGCAAATTTTTTTTGAAAAATTTTTTTTATGGTGTGCAAAGTACATGGAATGCTAGAGAAAGCGAACTGATAATAATAATAATAAAAAAAAAAGGAAAACAAATGAACAAATATCAAATGAACCACAATGAACTGAAAGCGAAACGAAGCGTTGCCCTGTTTGTTACACAACAATATATCCATCCCTCTCTGGCCTATCAGCAATAATACACACAATCGTTTCACATTTATGATTTTCAATATTTATTCCCCACGCAACAACAACAACAACAATAACCAGAAACAAATACAACAACAATTCTTATTCTCATAAATAAACAAAAATATATACAAAAAAAAAAGAAATGAAAAAAAAATAAGTAACTTACAGATAGTTATAGCTTATATACCATATATTGACTATATAACGTATCTATATCTGAATAGCGTTAAATTTTAAATTATTTAGTTTGTAGTGCGTTATCAAAAGCAACAACAACAACTACAACAACGCCGAGCGGCAAGCAGCGACAACAACAACAACAACAACAGCAACATCAACAAACAATGATCTAAACACACACATATACATATATTTATATATAACTATATAAATATATTTATATATATATAGTATATACTCCATGTATATATAAAAAAAAAATAAAAAAAAAAAATAAAAAGCCAAACGCAAAACAAAACAAAAAACAAATTTTTTTTATTTTTTTTTTGTTTGTAAAAAAAAATTGCAAAACAAAAAAAAAGTGTTTGGGCCGCAGAACAACGGGACAAAAGTTCTATGCGTATGCGTGTTGTGCCTGTCTGTGTGCGTGTGTCTATGTGTATGTGAGGCTTGCTGCGTGCGTGCCTGTGTGTGTGTGTGTGTGAGTGAGTGAGTGAGTGTTTAAGCGTTGCCGTATTTTTTTCTCCTTTTTTTTCTTGTTTTAACATTTAACCAATCACAAATGGTGTTGCCGCCAAACCGACGACAGGTGGCGCTCGCGAATGCGGCGATATTCTGTTCACTTGCGAGTGTTGTGACACAGAAAGACAGAGAGAGAGAGAGAGAGAGGTACAAATAGAGAGAGAGAGAGAGAGACAGACAGGGACAGGGACTAATGACTGTTATGAAAAGCAGGCGTGGCGCATGGTAAGTATGCGCGCACATATATATACATAGCCGATAACGGGGTGAATATCAAACTGTTATCGATCGATAATCACGATAACATTTGAATCAATAAGCCCGCAAAAATATATTTTGTTTTTTTTTTATATGTGCAAATTTTCAACGTGCCTGTTCTACATTTTTTTTCTTCCAAAAAGTGTTAAAAATTTATTTAATTTTTTTTTTTTTTTTATGAAACGTAAAGTTAACTGAATGTAATAAATGGCAATCATACACACCCCTTTATCGGTTCCAGTGCCAAAAACGAGTATGAAACTAAAACTAAACAAAAAAAAAAAACCTAATTGTTGAAATACTATATATATGTTTTTTTTTCATATTTTTTGCAAGTGTATCATGCATAAACAATCATACAAAACATTGTACGACTGGTTTTGTTCTCTTCCTTTTTTTTTACATGCCCGAAACAAGTGTTGACAAGTGTTGAGCGTTTAGCTCCTTTCTTATAAATGTTTACAATACATAATATACATATACATATGTAAATGTATAAATACTATATTATTTTTTTTTTTTTTTGGTGCTAGCGTCTAAGCATACGCCTCTCAGCCTTTCATACATATAAATCTATAATATATATATATATATACTTTTTTTTTGATATTTCAATTCCATTGTTATTTTTTTATATGTGCCTGCCGTTTCAGTGTTAAGCTAAATTTACAAAAAAAAAAAAAAAAGAGTAGAAAAACTCTAAATCAACAGGAAAAAGAAAACAATTAAAATAATATGATTCATAACTCATTCTAACTATGCAGCTTCTTCTTCCCCTATTTTATTACCCCCGTAACAGGCAACAAAATTGTTTGATAGAAAATTTTGATATACTCTTTTTTTTTGTTGTTGTTAGACTTGTGATTTTGTTTCTCATTTAAATAGATATTTTTTTATTGGTTGTTGTTGTTTTTTTTTTTTTTTAAATTCTAAGTCTCTGAATTTATGTCTGTTTAGTTAATTTATAAATTTGAATTAATTGTTGAGGTTAGTTTATTTCGAACGAAAAGTTTATCTAGTTTATTACCTTTAGTATTCGAGTAGTTTGTGGTTTTTTTTTTTGTTATCAATACTTTATACTATATTTGTATTCGTATACTATATCCCATTTGTTGCCGTAGTAAAAGCACTAACAACAGGGCCTTGGCAATATCTATGTTGCCACGCCCATTTAGCCAACTAACCCCAGAACTCATTTCATCATATATATATTTATTTTTTTATCGATTCTTCTGCCTTTGATTTTTCTTGACGACATGAAAACAACAAACGAAAAAAATATGAAAAGAAAAACCAAATGATATATATAAATGTATAAAAACATTTCAACCACTAAACACAAAAAAAAAAAAAAACTTAGTTGGCGCTGACAACTAATAAGTTGTACAATTTGTTTATTTTTTTCATTTTTTTTTATAGACGGAGCAATGGAAAAATTACGCTCATTATTCGATGCTATTTGCGATGCTATCTTTGGTCTCGATAGTAATTATTCCTTTTATATTCTCTACTATGCCTAATGATAATCATAATCATAATTTTTTTTTTTTTTTTTTTTTTTTTTTTGAGAGCACTTAAGCAAATCCGAGTCTAAATATATGTAATTTAAGTAGTTTAGCGACAGACAGACTATATACAGACACTTTCACGGACTGGTAAATGCATTGAAGGCGAAAGAAGCGCAGCGAGAAGTTTCCTTACACTTCTCGTTAAGCTAAGAAGCAGAGAAGTACAGTTTACACTTGTCTTGAAAAGAATTTATGTGAGAGAAGCACAGCGAGAAGCAATTTGTAAGCTTTTTCTCTTATTGCTTTGATTTAAAAACATCACAGTTGACAACGAAAAGTTTAATTATATTTATATTTTAGCTTATTATTACTTCTCTATTCGTACTTCTCTGCGCGCTGCTTTCGTCTACTTTTGCTGTGCCAGTCCCACATACATATTAGTACATTATATGACGTATACATACACATAATTAAGCAAATACATGCCTCTCTATTCACACAAATACATAACATAATCGACACAGCTCAATCTATATATTACAATATTTATGTTCTTTTACTATCAAATGCGAGCTTCAAATTCCGCCTCATGCTGCAAAATTTGTCGAAAAAAAAAACAGAAAAAAAAACAGAAAAGAAAAGATAAAAGAAATTGAAACTCTTCAGAACGTGCCATGTTTTTTCTGTAATCTTTTTAGTTTCTCATCTTTCATACAGAATCGAAATCACAAACGAAATCTAAATTTGCAAACGATACCGACAATATGTAATTCGTAATTATTTGACTCTCTCTCTCAAAAAAAAAAAAAAAAAAAAAAAAAAAAAAAATCGAAAAAATCGAAAAAAAATTCTAAAATAATTAGAGCGTTATTTGAAAAAGTTCCAATTGCCCAAATAATAAAAATAAATTAAATTAAAAATTTATTTCTAAGAAAATGATGAAAAAATTTGCGCAAAAACCCTAAAAGAAACTGAAACTGCTTTCCAAAATCATCCTCAAACCTTTTGCTATTGATTAGTTTTGCTTGCGCTTAAGAAAATTATAATAATAAAAAAAAAAAAAAGCAAACAACTTCTACATCTTGAAGTTGTCTTTCATTTTTATGTGTGTTTTTTGACGTTTTTGTATATCTTTCTCAATATATACTAAATAGCAAATTTTGACCTTAGCCCTTGCCTTACTTATTTCCAAATTCGAAATAAATCAAATTAATTGTCCGTTCCGTTTGTCCGATCACCACTCACACACATTGACAAACACCAAGTTACATCGACAAACCACCAGCCTTGTGTTCCCCCCTCATCAGCATAAATATAAACAAAAAAAAGAAAATAACAACAATAACAATTGTAACAATTATAATAATATTTGATATGTCATTAAATTAGCTCGTCCCACGTATGTGTTCAAATTTGTACTTTTTAGATCGATCGTTTATCACTAATTTGTTTAGCTTGCCACGTTCACATTTGGCACGCAAACTTTAATCATGCATATATATATCTTTAGCATATATATATATATATATGTATATATGTATATACCATATTACATATCATGCCGTTACCATCTTCATAGAGAACATGCGCGCTTTTATGTTGTTATTTTTGAACTCTCTTTTTTCCCCAACTTCCCAACTTTCCCACAAGAAATATAAATGAAACAAAACATGGCACGTTTTATGAATGAATAAAGCAATTATAAAGTTTTCCCCGGAAGAAGAACGTAAATCTTCCAAGACTTTCTTCTGTCAGAACGGTCGTGTAACGAAACATATAAAGGAAAATTTTACACAAAAACATAAAAAAAAAAAATAGAAGAAAAAAACAAACACGTGACGAGCTAAAAATCCAAAAACAAAACTCGCAACTGCTAAAGAAAAACTTAATCCAAAAAAACAAATACAAAACAAAAGAAACAAATCCTTTAACGTAATAAAATAGAAAACATAAACACAATAAAATATACAGGAAAAAACAACAATAAACACACTAACCACACACTTAAACTCAACTCTTATATAGTTCATTTTTTTTTGTCTAAGTCTGCCTACTTAAGTTACAATAAGTTAGATTAGGGTTTTTGTCAAAGCACTAAAAAAAAAAAAAAAAAAACTTAAATTTAGCTTAAATTTAAATTAAAATATTCTATGAATGCAACTTTTTCAAATAGACGCTAAATGCAAATTTGCCACGCCACTTTTTACTAATAAAAAAAACCCACTTTTTTATTTTTATTTTTTTATGCTCTAAAAAAAAAAAATTACAAATTATAGGTGAGAACTTTGCCGATTTGCTTGATGGACTGTACCGCCGGAAGTATCATTATCCCTACTTATAATTGACGCCGCAGCAGCAGCAGCAACTGCAATTCTATCAGCAGGCGTGCGGCTTTAATTCCAATAGCAACAACAACAGCAACAACAACAACAATCTTAGCAGCAGCAGCAACAACATTAACACCAGCAGCAGCAGCAGCAACAACAATAATAATAACAATCACATCAGCAACAATATGTTGCAATATCATCCACATTACCACCAACAACAACAACAGTCGTCACACCATCCCAACAACAACAGCAACAACAACAACAATGGTCAGCTGCAACGCCTGAGCACTGCTGCCGCTGCACAACACAGCAGCAACAATCATTTTACACGCCAGCAACACAATCAGCCACTCAACTACAGCCAGCAACAGTCGCTGCTGTCGCGTCAGCAGCAACAACAACAGCAACAACAACAGCAGCAACAACACAATCACAACAACAACAATTTGCATAATCTAAGCTTGTCGTCACACGCCAGCAGCAACAGCAACAGCAACAATTGCCACAGCTTGTCAACACAGCAACAGTTGCTGGATTTTGGCTACAATGTGGAGCAACAGCACAAGCTGCTCAGCAATGGCAGCCACAACAGTTTTCAGCCAGCAACAGCAACTGTTACATCAGCAACTGCAACTGCAACAGCAACAACTTCAGCTGCTGCGGCGGCAGCGACAGCAACAACAATAAATGCAAATGGCAGCTATTTGTGGCAGACATAACCTTAAACTGGCAATAGACTTTAACTGTACACACACTCTCACACACACACACACACACACACACTCATGTGGATCATTTTAACGCGACATTTCTCTTTATGTTCTCAACACATATACCTTTTTTTTGAATTGCCTTTTTTTTCGTTTAACTTTAAATGTTCCTCAATTTATTTTATGTTTGTAATTTTTTTTTATTTTTGTGCTTTTTTTTTTGCAAGGAATTTTCTTTATGTAATAGTAAATAGTGAAAACATTAGCATTAGTTTACTACAGACACACATAAACGCTAGAATGGGCTATATATATGAAGTGAAAAGATATATAGATATTATAACTATATATATATACATGGAAATGTGAGGTGTATTCACAATTATATATTTTTTTTTTGCTTAACTTTAGGCAAACGACTTTTTTTTCAAATATTTATATATATACGTACATACATATATAACTAATATACATATATAAATGTAATGCATAAGATCTGTTTTTTTTATTATTATTATTATATTATTATTATATCGATTGATTCTGTTTCTGTGTCCAAACCGACTATATAATACATGTATCTATTTATCTAACTAAATATATATATATATATATATGTGTATAATTATAGCTGAAGATCTGTAACATTTTTTTTTCATAATTTATAAATGATTTTTTTTCATATATATATATATATTTAAACATATTATAATTATAACAAACAACAACAACAACAATCGTTAGCATGCTCAAGTTCAGGCTGTTCTTACCAACTATAGATAGAAACGTGAGATGATTGAAGAAGAGAAATAGGAAGAGAAGGAGGAGGAAGAGAAGGAGGAGGAAGAGAAGGAGGAGGAAGAGAAGGAGGAGGACGAGTAGATAAAGGGTGTGGGCAGCACTGCCCGTTGTTGCCCGCGGGCAGCTCAAATGTGCAGCTTATTTGGGGGGTGTAACCCTTGCCCCCCGTAACCTGTTCAACCAGACAAAATTACAACAAAATATCTAATTTTTTTTTCATAGTTTGTAAAAAAAAAACAATTTTTTTCATAATTATAATTAAAAAAAAAAAGAAAAACAAAAAAACAACTTGAGCATGTTAAACACACACACACACAAGCGTAGAAAAAAAGCACGTGATAAAAGCCTGACAAAATGTAAAGAGAAAAGAAGCAAACACAAAACGAAATGCAAAATTTTTAATTTTATTTGTTTTTTTTTTCTTTTTTATTTCAATTACCCCAAAAATTATTGTATAAGTGGGCGGCGTTGTGAATTGTTTAATTTTTTAATTTTGTCTTTTCTTTTGATTTTAAACCAATAAAAAAAATTGTACAATGACACGCCCACACACACACATACACACACGTACAGAGGTGTAGGTGTATTAATTATGTAAATGCAATTCATGAAATTACAACAAAAATTTATGATCTTTCTTATAATCGATTTCCTTGATATACTTTTTTATTTGTTTATTTTTTATTTTATTTTAATTTATTATTTTGGATTTTGGTCTTTCGTTTATGCATTGCGATTAAACAAAACAACAACACAAAATGTGTTGATCTTTTATTTTGTAAACACATAAAATACGCAAAATTTTTATTTTACTTTTATAAATGATTTAACAATTTGAACGAAGAAAATTTGAATCGAAACATACAACATACAAACAACAACAAACATACTATAAATAAAACATTTCCCAAAAACAACTTTATTTCAATTGGTTTTATTATTTTTTCTTTTTAGTTTGATTTGACTTCGGCCTGTCGAAGATTCGTCGATACCCTTGCAGTTGGTACTACAATTGTATAATAGATATTTCATTTATTTGATAGTCAGATCAGGAATATATACTATTATTATTATTATTATTATTATTATTAATCGTAATCCACTGCAGGAGTGTGTCAAATGCTGGAAGAGGAAGAGCCAAATTTGTTTGCAAGTGACGTCAGTTGCAACAACGAATTGCGAATTATAAGAAGCAAACAGAATCCATGTCCCATTTAAGGGTACAAATAGCATTTAAGAGTTAAGAAGTAAAAGAAAAAAAAAGAGAAGAAAATAAAAAAAAAAATATTCAAGAAAATATTGTTAAATAGCATATAAATAATTTTTTTGCATACTTACAGCTTGGTTGTGCTGAGTACGAAACATTCTAAAGACAAAAAAACAAGAAAAACAAGAAATACAAATAACAAAACAGAATATACGAAAGTAAATCAATTTTTTTGCTAATAATAAAAAAATATTCATACAAATACAAATAAATTAATAAAAAATAAAAAAAATAGTTGAGCTGACATCATTAGGAGGGGCGCGAGCAGCAAGAAGATAAGTGAGAAGCTAAAAGGTAATAAGTGAGAAGTGATGAGAGAAACAATGCATTAAAAAAGTAATGAAAAGTGAGAGCCAAGATGCTAAGGAAAATAAGTATCAGAGAAGTAAAAAACGAATGACAATTGCCGAGAGAAGCCACAAAACAAACTGAGAAGCACAGTGAGCAGGAAACTGAACAGCAAATTTAGAAACTAGCAAGAAGAAAAGAAAGTAGCAAATTCAATTGTAAGCAGGCAAAACAAGAGCAAGAAGCAAAATGCTGCCTGCCAAACTTCTCTCAACGCTTCTCGCGTCACTTCGTCGATATCAGCTCCATTAACATACATACATATAAAGCACACACATACTACATAAATAAGTTAACGACATTTTACCGTTGACACTGAAACACATTACAAAAGTGAATACTCAACCAATCGTAGCCTTAGCTTGTAACGAAATATCGGATTAATCTAATAGCACTTAGAATCTCGTCTCGTAAATAGTTCTAGTTAAGCGAATGCAAATTTTTTTTTCTTGTCCAATAATCGATAATCGATAGCTTAAAGGGTCTCATCAAATTGTTCAAGTTAAGAGAATCACTAAAAAAAAAAAAAAAAAAAACTAAAAAACCACCAAAAAAAATTTAAAAAAAAACGAAAGCCAAAAAAAAAAATACAATTTCTTTTATAAAGAATGTAAAATGGAGTTTTTTTTTGAGTCAACTTTTTGTGAACATGTGTAAAACCCTATATTTTTTTGTAGTGCTAATACATAAAGATATTGTTTTTGTTTTTTTTTTTCTGAAATATTTTAAACTAGAATCAAAGAAGAGGAATTTTTTTTGAATTATTAAACATAAGCAGCCAAGCTAATTTTGTTGTATACGTACGTTTTTTTTTCACATTTTTTTTGTGCAAAAACGAGAAGCAACAGATGAAGCGCAATTAGCAAAGAGAAAGCAGAGAGTAAAGAAGAAACCAATAATTAATTATATTATAATATTTAAAGGGAACCTCACGAAAACTACTTACATACATTTGAAATGTTGTTCAAGGAATATATATACTTAAACAAATATATATATATATATATACATACATTTTTTTTTTTTTATAAATATATCGATAAATGTTTAGCGATAACAGAATCTTTTTATAATGCATAACAAATCGACGACGCATACAATTTTTTTGTGTTTAGCATAAGAACAAAGAAAACCAAAAAAAAAAATATAAACAACCAACAATTTTTTTATATCAAAAAAATAAAAAAGAAGAAGAAAACTGAGAAAAAACAACACAATAAGAAAATAAAATATATTAACGAATCGAACCTCAAAACTGATTAGTAAAAATAGATTCTTGCGTATAATCGAAACCAGGTAAACAATTAATTGTATTTTTTTTTTGTCAAAATGCATAGCAAATTGAATGAGTATATAGAAAACAATAATTGAATATTCGATAAGCGATAAACGATAAACGAGTCGATAATCGGCCAAGAGCGTGGCGCTAATTCTTTCCAATCGGTTTAGTATATGCATATACTATAAACATATATGATTAAATATAAAGTTATTTCGATAACATTCTTTCAAACTCATTTCTTCTTCTTCTCTAGAACTTATATATACGCATATTCCATGCGTTCATCTTATATATACACAAATATATATACATATATATATATATATAAATATATATATACTATATATGCGACTCGTGTTTAGACCGACATTTTATATAAACTGCATATACATAAAATTATATATATATATATACATACATAAATAGTACATACGTGTAATGAAACTATATATACATACATACATACATACATACTAAATGATGATCTTTTTTTTTTGCTTAGAAATTGTAACGATATATAAAATACGGTAAACAAAATGAGAAAAACAAATACCCGTCAAACTGATGTCAGAAAGTTTGAATGCGGAACTTGAACTGCCCTTTGAGAGATTTTTAAAACAAAGAAAACACCAGAAAATAAAAAAAATTTAAATCAAGTATAACAACAGCAACAACAACAACAACAACAAGAAGTAGATTAACAACAAAATGATTAATTAATCATCCGCAAGTTAAGCAAAAACACTTATAACGAATGTTAAAATTAAAAAAATAAATGCCTAGAAAAAGATTGACAACTACATAAGCAATATACTACATACAACAACAACAAAAAACAAAATACATTAATTAAAGGAACAAACAAGTAACGTAAACAAATAACAACAACAACAACAACTTAAGAAAATGTATTCAATAAAATCGATAGAAAACAAAGAAACATAAATTATATATGTAACTATATAACATACGTATACAAAAAAAAAAAAAACAATGTTAAGTAACAGAAAACCAAAAAAAAAAAAACGCGCGCCGAATTTTTTTAAATTTAAAAACGATAAACTACTCTACACACACACATACTCCACGACAACTTGTAATGTTCGTAGTTTACATTACGTATATTATATACATATATATATATAAATATAAAAAAGTGGAAAGAACAACTTGAATTTTAATTCGTTTATACAAATATATATATATATGTATATATATATATATGTATGTATATATATATGTATGTATATATACATGTATGCATATATGTATATGTGTATATATATGTATACAAATATATATATATATATTTATATATATATATTAATAGCAGCTAATTGTTGTACTAAGACGTCACATTAAACCAAGATAAGAACAAATAAACGAAAATATTTAAAATTCGAAAACCAGCTGGCAACGCTGTTTATGTTATTTCATTCAAGCAATTGCTGATTGCTATGGGACGCATGCTAATGCATTTGAAACCAGGGATCGTAGCTATTAGAGATGGGAATGCGCCCGTTCGGGCTTCGTGTCCATTTCAAAAAATCCCCTGGCTTCGTGCATGAAAATTAAAAAAACAAAATTTAACATATACTTAACATATCGAATGATACAAATATTTCTATTCACTGCTTATATTATTTACGCATCTCATTTATCGATATGATACTTATAGTACCAGGCTCTTCAGATAATAATTTTACTTTTCAAAAAAAAACAAGCCGAACAGTCGGGACCCCGACCGTAATATACCCTGTGGGTTTACAGGAACCCGCTTAAATTCACTCCAGATGAAATTCTCTAGTAATTCGTTTTTTAATTTTTGTGGGCAAAGGGGGCGTGGCATCGTGATAAATTTTTCTAAACACATCAACCACAAAATATTCATCATGTGTGGCAAATCTCAAGTCTCCAGCTACAAAACTGCTTTTGTTATGAGGTTTTTGAGTGACAAAACTGCTTGCTTTATGAGGTTTTACTTAATTTGTGGGTGAAGGGGGCGTGGCATCGTGATACATTTTTCTGGACACATCAACCACAAAATATTCATCATGTGTGCCAAATCTCAAGTCTCCAGCTACAAAACTGCTTTTGTTATGAGGTTTTTGAGTGACAAAACTGCTTGCTTTATGAGGTTTTACTTAATTTGTCGGTGAAGGGGGCGTGGCATCGCGATACAATTTTCTGGACACATCGACCACAAAATATTCATCATGTGTCCCAAGTCTGAAGTCTCTAACTGTAATATTGCTCTTGTTATAAGCTTTTCCGAATTGTAGGCGAGGGGGGCGTGGCATCGTGATAATATTTTCTGGACATATTGACCACAAGATATTTATTATGTGTGCTAAGTGTGAAGTCTTTAGCTGTTATATTGCTCTTGTTATGAGGGTTTAGAGCTACAAAACTGCTTGTTTCATACTTTTTTCTTGCTTAGTTTGTGGGCAAAGAGGGCGTGGCATCCAAAAAAAAAGATAAACTTGATCTGCCTGCAAAAATTACCAGTGCTGGGACACCAAGTTCAAGCTTCTAGCTCTTACCATCTCTGAGATCCTTTCGTTCATACGGACGGACCGACAGACCGACAGACCGACAGATCGACAGACCGACAGACCGACAGACCGACGGACAGACGGACAGACGGACATGGCTATATCGACTCGGCTATTGATGCTGATCAAGAATATATATACTTTATGGGGTCGGCCATGCTTCCTTCTGCCCGTTACATATTTTTAACAAACTTAATATACCCCCACAGGGTATAAAAACATTAATTTCCTTAGTATTTAGATTCAAACTTTTCAAAGAAGAGAAAGCTACAAAACAAATAAATTGATTTAGAAAAAGAACAATACTTGGCCACATCTGTGCTTGCGAAACACCAATTTTAACATTTTGGCAAAATGTGAACTAAAGTTGTTGGGAAGAAGCGTTTTAGCCATTAACCGATAAGATCGCCAATGAGTGAACGGATTTTCTCCACATTGAGAAGTATTTTAAATAGTTGACGCACCAGGCTCACAAGCTCTAATTTAGACAAACTAATTAGAACCTTTACTATAAAAAAGTATAAGGGTCTATTAAGTTTGCCAAAAAAACCAGTCGGTAAGGCTACAGTCGAAGTCGACTATGAGAGACCCTTTACTTATTCTTCAAAAAGGAAATAGGAGTGATACTAATGTACCCCATAGCGCGTTGTAACGTCAATATGCTCTTCTTCTTCCTTTGGTCCGACACTGAGTAATATTGTGCTTTGAATAATTTCCGAGTTTATTATCCGATCGTGATGAAATCAGGATACATTATAACCCCGACGCTTGTCCTGTGTGCCAAAATTCAGGACTCTAGCTTTTCGTTTTATGGGATTTAAAAAAAAATTGTTTTCAATTTACGGAGGCGCAAGGGGGCGTGTCAAAATTTTAAGTTAATCTTGATATGCTTAGCCCATAGACGAACCACCATACCACCAATTTGGTGACTCTAGCTTTTATAGTCTCTGAGGTCTAGGCGCTCATATCAAGATCAAGAATATATATACTCTATGGGGTCTGCCGGACTTCCTTTGACCTGTTACGCACATTTTGACAAACTTAATAGACGCTTTTTACTTTTATTTTTTAAAGTAAAGGGTCTAAAATGAAACCGAAATACATAAAATATTCTGGTACATTTTCATACCCTTTGGGGGTATGGGTTTAGAGTATGTAACAGTCAGAAATAATTATGCTATGCTAATTTAATTATTCGCATACAAGCATATTTATATCTGAAAGAGAATTTTATTCTCTTTACGATGGAAAAGAAAGTTTTTTGTAATTCCAACAACAACAAGAACAACATCGACATTTTTCCCTTCACACACACATTTTTCAGGCTGGATATTTTTTCAAAAAAGTAACTCTTATTTGGGATATCTGATTGTAACAGAAATTATGCCTTTAAATGTAATATAAATCGAAAATTTAAGAATAAAACAAAGCATTATCGTTTGGTTTGTAAAAAAGCCCGTTGATCTACTTATAACAATTACATCATCATTGAAAATGCAGTTTTGAGTAGTTATTACGTAGTATTTGCCATGGTAAGTGCAATACACTCTGAATATTGTGAGAGTCTGCAATCTAATCCCCATACATATGTTTAGCTATATTTATGTACGTTTGTTTATAAGTGTTGGGTATATGTAGTTGTAGTCTATTTCGAGTGGTAAACAAAGCGCTCGAGTGACTTTTCCCCACTTTCATGACACCAAACTGACATTATTCTCGACATTTAACATTTTGCCTGATAGCCAACTGATTAACTGGTAAACGTTGCACGTTTTTCAATCGAATTCAATTAGCACTGTTTGTTGTTATTAACAATTTGTTGTTAACTGTTTATGACATGTTCAAATCAACTTCTGTGTGTGGGCAAAAAAAAAAACAAAACAAAACAAAACAAAACTTCTGCTAATTTCGTAACTAATTTAGAGTGTTTGTTTAATGACTATAACTATAAGTGCATATCTGATTTATTACCTAATAAACAGACAATAGATCAACAGGTTAATGGGCTGAATGTTAAATGCTCGAATGTTAAATAACAGAGAGATTAACAGTGAGTGAGGGAGATAGTGGCAAAACGTAATAAGGGAAAGAATAGATAAATCATAGAGTCTACAGTATAGACAGAGTTGTGTCAACTTTGGTATATTTTGATTTGTAGACTATTGTTAATACTGATTTACACTTGGGCTTCTTGGAAAGGTGGGATTCCCCATTAAAAAAACACACTGTAGTCTGATTTTTGATAGCCAATTCTATTGAGAGACACTTTCTATTAAACATGGAGAACAAAAAAAGAAAAACTCGCTCAAATGGTAGCCAAACCAGAACTAACAGTCAGAAAGGCTATGTTATGCGATTTGATGGGATTGGAAGGGAATCATCTGCCATTAGCTGCTTTCATATGGACAAACACTCAACTCGCACCTCTATTGTCAACAATTAGATCGTTTGAAGATTGCAATTGACCACCACCAAACTAAGAGAGCTTGGATGGGTTAGTTTTAATGCACCCACCGTATAGTCCGGATCTAGCACCAATCGATTATCATATATTTTGTCTTTACAAAATATTCTTAACGACAAAAAAAATTAATTCATTTGATGAATGCGAAACTAAATTGGTCGAGTTTCCTAACAGCACGTATCAGAGCTTTAATGAGAGCGGAATTTTAAAATTATCCTCAAAATGTCAAAAAGTCATTGGACAAAACGAGGATATATTTAACATAAAACGGACCACCCAAGAAGTAATAAATTAACTTTAAAAAAAATATGGTAAAAAAATGGTTTGCTTTTTCCCCAAACCAACATAAAAATTGGTACATATTTACATTACAGCGATGGTTATAATAAATATGTAAAGTAAGCCCATTCTTAAAAAGGCTTTTAAATTTAGAAGAATACAAAATTAAATTTAGCTATAATTTAGTTCAATTGTACAGCGATATCATAAATTGTATACAGACAAATCTAAATTAATATTAAATAAGTACATATAAAAAGTTGATAGACTTCTTAGACCCTTTACTTTAAAAAAGTAAAAAGGGTCTATTAAGTTTGTCAAAATGTGCGTAACAGGTCGAAGGAAGTCCGGCCGACCCCATAAGTATATATATTCTTGATCAGCATCAACAGCTGAGTCGATATAGCCATGTTCGTCTGTCCGTCTGTCCATCCGTCCGTCTGTCCGTCTGTCCGTCTGTATGAGCGCCTAGATCTCAAAAACTTTAAGAGCTAGAGTCACCAAATTTGGTATGGTGGCTCGTCTATGGGCTAAGCAGATGAAGTATATCTTAAAATTTTTACACGCCCCATTCTGCTTCCGTAAATCGAGAACTAAATTTTTGAAATCCCATAAAACGAAAAATGATAAAAATATTATCAGGGTCCCAATGTATTCTGAAAATTTCATCGCGATCGGATAATAATCTCGGAAATTATTCAAATCAAAACTTTAAATCTCATATAATGGTCAATTTTAAAACTGGAGCTTTGCACACAGGACAAGCATCGGGGTTCCAATATATACTGAAAATTTCATCACGATTGGATAATAAACTGGGAAGTTATTCAAAACTCAATATTACTCAGTGTCGGGCCAAAGGAAGAAGAAGAGCATATTGACGTTACAACGCGGTATGGGGTACTATTAGTGTCACTCCTATTTTCTTTTTGAAGAATAAGAAAGGGTCTCTCATAGTCGACTTCGACTGTAGCCTTTCCGACTGGATTTCTTCAGTAATAAACATTTTTCTTGCCATTTTTTAAAATGTACATCGAGATATGTACATATTTTATATTAACGTGAACATGTGAATGACAAGCTGACAATTGTACAGCTGAAAGCTTTTGGTTTGATTGGAAATTTGTAAGTATACATATAACTAAGATGATATGAGAACTTTAATAAACTAATTTATTAAATTAATTTTTGTAATTCAATAATTTGTATATATGTATAAAGTAATAATAATTTGTTTTAGCAACGACATGAATCGTTTTTTTTCTTCATCTAAGTGAAATTTTTTTTATTTACTACAAACTGTAATATTCAATTAGCTGATTTTTTTGTTCATTGTGTTTTATTTTAAGCAATATCGATATATACATTGTTATATTGTTTTGTATGTCGAAACACACTCGAGACGTATAGCAATATAGTATTAAAATTATATAACATATATGTACATATTATATTATGTTACACATTATTTAATATGCGATAATAGTATGAGCAATTTAATATTTGCTTAATGAAATTGGGTTATATGACAACAAATGTATAATTTTTAGTAATTGGAACAAATGTGTCTGAAATGATGGACAACTACATATCTTTGGCAGAGTAAAGTTACAAGATTTAACAACTTCATATTTAATATTCCCACAGGGTATTCACACTTCGTTGTGATACACAGAACAACTTGGACCGTTGTCTCTGCCCGCGTGAACAACAAATGTTGGCTAATCTGGTATTGAATGCTCATGTGGCTGACAAATGAATGGTCTGGTCTGATACTGATACTGATACTGAGCAACATGTGAAGCCAGCGCAATTTGCGATTAATAAAAGTCGAAATAAAAGTATTGAATGTCGGATTTCGGATGCGGTTTGTCTTATAGAAGCTCCCTCATTAAAGTCTCATCCCGGGTAAATCTCTGACTGTAACGGGTTGATAAAAAGTGCATATCTGCTAGAATGGTGAATCATCTTTCCCCTTCTGATCAAAGATCTACTAGTTTTGATAAGCAATAAATGTAAATAAACAATGTTTCTTGATTTCTATAATTTCTTTTCATTTTATTTACTTTTTCTTGTTTTCTTTTCACTTGCCACAAGTGTTAAATCATTTAAAAATGTTTATATAACCTCAGACTTTGTACTATTTTCAGCTTACATTTAAATTGTATAAGACAAATATATAGATAGTACGTAATTTTATTTAAAATATTTTATTTAAAATATTAAATTAATAAATAAATTAATTAACAAAGAATTCAATAATAAACAAACAAACAAATAAATAAATAAATATATTTATATAAGTAAATAGATGAATAAATAAATACATAAATTAATTATTAAATAATTTAAAAATAACAGATACGCAAGTAAATAAAAAATTAATAAATAAGTAGATAAATACATAATAATAAATTCAAATAAATAATAAATAAGTAAATAAATGCATTATAAATAAAAAAATAGAAAATATGTATATAATATTATAATAATATAATACATAATAATAAATACAAAAAAATAATAAATAAGTAAATAAGTAAATTATAAGTAAAAAAAAATATAAAATATTTATATAGTAAATACATTGATAAATAAATAATTTAAGTAATTAATAACTAAGTAAATAAATACATAATAAATAAAAGAATCCAAATATTATAAAATAATTAATACATAGATAAATAAATAATTAAAGTAATTAATAAATAAGTAAATAAATACATATGTAAATTAATAAATACATAAATAACAATATAAGTGTGGGAAATTCAGCAGTTATCAGTGAAATTCAACTGTCTGATCTGTAGGATGAATAATGCTAATCACTCACTTTCCTTCTCTCTCAGTCGCCTAACTCTATATACTTTTTATGTGAAGACAAAAAGTGTTTCAGAGCTTCAGTCTATTGAATTAATTTAAGACTCTGTGTCTTAAAAATAAAAAAAGGGTCAATTTGGAATGCTAAAAGCGTGTAAATACACAAAACTTAGTATGTATGGTGTGGGGCAAAAGTAATCACGCTATTGGAAAACGCTATAACTTTTGCAAATGCTGCGAAAATAAATAAAAATAAATTGTTCAGCGTTCTTGCGGAGTAATCCAATCGGTTTGTCGATTTTATATTCTGCGTTTGTTTACTTGATAAATGACAAAATCGAATTGACATTTGGCCCCATGCAAAAGTTAAAGCGTTTTCCAATAGGGTGCTTACTTTTGCCCCACCCTGTATGTATATCTTAAGCTGATCAAGTTTCTTTTAGAATTTGTACCCCCGACTCTATAAATGAAATAAAATCCAATTATTAAATCATTTTGAAAGCTTTTGCCTTGAGTCTTGGCACACCTGATAATTATCTTAGTTCCGATGTGTCAAATTTTCATATCGATCGGGATATTAAACTTTTGTATACTCTTGAGTTCTACCAGAGCTTTCATAACTGTTTTTTAGTGGTGATCAAAATCACAACTGATTATATAGTGGCAGGAAAATATTTAAATAAATAAATAGTAGTAGAAAAATCCATATCACTATCATTAAAAACTAAGTGAAAGTTGTCAAAAATTCCAACTAAATTAAAATTGTTTTTTGTTTTTTTTAATAAACAAGGTAATATATTAACTATTTAGTTTTAAAAGAATGTAGTAATAGTGGAAAACTTTAACTAACTAAAACAAATAATTGCGTATTGCTAGAATAATCTCAATAAATTAAAACATTTTCCTGTTTTGGTTTAGATGGGTTTGATTCAAAAATTTAATCACTCTATCTATATGTGTTTTTTACAGGGTCCCTCATAGTCGGGCTATCTCGATTGTAGCCTTTGCTACTATAGTAAGTAGTTTTCCCTTATCATAGCATTCACTGATGCGCAGTTGCATTTGTACTGCAAGTGGGCCGATGATGACTCAGACAGATCAGCTGACTCTGGGGTGTTATGGGTAATGTTTAATGGGTAATGACCATTGGTTAGCCTCCAGTGCACTTTAAATGACATTCACGAGTGCGTGTCGTTATTAGTATTATTATTTGTATAACAGAAATTGACGTATAGGTCTATTCTCAGTTCTTTTATATAGTACTTCTAAGTAATTAAAGCTACTTTTATTTGATATATCGGTAACCCTTTCTTAGCCTCAAGTTTATTTTAGTTCATTTAAAATCTTCTCTCAAAACACTTTTATTTCTGGTTCTCTTTGGTTCTTTGCTTCCTATGAATCCATAGCATTTTGGAGATACTTAATGGAATTCCTTGCTAAACTTAAAGTTTATCTTCGGTTTAAAATTTTCAAGTTTATATATATTAAAATTTAAATAACTAATTGTGGATTATTTTTAAAAAATGTATATAAATACATGTGGCTTTTTAAAATACAAAAATTATGAAATATTAATTATATACTTACATATTTATTTAAAAATCATAGTAAATCTCTATTATTTTTATTATTTGTAATAGAAATTTATAATAAAATTTACAGAAACTTGCAACAAATTTATTTTAGTATTTTTGGCTTTTTTTTATTCAATTATTCATTTAATAATGCAAATTTAGAATAAGGTTTTCATATGATTTTTAAATATAAATTGAAATTGAATTATTATACCCTGTGCGGGTATATTAAGTTTGTTAAAAGTATGTAACAGGTCTAGGGAAGTCTGGTCGACCCCATAAAGTGTATATATTCTTGATCAGCATCAACAGCCGACTCAATATAGTCATGTCCGTCTGTCCGTCGGCCCGTCTGTCCATCCGTATGATCGAAAGGATCTCAGAGATGGTAAGAGATAGAAGCTTGAAATTTGTCTCACAGCTTACATAAAAAAATGCTCATAAGAACAGAAGTTTTGTAGCTAGAGACTTAAGATTTGATACACATGATGAATATTTGAAAGTCGATGTGTCCAGAAAATTTCCTTACGTTGCCATGCCCCATTCGCCCACAAATTTAAAAAAAAACGAACGACAAGAGAATTACATCGGAAATGAATTTGAGCGGGTCCCTGTAGAGCCACAGGGTATATTACGGTCGGGGTTCCGAATGTTCGGCTTGTTTAGCTTCGTTTAGCTTTACTCGTAGAGTAAATGAGTATATATTGTATTATTAAGATAAAACCATCTCCGACACCTTAAAGAATATATATTCTTGATCAGTATTAATAGCCGAGACGATTGACGTCTGTACGTCTGTATAAAGACCTAAAACTTAGAGACTGTAAGAGTTAGAGCAACCAAATTTGGTACACCGATTTCTATGATCCCTCCGTTGAGAAACTTTGTTTTAAATTTTGACCACGCCCCTTACCGCCAACGGAATTTAATAAAAATGTATAGCATTTATACAATTAAAGCTAAAAACTTCCAAAACTGTCACACCCCCTTCCGACACCATAATTAGTTTATTAGTGTAACTTTGTAAGGAATCTAACTTCAGAATATATTGTTATTATTATTTTCCCCTGCACCGATGTTAAGAATTAATCGATTACTAAGAATTTCATTAATAAGCGAGCGGAAAAGATGAATTAAAACTTAAAGTAGCATCACATTTATATAATAATAATCATACGAATGATCATTTAATGAGACACCAACAGATTTTCTCCCATATCATATATCATACTATACATATATGCATTCCCAACCAAGTTCTTGTTAAATATGTCACGCCTTTTGTTTTCTCATTTGTTAATAAGTGTTTATTTATTTACTTTTATTATTTATATACTATATATTTGTTAAACTGTTTATTTGCCATTCCATTTGGCTAGGGCTAAGTACTTAACACATCACAGATAGCACACTCTCAAAAGCTGATAGCTACGTCTAAGCCTACTTCTTGAGGAACATCTCGTGCAGTTCGACATCTTTCAGATTACTGGCCGCGGCTGAAGCCGAAGCCCGCGCCTCTCGTCTTCCCCGTCTGCCCATGCGCCAATGTTCCTCGATCTCGACAAGAGTGCGTCCTCGTGTCTCCGGGACAAAGCTGTAGATGAAGAGGGCGGCCAGAAACGAAACGAATGCATAGAATGCAAATAGATTGGCAACACCCAGCCACGCCTCCATATTCGGATAGATCTTTAGCATTACAAAAGCCAAAATCATACCAAAGAAAACCGAAATTCCCGATGCGCTGCCTCGCACACTCTGGGGAAACACCTCCGATATCATGATGAAGGGCAGCGTCAACATGCCCATTGTGGAGAAGACAATGTGTGCCACAATGCAGACAACTGGCAGCCAAGACATTGTGCCGACAGTATTTGGAAACCAACCGCCAGCGGCCAAGAGAAGCATACAGAATCCCATGTTGGTGGCAGAGAAAATGCCCGCCGGCCTTCTGCCCCATTTCTCGAAGATGCTGCTCATAAAGAAGGTAGTGATAATGCGTGCCACGCCCAGCATGACAGCGACAAGCACGGGATCGATGGTGACACCGGCTCGCTGGGCAATCTGCACCGCATACACAATGATGACCACAACGCCACAGGCCTGCTGGAAGCCAAAGAAGCCAATCATCATCAGCAGTGGCTTATAAACCTCTGGACGTCTGATGGCCTGGCCAATGGACTCACTGGCCGCCGTATCGCGACTATTGTCCGCCGTAATCTTCATCTGTGTCAACTCCGCCTCGAATTCCGGCACAAAGTCGTCACCTGCAGAATGTCAAGAAAGGGAATAGAAAAATTGAATTTGTACACTGATATTAATCAATAAGCGTTACATAAATTATAATTTTTGTGTATTAACTTTCGAAACGACATAATTCATATTAAAATCAGCTATAAAAAACTTTGACTTAACTAAAAACATACTTAAGTGTTATGAATAATGTAAAAACTAAGTGATAAAAACACTTACAATTAAAAATATCATATATCGTTTAACGTTAAATATATTTATTCTAAAAACTGAATACAATATAAAAAACAATATGAAGCATATTTCATTTAAATACAAGCTAATTAAACCTGTAACTTGTATTTAAATTAAATATGTTTCAAATTGTTTTTTATATTGTATTCAACTTAAACTTAAACTTTATTAATAATATATTCGGTAAATTGTATTTAAATCTAAACAATTTCAGCTTTATTACAAATATTGAAAGTTATTTTCCTGTTCCAGCTTTCACTTTTATTTTGCCCATTTCAATTCTAAAAATTCTTTCCGAACTTTCCTAAAAATGTCCCTTCAATTTGTTTTCCTTATCCCCTTTTACTAGTACTGGAAAATGTACAGCTTTAAAAGGGCACAATACAAGGGTAGACCTACAAAATTTCCCATTTTATTTCGCAAATACTTGCGGAAAATGGAACAGGTCAGGTTAGATAAAAATGTTTTTTATAGATCATGTGATATATTATTAATATATCTGATGATGTATCATCTCTTCCAAAACATTAGAGTATTTAATAAAATATATATTTTCAATTTGTATTTGTGTTAAGTGTTTAAAACTATTCCTTTTTTACTTTATTGGTTTTCACAATTCACCAGCTAATTCCGTAAAATGTTGCCGAAAGTGAAAATTTGACTTCCGCAAAATACTAACGAAAGTTAATTTAAAATTTTATTTACAAAAAAATTTAATCCTTATATCTAAAAAAAATTACAAAAAAAATCATCAAAAATACAGAAAAATATCCAAAAATGCTATAAAACATTTGTTGATATTTTTGTAATTATTCTTGATATTTTTTTTGGCATATTTGTTATGAGCAATATAATTTTAATTTAAAATATATTATTAAATTTTTAGAATAGCTATGCTATTATTTTTAACTAAGAATTAAAATGTAATTATAATAAATAATTTTCTTAATTTATTAAAATTATAATATTTCACACTTTATCAATAAATAAGTGTTGATTTCCAACGTGAGTTAAAAATCAATAAATAAATTTTATTTGCTAATTTAAATTTTAAATAATGAATAAAGTACTAAAGGAATATAAGAAAAGCAAATTTCTTACCTTTTCTTCGCAGTCCCCGGAAATAGCGTAGAGCTCGTCGCGCCCGCTCGTTACGCCCCTTTTGGAGCAGCCAGCTGGGCGACTCGGGCATGGGCAATACCAGCAACGTGGCCGCCAGTTGATAGGCACAGCTAATACTCGCTATAAGCACCACATTGTGACGGATAAAGTAGCCCAGCAGATACATGAGAAGAATGCCGGAGGCCAAGCCAATTGAGGTTCCCAATATAAGTCGTCCCCTGATCCGTGGTAAACTAATCTCCGCAGAATAGACGCCCACGGGGGAAACAAACATGCCGATCATAATGCCACCAAAGGCGCGTCCCACCAACATCTGAGCAAAGGTATAATCTCGATTCTCATGCAGAAAACTTGTCGCCAGCAGCAGCCAGCCAATCAGACCCATCAGATTCGTCAATAATATTGTGTACTTGCGTCCAATGCGATCCAGGAAGAAGCTGACCAACAGTCCACCCACCGGACAGGCTATGTTCTGAAAGGAAGCTGGAGCAAAAAAGGAAAAAATGCATCAAATTTATATCTAAATAAAGTGGATTAAAGTATATTAAATAACAAAAATATTATAGCCTATATGTACTGAACTTCAGCAGAGTATTACAACTTTCATTCCTTTTTTACATATATAAAGTTTTGAATACTGTTTTGATAGGGTATCAAAGTTAAAGCGTTGTTCTACTATAAAAAGATAATTTACAGATATTATTAATGGCACAAAGGCTGACGGAAAAAACAAAAAAGATTCTCAATAAATTGGAAGATCTATCCGAAAAGTAATCCAATCTATACTTGCTTTCCAACTTTATCGATTGGCAGTTGTTACTCTTTGTTGGTAGGGTATAAAAGTTGTAGTCTTGTTCTATCGCAAAAAAGTAAGATCATCAATTAAGTAAAAAAAATGATCTATCGATAAATAAACCAATCAAAACTATCTTTCTTACTTCATTTATAGAAACATTAACTATTTTCTTGATAGAGTGTTAAAGTTACATGCCTTTTTCTATTATAAAAGGATAATCACACGTTATCAATGACACAAAGTCTGTCGGATAAAACAAGAAAGATCCTCAATAAATTGGAAGATCTATCCGAAAAGTAGGCCAGTTTAAACTTTCGATCCTATTTTATCTTAAGGAAGTGTTTACTATTTTATTCTTGTTCTACTACTATTACATACATAAAATTACCAGATGTTATCAATGGTCTGAAAGAGAAGAAAGAATTACCTATCTAAAAATCCTCTCTCACTTTATCTATAAATATGTTTTAACTGTTTGATAGGGTATCAAAGTGGATGTTCTCGAAAAATTAAACCAATCTAAAAGACTTTTATCAGAGTTCTAGTCTTGTTGTACTACTATAAGATAAGATGTACAGATAATTACTATAAGATAGTTGTCAGTCGGAAAAGGCAGGAAAGATCAGAAAAATGGGGAAAAATGATAGGAAAAGTATATAAATCTAAACTTCCTTTTCTACTTTATCTATAGGAAGCTTTTACTTTTTTTTTTTGATAGAGTGCTCAAGTACTAAGAACTCAGGACTTGTTAAATTTTACATAGATAATAGTCGAATGTTATCAATGACACAAAGTCTTTGGCTTAACAGGTGTAGAGGTTTTCTACCTCTTGTGCTATCCATTATCAAATGACTCAAGTAGGACAGCTGTTAAATTGTTATTCATCTAACAAGAAGGTCATTAGCTTTCGTGGTGTTTTGTTTTTTCTATTATTTGTTTTTCTTTTTCCTGTCGACTTTTACACTACACTTATCGTTGAAATAATGAATGTTCGATTTTAAGACGCTTTACTTTTAAAAAGAACCAAAGGTCTATTCAGATTGTCAGACTATATATTATATATAACAGCCTAATCATACAGCTAAGTCCGTTCATCTATCCGTCCTAGGTCACCTAAATCTCAGAGACTTAAAGAGTTAGAGACACCAAACTTGGTATGTAGCTACCTCTATAACCTAAGCAGAGTCAGTTTGTTTTAGAATGTCGCCAAATTTGTTCCTAAACGATTATAAATTCGAAAGTCGTTTAAGAAACAATCACAACAATCACACTAGATTTCTCTCGACTGTAGTCTTGTCGACTATGGCTGCTTTGTTGATTTGTTGATCACTTTGTAATATTTGGCGTAGACGACCATTTTTCACCGACACTTTTTGTTGTGAAGCCTTCGGGCTTGTGTGAGCACTCAAAGAGAAAAAAAATTACATCCTTTCACCTACGCTCCCCGATGAAAATGGAATACGTTCTTGTGCCGATGAAATGCCTAGTAGATTGACGCAGTTTTGTATGAAATTGCTTAGAGTGTGACCAAAATCTGTGAGTATAAAAACCGAATGGGTTTTTGGTTTGCCAACCAATCAGAATAATGTGAATTGTTAAATTTACCGACGTTGAGAAAGTGTCGGTGAAAAAGTGTGGGTGAAACAGTGTCGCTCAAAAAAGTGCTCGTTTGGAGTCGACATAAAGTTTCGCAACACTTGTCCGTAGTCAGTACATTTTTGCCTAAATTATACCTTAAATGAAATGCAATGATTCTGCACTATACCCTATGAATACTGAATGAATGACTATAGTTTCTGTTAAGAAACGATCGCTTGAGAAACAGGAGTAGCACTCGGAGTAAACTTCCGCATAGAAGTTTTCCACCGTTGAGTGTCAGATTACTTACCAAACCAACTGGCCTCGTCCTTGTTCATCCAGAAGGGCTGTGTGGGGTCTGTCAATTGATTGAGAGTCACCGAGGGCATGCTGACGACCATGCCGGAGCCAAGGACTCCGCAATTGCCCAGTAGGACCATCAGTTCCTGACGCAACACCGCCAAATGACGTTCGCCGAGCGGTAGACTGCTCTCTTTACGTTTATGGGATTTGCTGTTGCTCGGTTCAGTGTTGTTGTTGTGGTTCCTCTGCTGCTCCAGCTGTGTCTTATCCATGTCCTTGCAGATAATGGCCATGCCAGGCTGATAAGCCGCTGGCGGCGGCATTAACTGTTCCTGCTCCAGCGTCATGTTGTGTTAAAAGGCTTTTCTTATTTTTCCTTTTCCTTTTTGTTTGGTGGAGGGGGGGGGGAAAGGGAACACTTAACAATATTGGCAGCGGTTTGACGTTGACGTCGACTGTGGCACGACTGTGGCAATGTGGCGTGCCGTTAGCGGCTTTGTAGTGCCAAGAGCACAACACTTGTCTAATTGAAACGACAAGTGGAAACTTCCGCGCATTTCAATCAAATGGCGCTCGGTATCAATTTCATAACCCCCATTGGTCTCTCCAACTTTGTGAAATTTCCTGAAAAACTAGAACGTAACTCCCAAGAGACTAAAGAGCGTTAAACACACAGAAAGAGAGAGAGTTATGTAGGGTAACTCTGATGACGATGATTATGACAATGACTCTACATTATTTTTTTGGGGTCTATACACTGATACACAAATGTTTATTTTTGCCGACACAAATTCTTCGTAATTAATTTTAAGACCTTAAGTTTGAAAAATGCGTCAATCAATCAATAATTCTTTAAATTTACACATTTTAATTGTAAGATTGTGTTTTTTTTTTTGTATTTGTTTTTAAAATTGTATTGTTTAACCAAAAGAAAAATGTTTAGATCGATATTCTTGATTATTCTTAACAGGTAATTTTTTTTTATTAGTGTACGCTGCTAGAGTTATCAGCTGGCAAAGGTCTTTAAATGTTTTTCATACCCTTGCAGAGAGTATTATAAGTTTGTCACGTAATGTGTAACGCATTAAAGAAAACGTGTCATATATACTATTTTCTTTAGGTGCACATACCAATTATAACAAAAAATTAATGTATTGTAGTATTTTTAGGTATATTTGTTATTTTTAAATTTGTAAGTTTTGATACGTGCATTACATGTTTCTAAAATTGTTATACAGTCGAACTTCTACTATACATAGAATAGACATATATATATAAAATTCGTAATATTGAATGATTAGAAAAAGTTGTGTTTCTACTTATATAAGTAACGCCTCAAACTAGCAGTGTCCCAATGCTTCAACAAATTCTTTGGCCTTCTATCTCATAAGCGTTCCGGATAGAGAAAGATTTCTTTCATCAACATCTTCGTAAAGACATTGCGTTTAGAGCTCAATGGTTCACCATCTTCCTTTTTTTTTAAAGTTCTGCTTTCTGTTTCAAAATTGTTGAAGGACTATTCAAAGGAATTTCAAACTGGGTGGCAATTTGTTATTTCTTTTTTCACTTCACTAAAAGTTTTTGCTCCAACGAAATGCAATTACGCTTTGACATTTTGCTTGCCACGTCTCTACGCTCTCTACGTCTACTGCAAACTGTGAACCAGTGTTGCCAACTCTTCAGCGCCCAAGATGGCTAAATCAACATTTCAAAATGGCTAAAAAAAGGCAAAATACAACTTAAGTTAGCTAGATTTATAGCTTATTTTTCTTAATTTTATTATCAATAAAGCAAAAAATAGGCAATTGTCAACAGTCTCAACATAACATTCTTCTCCCTCCGATTTGAACGACTGATTTGTATCAATGTATTTTAAATACTTTATATAGATAGTTACATAGTTAAGGCCACAATTATTTTAGAAAAATGTATAACTAGTACTTTGTACTTTGCTTAATCTCATAAGCAAGTCAACTTGAAATACTCTTTAACATTAATGATTTATTGCAATATTTGCCGACAATGGAAAGCCAATCTTTAAATAAAGGATCTCGCATCCAGGCATCCAGGATATTTTTTTTGGTAATTTACAACTTTAGGCATTTCTTTCTGAGAACAAACATTGGGAAATATACATTGCTAGTGATGAAAAAGTATAGTTGAAGATGATAAAGAAATTTCGATCGATTGACTGCTGCAAACTATCGATGAACAGTAGTGAAATTCTATAGAATTTAAAGATGCTGCCAGAGTTTTGTTAACGCTTAGAATAAGTCATTTCACTTTTTAATATAGCTAGAATTCCCGCTAGTCGCTATTTCACAATTTTTCCCGCGATTAGCATTCGTAAACCGTCAGAACTGACGTGAAAACAGCTGAATTGGCAACACTGCTGAGAACTGATGCAAACACTGCTATTGATGACGTTCTCTTTAACATTTCTTGTAAACAAACTTATAATTTGGTACTTCCTCCAAATACATTTATACGTTTGTTTTGGCAACAACAACAAAATCTAAATTTTATTCGTTATAGAAAGATTCAAAACTCATGAGCATTTGAGTTATATAAACTCGTTATAAGGGAAGCAAAACATACTGAATACTGAACAAAATTGCAGTGTTCTGGAAATTAAATTGCTATAAAGAAAACTTAGTTGTACAGAAGTTCGTAATAGTAGAGATGTTCGACTGTAATTAATAATATAATCGAAATTTAATTAATTATTTCATTATTCATTTTATTTATATCAAAAGTTAAAGTTGTTTCCATTCATCTAAGAATTTTCTTTTATATTTTGATTTTATGTTTTTATTTTTTTGTTTAGTGATCTGTTTGAATTTCTGCTTAATATTTAATTAGTTTATTAGCTAGAGCTGTTATACTTTAATATTAATAATTTTGTATTTCTATTCATTTATGTTTTTTATTTGTGCATGTCTTTATATATATATATTATAGTTAGATATTTGCATTTATTTACATACTTTCTCTTAGGAGTGATTTTTTTTTAACTCACAACTCTTATTTGCGTTGCCGTAATCCGAATAGGAGATAATGTAAATTAAGTAAAATTAAATATAAAAAAAACTCAGTAAAATAAATTTAATAATAAAAATAATAATTTTTCTTTCAATAAAGAAGTCACTTTATGTTACTTTTTGTGACTTTATAGGTCAACAGCGCTCTGCAAGGGTATTTAATCTTCGGCAAGTCGAAGAAAACATTTTGTTCTTGTTGTTATCTTTTGCATGTTACATTTGTTCGAGGCGTGCTATCGATTCGACTATCGATTAAAGCAGCAAGCGACGAGCCTCTTCAACCTCAAGCCACACACAACAAACTGAGACACACACACACACACACATTTGAAATCGATATTCAATTACCGTTTGCGCTATTCTAGTACATATGTTAATTACGGTTATTGTTATTATTCTTATAATTATTTATATTTGCTTCAGTTGAGTTCTCTGAACGCGTCCGATTGTCGCAACGTTTGCACGGCAACTGAAACAGTTGTTGTCACTCCCAGCAGCAGCAGCAACAGTTGCTACCAGCAACGGCAACAACAGCAGCTGCAGATTCTTCTTGATTTTTTAATTCCCTTTTCTTTACAATAAAGTTAAGTTGACGTCCAACACTGCGTATGCTTTTACACAATTATTACGTATACGCGGCGTGTATTGAATTTTTTTCTATTTTCTATTTGCTCGGAAGTTGCACCTACTTATTTGCTAACACGCTTGTTGATTGCGTTGCCACGCGACCGTCAACTGCATTCCCAGACCCCCTCTCCTCTGTCCACCCCCCTTTTTACTCAGCCAACTTGGCGGCAACTTCCCCCAACCTTCTGGTTGCGTCAACGAACGAACGACATTGACAACGAACTTGTCTCTATCTGTGTGTATTGGGGTATTTCCAATTTGCCGGCCAATTTGCTACACATTAATGAGAGTGTAGAAAGTATAACAACTTACATATACAGTTGGTCAAGTAATTAGTAAATAATATAAAAATATGTAAATGATGACTAACTGTATACATATTTTTTTATATAATTTTAATAAGTTACAGAAAGACTCTTCAAAGGGAACCAGCAAAACAGTAAAACATTTTGTCGTACCATTTCATTAGAAATAACTAAAATCAAGGAGTGCCTACGTATACATAAGTTTTGTGTTCCACCTTTTTTTTTAAATCCCATAACATCTTTATTGCTTTATCATAAAGATCACGAATATTCCTATAGAAATAGACTGAAACAATGATATAAAAAAGTATAGTATTATTCAAATGCTATATCAATGCTACTTTTCCTAATGTTAATGAAGTCGAAATGTATCTTATTTGTTATACTCTAAATGTTTATCTTACAAGTATTTCAATTTTTTTATATTTGTGTTCTGAATATACTTCTTAGTTGAATTCCATACAATTATGCTTTCTTTTTTCATTGTTATTTTGGATTTTTCAAGAAAGTACGAAAAAGCCTTGTGCTTACAATCAATTCATAATAGTAAGAGCTTCTTTGAATAGAAGTTGACTATAGTAATCGTCAACTGTATAAGTTTAAAGGGACAAACATTTTTTGGAACAAGAAACTATCATAAGTGAAAGAGACTTGTTTGTAAAATGGGATTGGAGACAATTTTCTACTGTACATAATTGTTTTGTTGTTAAGCATGTTTTTAATATAATTGTTTGTTAAAGCATTGTAGGATTATTTAATACAATAAATACATTTTTGTTTACATTTATCTTATGCGTTTTTATGCAGTATAAAATTGGATTTAATTTAACACTTAGAGTGTTTTGGCTTTAAGTAAGTCAGGCGAAATCCAAAAAATATGTCAATAAATAAATAATTTGAGAATTTGTTTAATGCTTTTTATCCATTTTAAAATTATGCTTAATTTAATTGAATATATTGTAAGTGCATGCTATAATATATACATAAATAAATGCACATTCAAGAGTGTTTACTCTACGTTATACATTAACAATTTTCAGCTGGCGAAAAGCCAAAAGAAATGTAAGAGAATTAATTTATCGGATATATTTCGAAAGTCACAAAAATTGGCTGCCATAAATTGATTTCAAATTTCAACAATATTATCAATGATAGACATATTTGATACAATAAATAAATAATTATCCATTTTTATCCATTTGAAAAGTAAGTTAAATTTAATTTTATTTTAATGCACTTTTAGAGGGTTTACTGTGCGTTGTGCATTAAATATTTGCAGCTGGCAAAAAGCCAAAAGGCCAAGAATGTTCATTGTGGCTTATCAGCGAACACAATCGCGCTCTCTCTCTCTTTCTGCCTCTTACAACACACAGGCTGCCGCCTTCTTTGTCTCTCACGCTCTGTTTTGTTGCGGAAGAGTGGCATAAATTATGTTAAAACGGTCAACGATATCAGTTGGAATTTTATTGAAAATGCAATCTAATGGCAAGCTAAGTCTGACGTATGTATTGATGGACAGACAAACGGACAGTCGGACAGACTGGGTTATCAGGTGTTGCCCACGCAGCGATGTAAACAAATACACGACACTTTCATGTGAAATGTTTATTTATTTAATTCAACGTCTGATGTGAATTCGAGCTTAATTTAGATAATTAGTAGGTGCAAATACTCAATTGGTCTACATTAGCAAAATATAAAAATATATACATGTGCATATAAATAGCTCAAATTAAGTTTAACTCATTTGTTGTTAGCAAATTATTTCATTATTATAGCACAACAAATGCGAAATTAATTTAACAACAAAACAAGATAAGTGAGTGTCTGGGCCAAAGTTTCAGATAATAATAAACGTCATCGGGAATTTGATTTATTTCTGACAAGCATACACACTTTTCTTAACTGATTTATAGCATTTTATTTAACAACAACAACTCACAGAATTGTCAGACATTATTATTTTTTTTGACTCATTACGAGATCCACACGTGATTTGACATTTATGAAACAAAACAAAAAATAATAAAAATAAAACGGGGTAAGTTGGTTGCCTTGTGATTAATTATATATGTGTTTATTTGTTCACCTTTCTAATTATCTCGATGTTATTTCAACAATTGTGAAATGTAAACGATCAATTTAAACTCAATCATGTTTGCAATTGACAAAGCTTTTAAGCCTTTTGCTTGTTTTTTCTTGGCACACATATTAATTGGCGAAAACAACCACACACACAGGCAATCTCACATAAATGCACTTATATTTACATAAGAATCGCTGGCCACACAGCTGCTTAAATAATTTTAAATATGTAAAACAGTCTGGCGTCTAAAATAAACTGAGTACCGTCTAGAAATGTTTGTGTATATAAGTGCAAAACGTGACTGTGCGCTGTAAAATAAAGCCGAAATGCTTAAACCGCAAAAATAAAATATTGCTAAGTAATAAATGACATTGCAAATAAATTTGCAACTAATCAAATTAATTTCTGTTCAAAAAGTCGTTACAAAGTGTTAACATGCCGTAAGACTAACAGCTCTGTTATGTGAGTTAATGTTTGCGCAGCGCAGCCAACTTCAACTCCCATGTGCACATTTGAGAAGCTTGAAGTTGGCTGCATGCCAACTTTAACATAAGCTACATGTTAAAGTGTCATATGTTAATTTGAGAAATTAAATTCAGTTTGTCGTCAAAAACGAACAATTTAGAGCCAAAATATGGTTTTTTATTTCAAAAGCACTGTGGTGCAGCCAACAGCGATGCTGTACATGGGCCGCGACAAGCACGAGAACGAGGAACTGATCCGATGGGGCTGGCCGGAAGATGTTTGGTTCCATGTCCACAATTTGTCGTCGGCTCACGTTTATTTGCGCCTGCGAAAGGGACAGACTATCGATGATATATCCACCGATGTGCTCGTGGATGCTGCTCAGCTGTGCAAGGCGAACAGCATTCAGGGCAATAAGGTAAACAATTTGGAGGTGGTCTACACGATGTGGGAGAATCTGAAGAAGACGCCGGACATGGAACCCGGCCAGGTGGCCTATCATGATGAGAAGGCGGTGCGTAAAATTCGACTGGAGAAGCGTGTCAATGAGATTGTCAATCGTTTAAATAAAACCAAAACCGAGGAGGAACATCCCGATTTTCGTGGAATGCGCGAGGCACGCGACGCCGCCGATCGTCAGGATCAGAAGCGGTTGCAGCGTGAGAATCGCGAAAAGGAAAAGGAGGCTGCCAAACAGCGCGAATTGGAGGCTGAGCTGCGCAGCTATGCGTCTCTGCAGAAATCTGAGAACATGCGCACCAATTACGATGCCGGCAACGAATCTGATGACTTTATGTAGTTGTGTATTGTGCTCAGTTCGCTGCATTTCATCTAGTTACTTAATATAAACGTATATATATATTTATATCTATCTATTTTTTTTATTAAAGCGTGTAACACAAACGATTGCAAAAACAAATTTGTCGTTTGACGTGTAGAAAAAAGCTTATAATTTAACAGCTGTGGAGTGCATTTTGCTAAGTGTGGAGCAGTAATGTTAACATTTGTGAACGCACAATGTCTGGCAACGCCGTATGATGTGCCCATAAAGAGCGCGTAGTTTTATATTTGAATTTAAATACAAGTTGAAATTGCTGGTAAGTGTTTAGAATGTGGAATTGTCTTTTTGCTTAGTTTTCTTCTTATTATACCTTCGCAGAGTGTCTTATTATTCTGTCCCGAAATGTGTAACGCAATGGAGGCAGGTCAGACCCTATAAAGTATATATATTCTTGATCAGCAGCCGAGTCGATATAGCAATGTCCGTCTGTCTGCATGTTTCTATATGTACTAGTCTCTTAGTTTTAAGCTATCTGGATGAAACTCAGTACAGGTTTCTTTGCTGCAGGCAGTACATACATATGTGGCAACTGACCAGATCGAACCAATATATCATATAGCTACCATAGGAACGATTGGTCGAATATTATGGTTTGGCACCTCATGGACGCGGTCGCCGCGAACTGAACCAGAATCTTGCGCTATGTTTCAAACTGATTGCAGCCTTGATTCACATAATTAATTATATAACATTTGCTTTTCTCAGGATTTTGTTTTTCACTCATAGAATTTACCATTCCAAACCATTTAATTCTTACCCCTTCGCTGAGTGAAAAATATTAAATTTCGAAATCGTAGCTTGCCAATTAAGTTCAGTTTCCTTTTTCCAACGCCCACAGCTAAACCCAACGACTTAATTTTGTATTGTTTAGTTCTGTTTTCTATTGTCATCAGCGGACAAAAAAAAAAAACAAAAACCCGAAGTAAAGAAAGAAAAGAAACGTTTTCCACATTTATAAAAACTCAATTTGAAGTGGTCGAGCTTATGGGCCAAATGCAACTTGAATCCCTGGGACTTTGGGTCGAGCTTTATGTTTTCGTGGTTTTCATGGTCGCGACCGCCGTTTGCTGTCCTTGACAGCTCAATTTTCGGTTCGTTCGCTTTATGGATGGACCAACGGAGATGGAGACGATGACTGCGGCTTGTTGCCTTTTTGGAGTTCCTTTCGGGACGCACATGGCCATTGTTGATGCGATGCGATGATGATGTTATGGATTGGGCCAGCTGGCGGGTTCAGTGTCCAGCACGCACTCATTATCGTCCGTTTTATTTTCACGCATTGTTCATGGCTTGGGGGAATGCCCCTCATTCCCACTACACTTTGTTGTGTATGGCAGGAGATTGAACAGACAAAAAAAAAAAAAAAAATAAGACTTGATGAGGCTGCGTGTCTTTTGATTATGCCATAGCTCACTTGCAACGCTGCTCATCTCCCGGCAATGCTGTCATTATGAGCCATCGTAAACATTGATGACAGTTTGGGGCGTTTCAGCCACGCCTATCGCTCCAACGCCTCTCTCCACACATTGATTGATTTCAAGTTCTTTGGCAGCGTCGTCTGTTTCTTGTCGACCTCTTTTATACCCTGTATGAGTCGATTGACAGCAGCTGGCTGCTGTGGCATCATAAACTATAATACTTTTAACGGTTACACTCTTGTTGAACTCTGTTCAAATCATCTACAATACACACTTAAATTTCAATGTTTATGTCATTTCGTTATTATGTACATAGATCGTAAACAATGTCAGTAAGTAACTGACACATTGCTATAAAAGTGTTGGACACTGTTATAGTACATGAAATATAAAGTGAAGAATTTAAGTTTTTTTTCTTTACTAAGCAGGAGGTTCAAACTTGTTTTCAAAGTGTTACAGGAATATTAAACAAAATTGGACGAGTCTTTATATTATTATATTGGCAGGATATCTCTTGCCATGCTAAGTGGTGAACTATTACTATTGCTATACATATGTTATACAACTGTTATACAATTGTGATACAACTGTTATAAAAGTTTAAAAGAGCTAAACATAATTTGGACTTGCGTGTGCGTATCATACTGTTATACAATTGCTTAACCCTATTAAGTAATTTTAATGTTAATAAATTGTTATACAAGTCAAAACAGGCTAAACATCAGTTTAAAATACCTAGCAGTATCTTTCCATACAAAGCAGCGATTGTGAATATAAAAAAAAACTGTTATATAATTGCGATAAACTTCATAGAAGGCTAAGCAACTGTTCTGCTGTTATATAAAGTTATACAACTGTTATACTAGTCTAACAAAAAGTCAGACATTCGTTATATTTGCCTGATATCTTTCGCCATGCAAAGTAGCGAGTATAAAAGTGTTTTAGTACTGTTATACAGCTGTTATACAATTGCGATAAAGTTATATAACTGTTATACAAGTCTAAATATGCGAAACATCGACTTAACATGAGTATGCTATGCTAAGTGGTCAATGTAAAAGTGTTATAATACTGTTATACAGCTGCTATACAATTCTGAAATTGTTATGAGGCTTCGCGACCAGTCAAGTCTCACAATATTTATAAAATTATAAATATCTGTTGTTGCATAACTGTTATACAACTGTTATACAGGTCAAGAAATTAATTATATTAAGCGTTATAATAATGAAAAAAAAAATTAAGTTTTACTTGACTTATTAAAATTTAAGTATCTGCTGTAATACAACTGCTATAATCATATACAAGATGAAGTTGCAAGAGTTCACTTTCACTTTTTCCACTTTTTAGAGGGTATATACTAACCGTTCCTACACTCTTCACTTAACTTGGTTTAAAATGGCTCCATTCGATGGCCATAAAAACGGCAACTTAGTTTTGCCGTCTGCACTATAATAAAGTGACATCCATGAGCGTAAAAGTGGCCCTGGTTCTGTCCTTGGCCCTGGTCTTGGGTCTCGGATTATATTGGGTGTCCCTTGTGCCGTGCTCCACTGTCAAAGCCGCTCATCACTCAGTGCCGCAATGGCTGTCATTAATCAAACAGCGCCAAAAATACCCGCCCACTGACCAGCCTCAACCCCCTGCTGCCTTGGCTGCCTTGGCTTCCTTTCCTCCTCCTCCTCCCCCCCCTCCCCTCCGCCCCCTCTCTAGGCTAGCCATAACAACTGACAATGGCAATGATACGCGTCGCTTTTGGGTTTTTATTGCATTTGTCACCAAACACAGCAGATCTGTACAGTGTGGGAAGGGGAAAAGGGGATGGGGATGCCTTGGGAAAAGCGACAGTTGCAGGACAACGTCTGCCTCCCTTCACTTCCTCTGTCTGCTATCTGTGGGCATTTTTGGCTCGGTCACAGCATAATTATTGCTCACTTCACATTGTTGTTACCTTCTCTCTTCCCCGTCTTATTCCATACACAGAGCGAATAAATCAAGTATTTTGTACTTAAATACTTACATTTAATATTTTATTTCTTACTCTTTAACTTATATATGAGTATTTGAAGTAAATACATTAATTTTAAATTTATACCTAATTCAAACTTGTTTTGATTCCGTTAAACTTTGTAACTGTATACAAAAATATCTTAATACAGCGTTCAATAAGTACTTTATACACACTGTAGGCATAAATCAAAGTATTGTTAACATAATTTGTAAGCATAAAATACTCTTGAAATGACACGCAACCCTTCACACTGCTTTATAAAATTATGCAACTCATCAGCGTGGGCGTTAAAGGCTTTCAGTTAGTCTTAAAGTAAGGGAAGAGTGAGAAATAATTCTGTTTAATATAGACTATATTATAAACATATCCTTAATTTCTCAGTGCCCATTGCCCGTGTTCCGAACTTATGTGAAGAATTTTCATTTTAATTTCTTGTAAATCTAAAGTTTTACTTGATTCAAGTTAGTTTTTAAGTATCTCGTACCTATATACAGTATAAATTGTAAGAATCGCACATTTTTTATTCGAGTTAATATAAATTGAATTTCAGTACACCTTTTTTTTCTCTGTGTAGAATCTCCTGTTGCCGTTTAACGATGTCCATGAGATGTGGAAACTGATTTATGCTTTCCCCAGCGATAATTGACTCGTTTTACGGTGTTTTTAAAGGAGGATTTCCCTTGTTTTGAACAATTTTTTTGTTAGTTTGTTGACACTGCAGTTAGGTGGCAATTGTATTAACAATATTTGTGTTATCGCTAAGCACAATCATAAATTGAGCGTTACTTATTCAGTGTAAAAACTGACAGTAAATATTGTGAAACATTGTAAATTCATTGAACAAATTGACACCTAAACTTTGTTGAGTTGTTAATCGTATAAATCGACACTTTAAGGATATGAAGATTTTTTATCACAAAATGACAATCAATGAATTATGATTGCAACGTTGGAAAATTTAAATTCATCAGCTATAGTTTATGTAGACCTGAAAAGCATCGTTTATTTCGATTGTTTACAAAGAAAGAAATCAATTTAAGTTATCCATCAAACAAAAAAAAAAAGGAAAAATATAATTTTTCTGTTAAATTGTTTTAGTTTATATGTTGTCTTTCATTAGTTCTGACAAAAATAAATTTGATGAATCAATTGTTGGAAATAAAACTTTCATTCAAATTTTTAACATAAAAACATCAATTAAATCAACGAGAATTTATTTGTCGGATATATTTTCGGAGTCATCGGCTGGCATTTGTTTCATATGCCATCCAAATAATTAATTATTTCTATGTTTTATACAATACATAAATTCTCTTTGGTATTGGGTATTTTTATTCAATTTAAAAATGAAATTATTTTTATTCAATTTGATTTACATTTGATCAAATTTTTTAATATATCTCTAGACATGTCGATGTTCCTGAAATGTTAAAGTTCTCATTTTTCGAATATATTTTCGGTATCTTAAAACCCGGCTGCAATAAACTGGATTTAAAATTTCTCCAACATTATTAATTATTAAAGTTATATTTTATACAATACATAAATGTATTTAAAGTGTATTTAATGACATATTATTCAATTTAAAATCATATTTTTCCAAATCCAAAAATATTTAGCTTTAAGACTAATGATCAAAATTTAAAAAAATTTATATTATCAATATTTATATTCATTAGTTTTCAGAAAGTTTAAAGCTTTTTACACCCTTCACATAAAAATAGGTAAAGGGTCTATATTATCCGATCGCGATGAAATTTTCAGGATACGTTGGGACGCTGATACTCGTCCTGGACTCAGGACTCCAGCTTAAATATTTTTCGTTTTATGGGAATACAAAAATGTTGTTTTCAATTTAAACTTGATCTGCTTAGCCCATAGACGAGCCACCATACCAAATTTGGTGACTCTAGCTCTTATATTCTCTGAGATCTAGGCGCTCATACAGACAGACGGACATGGCTATATCGACTCGGCTGGTGATGCTGATCAAGAATATATATACTTTATGGGGTCTGCCGGACTTCCTTCGACCTGTTACGCACTTTTTTTTTGACAAACTTAATAGACCCTATTTACTTTTGTAAAGTAAAGGGTCTAAAAAAAAGGGTCTCTCATAGTCGACTTCGACTGTTTCCTTTCCGACTAGTTTCTTAATACTACTAAGGAATACTAGTCGATAGTTTTACAGAGTTAGTAAAGGGTCTCTCGTAGTCGGCTACGATTGTAGCATATCGTTTCCTACTACCGCTCCCGCCCCTAATATCGCTTCCGGCCACGACTCTACGGGTTGTTTTAAATCAGTTGTGTCGTTTTCGAGTAATGATAAAAAATGCATGCGCACTTCTGAAAAAAGAAGATAAATGATGAGCTAAATTTTAAAGTTTTTTTTCTTTAAGAAGCTCTACCATTGAAATATTTTGAAAATGGGTTTTCTCATTTGCTTATAACTATTTATTACTAAATGTAATTTAGTGCTAGTGAAAATCCCAACATAAAATGCAGATCTAAACAAATATGTAGTGGGAGTGCAATTCAATCCTTTACCACTAACAATCTAGTATCTCTATCATTTAGTGAAGAAAATCAATATATTTTAAATTGCTTCAAAAAATAGTAAAGTTAAAATTGTAACTAGTTTCAATATCACTAAATCGATAGTTGAAAGACTTAACTAACTAAATCAAACAGTTCTGTTTTATTCGAAAAGCTGCAGTAAATAAAATGAATTTGTATTTTAGTTAAGGGGTGCTTGAAAATTCTTTGTAACGATTCTAGGAATTATGTTTTCCTATGAAAATTTAGGGAGAGAAAACAGTTTGCACTTCAGCTGAAATTAAACTCAAATAGCTGTGAGTTATGTTTTAACTGGAAGTGTGTTTCCTCAGCAGAGTATACGCGACTAGCAAATACCTTAAAGATATTCCAGCTACCAAACGACTTGCAAGAGATTTATGAAATATGCACAAGATAAGCTGAAGATTTTGCTAAACCAAAAGATGTTAAGGTATGAAGGAAAGAAAGTGGAAGGAAGGTGAGGGTATCATTTAGTTTGCCTTTAAGACGTGAGTGATTAATCGGAGTGAAAACAATATAAAGCTGTTGGCTGCTAATATGATTCGCATAGAGCGTTTGTTTGCACTTGAAATCCATACGCATTGCATGCCACATGCCGCATGCCACACACACACACACACATACATACATAGAGATTGCCATCATTCATTGTAGATGCAAAACAGGAAGAGTAACTGCAGCCGAGAATAAAGTAAAGGGAGGCAATCAATCAGTCGGACAAACTATTAAAACAAAAGTCAAATTCCTCCTCCTTCTTATAGTACTACGTCTTCTGTTGCTGTGTAATGGAACAGTGCATTAATTTGATAGATGTATGTGTAATTTATTTAACATATATATTCTACACACATTCATATAACAAATCGAATGTCGTATAACATTTCGAATTTACGTTTATTGTCAAACAAAATGCAGCAATTAAAGTGATCGCTCTTGTGGCACAAACACATCCAGTTGCAACATTGAAACTGTTGTGCTTTTTCCATTTTATGTGGCACCCAAGATACCGCACATATAAATAGATATAACAAGCCACCAGCACACACATACACACACTCGCACACACACACACACCTAGAAATGCGCAGTTATGAGTGTGTCCTTGCACAGGGACAACGCGATGACAAGTGAAGAGAATGCTTCCGGCGATTGCCCGTAGAACAACAGGCAACAATCGTCAACAGTGCTTAGTGTATGTACTAAGATATACCCTGTAAGTTGCCTTAAATCAAGGCTGCAAATTGGTTATGATTTGGATTTTTTGAGTTACCAAATCGGATCATGAGTCGAATCTTTATAATTATTTACATCTATATAACTAACCCGAAAAGGGTTATCGTTTTGTATTAAAATGAACTAAGGTTCAAGCCAAAACCAAAGCAAACTTTTGCTCTGATTCATTTGATGTAACTATAACATTTTCTATATTTATTTTTCAATTTACTTAACATTTTATTATTTTTACCACCAAACTACAAGAGTCTGTCTCCAAGACTACTGATATTTAAACTTATAGATGGTCATGTTATAAACTTAATCACTATAAATTCCTCTATCTAAAGTCATTCTAAAACTATCAGCTATCGCAAATTAGAATTTTGAGTTTAAATAATTAAATTCGAAATAGATTATCTGATTGCGTAAAAAACTCAATACACTAATTTGGATTGGAGAATCCTGGAATAGGATAAATTTGTATATCTTATATGAAATATATTATGTTAGATTTTATATTTAATAGGAATAAAAGAATTATAATATAAATTAAAAATTGTATTTAAAAAATCAAAATCATTAATAGTATTGTCTTATTTTGAATTTTTATTATTATAATGAATTGTAAAATATATTAACATATTAATATTATAAATCTTCTCTTAATAACAATTTTGATTAAAGTTAAATACAATTTACTTTTTGTTTAATAAACATTTTTTATTTAGATCAAAATTTAAGAATTTATTGTTAATATATTGATTAAAATTAACGAGTAATTTATATGTCTTATATTTTTTCTAATAGTATAAATAATAAATTTCAAAAATTGTTTAATCTCTCAGGGAATTTACGAGTATATTGGATTTCCCAACCTTATTTTACAGTTTTTATTAAAACAATTTAAAATTATTGTATTTAAACATTACATTTTTTTTATAACATTTCACTCTTTTATTTAAAGTTATATAAAATATATAATTAAAATCATATATATTTTTTATTTAAATCCCATTTCCCAGCATTATTTTAAATTTTAAATTATTTTTGGTCATCATAAAAATAATAAATAAAGAACTTTAATAATAACAATTTTAATAATAATAATATTTATAATAATATTGATAGTAATAATAATTGTGATAATGATAATGATAATGATAATGATAATGATAATGATAATGATAATGATAATGATAATGATAATGATAATGATAATGATAATGATAATGATAATAATAATAATAATAATAATAATAATAATAATAATAATAATAATGATAATAATAATAATAATAATAATAATAATAATAATAATAAAAATAATAATAAAAATAATAATAATAATAATAATAATAATAATAATAATAATAATAATAATAATAATAATAATAATAATAATAATAATAATAAAAATATTAATAATAATAAAAATAATAATAATAATAATAATAATAATAATAATAATAATAATAATAATAAAAATATTAATAATATTTATAATAATAATAATAATGATTATATGTAGTACAACCCAAACTTACACGGAGTTATAGGGTATAACAAATGCCTGTCCTATGCTTATGGGTGTATATGGAAGTGTGTACGGGAGTGTGCCTGTATCTATATGTGTGTGGGGAAGCTGTGAAATTTCATTTGAATGTCTCTCAGTGGACAAATCAAAGTTAACGAAGCTACAGAAGAAACAGCGGCATCAGTGGAAAAGTAAACGAAGCGTAGAAAAACACGCCAAGGAAAATTGAAAAATCAGCAACAACACGAAAAACAACAACAACAAGGACACGTGAATATGGGGAGGGGGAAGCAGAAAAGAAGAGCAGCAACAACACGAACAACAACAATGCTTGTTAAAAATTATGATGGAAGCCCAAAAGCCAAAAGCAATTAAGTTTTTCCAGCTGCAGCACATAAATTCTCCAAATGCCCAAAAAAATAGGCTAAGCATTTTTCTGCGCCGCTATTCCCCCACTCTTTTCACTTCTCCTACCCTCGCGCTTTCCCCCGCTATTTCCCTCAGTCTGTCCGTTTACATTGGACAATGTGAGAGCAGAATAATGATGAGAAGAGTGGGAATTTTGTAGAGTATTTTCATACAATATGATGTTACACTTGCTGTGCATTTTTATGCAAATATGCATATTTGTTACACCACCCCCACCTATTAAGCTGGTCCCCCGCCCCCACTTTCCCCTCTTGAACTTGCCGCTTCTGTCGCAACTGTCACGTCAATCAAATTGCGCGCAGTTTTGTGACAATGCTCTGAGATTTGCATAGATACGAAATATCACTGAGTATCTAAATAGTTATCATTTGCATAGCTATGCAGATTAGCATTCTCGTATTTTAGCTGTCATTTCTATGGTCTTAACTTGGCTAAAAGCTGTGTCGTTTAGCCATAACACTCAGCTGAATTTATAGTGTTGGAAATTATTTGATATGAGTTTTTTGTGCATTTTTTATTTATGATTCATCTTGTGATATTCCGATTGATTAAATTGATTAAATGACTGACTGATTGTTTGGCCATCGATACACAGCATAATTTGTAAAAACTGAATAGCTAAATTTTAAATCATTTTTTTTAACTTTACGTTGAGGCTTGAGGGATTAAGTCACTTAATTGATTTAGGAATTCATCTCGATCGATAATTGAAATTCGATCTTTATATTGCGTATACGGTCAATTAAACGGTCATCTAATAAATTTGACGACCCTTATACTACAAATCTACTTTATACCTCTCTTAATCGACCTACTTTAGAATACGGATCTTGTGTGTGATCTCCACAATATTCGGTACACCAAGACAGAATTGAGTCTGTGCAAAAGAAGTTCTTACTTTACGTGCTTCGTGGCTTTACCTGCGATTCGGGAGTTGACATTGCCTCTTAATTACTTCAGTAGACTATTTTAATTAGCCTTTCATCTCTAGCTAATCAAAGCATTATGCTGGATGGGTGTTCTTACTAAAGTTAATAAATGGTGATATCACATTTTCCGTATTATTAAGCCAAATTTATTTCTCTGTTCCTTCGAGACCTACTCGTAAGTTTATCCCACTTACCCTAAACGCATGTACTAATAAAAAAGTTTTGCATGAACCTTTTTGAATCTCTGTGTTGTACAATAGACTTTAGTCGATATTTATTTATTTAGTCAACTAATTCAACATATTTGATTGGATTTTTATCTGGGTTTTCCCCAAGTCTTACAAAAATTGTTGGATTAATTAACTAATTTTTTGAATATACTCAGTCTTAAATTAACTTAAATTAATGAAACTTTTTATCTTTTCTGTTCTAAGATTAAAATCGCATATACTGTAACTTTATTTTTAATTTCATAATATTATTCCTGTTTTAAATTTGATATATCTTTCGTTGTGTCGACTGTTTTTAGTTGACATTAAATAAATATATGTATTAAAAATATGTTAAATAAAAATCCAAATTAAAACTTTCCAAAAAGAAATTCTGTAATTAATGATAATTTTTTTTAAGAGATCAGAGACAAATATTTTGTAAAGATCTATGCCAATCAATTTCATATGCTTTCCCTTTGGAGGACAATTTATTTTTAACTGTTATATGCAGTACTTTTGTACTTCATTCCATAAGTTTTAAACTAATTTTCAAAGGTTTCCAATAGATATAGAATCATGTTTCATAGAATGTAGAAAAGTTGCATACCGTAGGTACTAAACTCCTAAAAGCAACTAAAACAACTAATTTCTTTTTCTTACGATCTTCGTTAAACTGATTTCCATAAACTAAAACTATTTGAAAATATTGTTTTAATTTAAACTTTAATTCCTAAGGTACTTGACTATCGGTGAAAGCTAAGAAAAATTCTTAGATTTATATTCACTATCTAAACTCGATCTTGAATGCTTTTTTTTATGGGGTAAACTTTATAATGAGTTTATTGAGAACTACTGATGTAGAAAAATATTTTACATAACCGATTTAAATCGATTTTAACTCGATTTTTTTTGCCGATGAATCGAGTAATGTTAATCGATTTTGATGAAATATCGGCTCTACCTTTGGCACGTAGAGTGAAAATAAAGCCGTATTAATTATTTAGATTATTGTAATTATATACAGATCGCGGATTGAAAATGTGTATGTACGAACACACAATGCTGTACGTATATAAAAACATACAAACTATATATATGCAGTAAAAATGTATAGATTTGAATTAATTTTACAATGCCAAAAGTTTGACGCACTTTATTACATTTAATCATGTTTTACAAATTAAGTACATTTTTGTATCTGTTGCTTTCTATATTTGACTGTTGCAATAATTGTTTTCAGAGACTTTCTTATTCTTATTAAATATCTATTGTGTTTTTATAATATATTTTTTATATGTGAAAATAACTCTTACCGGTATTTCGAAATGGTGACATACTTAAGTACTTAAAAGCGGTTTTCTTAGCTGATTGTACTTAGGTTTGTTAAAATGATCGATTTACATTTTCTTCTTTATGCTAAGTACGATATATTGAAATTATCTGATCTAAATTTTTGGTTGTAAATTCACAAGCTGTCCGCAAAATGTTGTCGAAATTTAAAGCCGAATTATTCAATTGAGTTTTATAATTTTCTATATTATACTTTTAATATTCTATTATGTTAATTGCCAAAATGTTTTTCAACGTTTTGTGAAATTTTCTCTCTGTGTATAACAAGCTCGTTGAAGTGTTTGTCGACAAATGAGCTAGCTGCTCGCACATGTCCTTGTCAAGGACTTGCAAGCACTTCTCATTTGGAAAATAATAAAAGAGGGGAAACTAAACTTGAGCTAAGAAAGTGGACGAACAGCTGGTCTGAAGGGTCCAATTATAATCCATTACATTTAATCCTTAATCCTTAAAGCTTATAGAGTTAATTTGATGCATCAATGGCGCAACTTAACTGTTAACTTGACCAAGTTTTCCGATTTTGCGGCGTCAGCAGAAGCATCCGTTGCAGTTGCAGTTGCAAATGCGACCTTTGCTGCAAACTTCCTCAAGGTCAGGCGTCACACAGGCGCCAGGGGAGGAGTAAGCGAATAGGAGGGGAGAAATGTCGTTGCATTGGCCATAAATTCAATGCACTTGAACCCATCGGTGGCATCGGTCGGCTGCTTTATGGCCACGTTTCGCAATCCCTCTTGGCATTCTCTTTATGCATCCTTGTCAGCAGTTTACGCGCCTCTTGCCCATTTACTCAGATTGTTTATGGCCTGGGGCAGCAAAGAGGCCAACAGTGAACAGCCAACACTGAATAGGGCAACAGCTAAGAGCCATGAACCAAGAGCGTCAACATGCTTGAGACACGACTCGGTTGCAAGAAGACACTTGGGAGTTGCAGTCATTGAATTGAACTGTGCCACATTTACGAGTACAGCGCAATATTATTGTTATACGATTTTCAATCTTCAAGCCTTGATTTATGGCCTTGATACCATTCAATTTTTCCTTGCCGAGAATTGCACTTGACGAAGGAAAATCACTTTTACGGAAATAAACCCAATTCCCATATACAAAGTCCGCTTTTCCAGACGACTTTCAATTTACGCGTATATTTTTATCTATTGCTGTTTTCTTTTCTTCTTCGATTCCTTGATGTTTTTTATAGAAAATAAAAAGTTAATTTCAAAAAGGAAATAATTGAAATATATAATTTATAGTAGGATTTATGTTTCAGATTCGGTTTTTTGGGTTCACCAACCGGATCAACAATATTTGGTTCCCGACGTAATTTAGTCGAATTATTTAATAAATTAAGTTTTTGGTCTTAAAACTAAGAAGTTTCGTCTAAAAGATCAGTAGAGAACAAACATTTTTATTTGATCAGATTAACAACAAATTTAAAGCCTATAATTTTATGTTAGCTGGATTATAATATAGTGAAAAAACAATATTAAAATCATAATCTCAGATTAGAGTCAACTTTAAAAGCTTAAAAAAGCAAATAAAATAGTTTTATTTGTATTAAATTTAACCAATAACTTGCGAATCGCACCGAAATATTGCTCTATGGCTCAGAACAACGATTTAAAACTTCATAAACATTTTGGAGAATTACACCCATGTTAGGAATTAAATAAATTATATCGAATTGAGATTATTTATAACATATCTGGGGAATATCATGACAAATCGCTTAGAAGTCAGATGTAGATGTGCTCCAAAGGAAATTCTAGTTACCAAAAAGAAGTAAAGTACGTTTTCTGTTTCCGGACTATCTATGTTAAAAGGTAGGTTTACGAAATCTAGGGAACATGTTCAAGTTTTAAAATTGAAGTAATCGATTTTGTTTCGAGATTGCCTAGAGGAAGCCTAGATCTAGGTCCTACATCCATCGCAGATTCTTTTCAAGCCGAGCGTATCCAGACTGTTTAGCTTAGCGTCATCTCCAAAAACTAACAGCTTATGGAGAAATCTTTACCCAGATCAAACAAAAATATGGTGTAAGGCGTCTTTAATGGATTTTGAACCAAATTGTTGGTTTCGATTTAACAAATTGCAAGTAATAACTTGCTTTTAGCGCCAAAGTTGAAACAGCTGAATTGGGTTTTAATGGCTCTTCAGATTCATTTGAAATCTAAAACTTTTGCTGTTTGGGTTTTGTCGCCTTGTAGTTATTGTCTGTGTCCACACTTTGATCTGTTAAATCCTCTGGGGATTCTTCCATTTGGGTTCCCTTTGAAAGTTGACGCATTTGAATTATTTCACCGGAAGCGTAGTGTTCACGTTTCTGTTGTCCAATTGTCCAGCCCAACTTGAACAGCTGACTTTGTAATTCCTTCTGGGAGCACTGCGACATTTCGACGTTCCCAGCGTATGAATTATGTATATATAAGTATGTAAAATTTTTCAAAATCTTTACAAAGTCAAGAATTTTAGTTGCTCTTCAAAGTATTTAATTTTGTGTTATCTGCAGAAATGAGCGTGTTTTTCCTGGTACGTCTTTAAATAGCAAGTTTCGACTTTAAAAATGAAATGATTGAAAAATCAAAGACTCCTTGACTAAAAAGACAAAACATTTAAATGTAGGCTACTATTTGAGTTAAATGTGTTGCCAGAACGCTGACGGAAATACTCGCAAAGTGGCAGCGCTGGCAGTGTCAATAAATGCGGGGTGGCAACTTCATGTATAACGCTACACCAAACGACTCTCTTTGATATTCGTAAGCTGACAAAATGCTGACTGCTATTCTCTTTCATCTTTTACTTTCTAGAATGTGACAGCTCTGTTGGCTTCATTTTTCGATTGATTTGCCCAGATTGTCAAATGTTATAGTGAAATCTTAATAAAGATGAAATATTTAATACTTTAAATATGTTCAAGGCTTGTATTGCATTATTCTGCCAGGAAATGCCTTTATCTTCAATTTGTTTTGAAATGACACTTTAAATTTGTTTTGTTTATTATCAGCTAATTTATTTTTTAGGGCTCAACAACCACTGATTTAATTTTTAACCACACACATAATGGACAGAGCTGCAGGAATAAGAAAAATATTCTGTTAATAATGATAAATAAGAAGTATATACCAAAATTATATCATTTTTAAATGGAAATGGAAGTTTTTTGCGTATGAAGTTTTGTTTCTCATTCTCATACCATCTTAAGCCCCTTCGTTTTCCACAAGTTCCAGAAGTTCGCAGAGTTGGTGACGGTTATATCCTGTCTGATGCTGTTGAGTCCGGCGGCAATCGTCTCAATCAGGCGCATCAACTGACCAATATACATTCAAGTCGTCCCGTTGGCATACGAGTTATTGAGGATAGTGTATTTACGGTGTGTTCGCGAGCTACTGACATTGACTGACATTTTGTATATAATGATTCCTAGATGACCCCATTATTTTTGAATGCCAATCGATAGAGTTTATCCTTGCGAACTTAACGCACCAAGTCCCTTTAAAACCTTCATGGTTATGGGCTGAGTTAAAGCTATTTCCATGCGAAGGATTTTATTATCTTAGCTATAATTTGGGTGTATCTTCGTGGCTATCGAAAGAACAATCCTTTTGGCATTCACAGACAGAAGGACTGTCAAATTGTATTGAAGGATCTTCATGATGTATCCTAAAAATGCAACTTAAAATATTACAGAAAAATTGTTGTAAGCTTTACGATTTGAATGGCGATTTTATTGTCTATTTTCATAAGTGCAGGTATTAATATAACGTTATAAATTTAGCGTAATACTCATCGATTGTTCTTACTTTGAGTGACAAAAAGCTGGATGCTATGATTATTAAAGGCCTGCCGGATATACATACTTACGGCAATATCTAAACCCATTTTTCCGAACCACCCAAATAAGTAAATACACAAATTTCTTCGCTTGAAATTTAATTGTTTCAATTTAATTCGTCGAAATTTTTATTGTATATAATTGTTTGTTTTTTGGTTTTCCATTATAATTTTTGGTTTGATATTTGTAGTATACGAGTATATAAGTACTATATAATTGGTATATATATATATATATATATATATTTATTTATATATACATATATATATATAATGTTCTCATGTTTATGTACTAGCGAGTACATAAGTATACAATACATAAGAAATATGTAATTAAAAGTTGATGCTCTCGTTTTGCCCTCATCAAATACAATATGTAAAAAATTTGCCAAATAGTAAATATATATATATATCTATACATATATATTGTATTGTATGTCTGTGTTTGAGTACCCTTTGAATTTGGAACACATCAAAAAAAATTTGGTATGAAGGGTATTCCGTGGCTCAAATAAACTGTTAAATTATAAATGTATTGTACTTTTCTGTGATTGAGAAAACAACTTTTAGTGGGATGCAGAATTTCTAGATTCAATTTAACTAAACAGTTCAAAAAATGCAATATTTTAAAGCTTTTACAACACAAATTTTCATTTGAAAACATTTCGTTAAAAACTTGCCACCTGTCAAAATATAGGCATATACTTATACTTGATAAGTAATTCAAATTTTGCAATTGACAATTAAATATGCGTTCTTAGAGCCTCTCGATAAGCACGGGGAATACCCTTATTATACTTATACTATATAGTAGTGTACGTACTTAAGTGTGTATATACAGCTGCAATGTATCTAACATTTTAATTCTTTATAAATATTTCAAAGATGTGTTTAACAATTGGTTTAGTTATAGTAGTTTAATTAGTTGTTCCGCATGGTTAGTTTAGACTTTAGTTGAATTTATACATCATACAGATAAGAATCTTAAAATATATACTTTATATGTGTTTGTATATATATTAGTTTATTCAGTTTGGATGGGTTGTTGTTTTTTGTTTTTTTGTTTTTAATTTAAAGCTTTCGTTAGTTATACTTTGGTTGTAGTTGTTCTCTTAGTTGTTTGTTCTTCTCTTGGTCGAAATGTAGTACAGTTGCTTATTTATTTTTAGACATATGTAAATAGAAGGGGCAACAGGTTTGTAAAGCGACAGTTAAAATATACAAGATACAATCTATGCAATTCAAAGAAACTGAGGGCGGTGCCATTGAATTGACTCGTTGGAAATGCAAACAGTTTGCATTATTTGCAATTAGATGACAGAAATAGATACTTGGCTTAAGCTTCTAGGAAAACATATATATAGGTTCTATATTTAGATATAGCTAAAGAGATACTTGTAGTAAAGGATACATAGTATATCAGTATTTACTCGTTATTTGGGTTATTTGAGCTTTTGCATTTGCAACTTAATTATTTCTTTCAAGTACTTTCTATATAATTGTTAAAATACTTGGTAAATATTGAAATGTAATTGTTACTTATATATGACTAAACTTTAAAAATTGTTCATTATAACGCAATTATCTTGTGTGTCGAGGGATACTTTTACGAGTATACATATATATTTTTCTGTATAAGTATTTAAATAGATCGAAAGTTTTGCTTTACTAAGTTTTTAATAATACTACCAAAAATTTTGAGGTTATGCTTGTGTGACGCTGCGTGATTTCAATGCTGACCAAAGCTGAACTCTTCGATGTTGTGTGTCATAGTTGGCAGCTGTTTGTCAGCCCTGCTGTTTACCTTACTCAACCTGTCGGTGTTTCATAGCTACCAGCCTTTAAGTGATTGGTAAAAAAAAGTTTCTGTCGATCTTTTAACTAATAGTTATCATAGAAAATAAAGTGTTGCCAGAACTTGACAGTCAATATAATTCAAATTTAAAAAAAAAAAATGGTAAAATTAACAAAATAAAAATTAAATTAATATCACCCATTCTCTAGTTGAAATTAAGTTTAAAATTATGTTTTTGAATTACAATTAATGCTTAACAGTTGTTTTTTACTGTTCCTAAACAATTCGCAAGCTGAAAACCTTGACAACAAGTTAAAACCTGGTAATGTTTCTATTCCTTCAATCAGTGTGCTTATAGTTTGAAATTATGCATTAGCCCAAGCTAAAATTAACTTTGTATTTAACTTCCTTTACTCTCACTCGGTGTACAATTAATAAAAAAAATATGCGATCATTTGCTACTATTATTAAGTATAAAATAAGTATCAAATTAAGGAAAGAACAACCAAAAATACAAAAATAAATTGTTTTACAATTAATATTTTGATCTATTTTTAAGAATTCTTGGTTCTCAACGCATTTTTAGACGAGGGGTTTTTAAGTTTAAATGTTGGCTTTAAAACTAATAATTTGGTCTAAAGAAAGCATCGAGAACAAACATTTTTCAACTAAATATGAGAATAATATTCCGATTATTAAATATATGAGTTTGAAATGAAATCACGCTGCATCCACATACATATCTATCAGGTATTTAAGAAAAGCCACTAAGAAGAGACTTTAGACAAGATAGAGATAGACAGATAGATAGATAGAGAGAGATAGATAGATATATATATATATATATATAGAGAGAGAGAGAGGGTGTAACTTATTTATTGCTGTCTCTTTTTAAGCATTGCGTGGCTTTGAGTTTGTAAACACGTTGTAAATAGTTGCAAATTGTTGGACAGTGTTAATCGCATTCTTTTTGTTCGTTTTGATGCGCTTCCTTTTCATTTTTCTCTCCATTTCTGCATCTTCTATGGCTTTGCTTTAGCTCCTACTCCATTGTTTTTTTTATCTTACTCACTGACTTACTTTATGATCTTTTCTCGCGTGCGCTCGCACACACACACACACACACAGGCAGAAATACACACACTCGCACACACACACACACAGCCACATCCATAACTCGTACCTTATGCTATCTACACCTGCTCGGCGCTCTCGTCCAAAACCATCGAGTGCAGATCCATGGCTGAGCGCGTCTTCCTCGGCGGTCGCGGCATCAAATAGTGACTCGTGCTTGCCCCAACGAAGACGGAGTTTTGTCGTGGCCTCGAGACGTGTGAGACGTGGGAGGCGTAACCTGGAATCATATAAAAGTTGAATGAGTTTTATTTTGGGTCTAGCAGAAATCGTGCCATTTTTGGAGAGGAGAAACGTTTTGGGCTGTCAAGTAATCAAATGAGCGGAAATTCATAAGACGTTTATGCGCAGCGCTTAACATGATAATAAACAGATTGTGATTGGCAATTGAGTGGAGTTTTCAGGTTTCACATTTATTCATTTATTTTTTATTAAGAGTTCAAATTACAAAAAAACATTAAATTCATAGCTAAGTCAGTTGGCACCTTTCTGCCTGTCTGTCTGTCTGTCCGTCAGTCTGTCTGTTCGTCTGTCTGTTCGTCTGTCTGTTCGTCTGTCTGTCTGTCCGTTCGTCTGATGAACGCGTTAATCTCCGCAACTATAAGAGCTAGAGATTTCAAATTTGGAATGTAGGTTTCTCAATACCATACGCAGATCAAGTTTATTTTAAATTTTCGATGTCTCAGCCTCAAGTATTCAAGATAACACAGTTTAACTTAACAGATAGTTGAAGTATAACAAACGCTGCAAGTTTCATAGTGGTTGTTCCATAAATAAAAGAGATTTTTAGGTATTTGTTTCAAATCCATTAATTCATAATTGATGGCCAGAGCGAGAGAGCATATGAAAATCCGATTTGCGCAAACGAGATCGCTGATGATAATCTGCTTTGCGCTTTCGGCCGTCTTGCCGCTATAAGTACATTGTGCTGCACAAAAGCTGTAGGCTACACAGAAAGCTATACGTTGTGTGAAAAGCTGAATGCTTCGTAACATTAATATTAGCGATTGCTTACACGCATGGTTTGTTTAGATAACACAGCTTAACTTAACACTGTAACATAATATAACAATTTGCAGCAAGTTTCATAGTGATTGACCCTTAAATAAAAGAGATATTTGAGGAATTTGTTCTAAATCAAATATTTCGGAATTTATGGCCAGAGCTAGGGAGCATATGATAACATATTCCTGCTGTATTGTTTTTGAAGTTGTCGAGCAATGAAAACTCAAACTAATGGTTATAATATAATAATTATTATTAATAATTCTAACATAGTATTTAAGCAATAAAGAATTTTCAGCTGAACAGTCGCAGTCCAGTGTTGCCAGACTATCACAAACTACTTACTTTCGATGCAAGCAAAATCGATTTTAAACGATAAATGCAATAACAATCGAAATACTTTTCCTTGAAGACCAGCACATAATTCGGGCACTTGAACTCTGCAAATTTGACCTATTCAAAGTGTTTCTGATTTAAGAAAGTCTTCTGTATCTATTTAAGAATCTTCTATTTTGAAATGTTTTTTGTTAAACATAAGAATTTGTGATTTAAATAGAATTTTGTTATTTTTTTTTATTTACGTTGCCAACATAATTGAGATACATCACGCCAAGCGATTACGTATAAACCTTACATGTCATCAGCTCAAGCAAACAGCATTAATGTTGCACAAGCGTTGACATACACACACACACACACACACACACATACACACACATCCACATACACCCACACACATCCACACACACTTAAACACAGGAACATGCCTCTTAATTCTTTTTGTAGGCAAGCTGAGCTTCCATTTTCATTACCATTTGCCATTTCCCTCCTTCCCTACAGCTTGGCCGTGTGTGTGAGTGTATGTGTGTGTGTGTGTGTGTGTGTGTGAGGATGTGTGTGTGTGCGGATGTACGCGCTTTCCACAAGATTTAATTGCAGAGTCACAGTCGGAGTCAGAATGAAAGTCGCTGCTTCCTTGCCACATGCCCCCAAACATGACCCCAACATTCCCAAAGAGCCAACAAATGGCATTAAAATTGTATTGTTATTTGCTTCGCTTGCCGCCTTTCCGCCCTTATCTCTTGTCCCTTGTCAAAACTTGACACATGCGACGCCTGCAATCCACTCCCCCTCCACCTCCCCCTCCACCACGTTGCTTGAACGATGCGTCGTGCGGTTTAATTGTCTGGCAACTCATTAAAAGTCCGACTAAATGCTGCACTTAAAACGAGGCACGCCTCAACTACAAATAGTTCCCATTAGTGATGAGAATCACTCGCCTTAAGAACCGGACCAACCGACCACAAATAATACGAGAAAAACAAGATTTGTCATACTAAAGTGTGAGTTTTGATCGATAGTTCCTATTGCAGCTATATGATATAGTGATCTGATCCGACCGGTTCCGACATATGAAAAGTCTGCAGCAAAAAAAAAAAAGACGTAGCTGTACCGAGTTGAATCCAGATAGCTTCCAAACTGAGAGACTAGTTTGCATAGAAACAGACAGACAGACGGACCGACGAACAGACAGACAGACAGACAGACGGACATGGCTCAATCGACTCGGCTGTTGATGCTGATCGAGAATATATGTATGTATATACTTTATAGGGTCGGACATGCCTCATTTCATGTGTTACACATGTCGGGGCAAATTAACCCTCTGCAAGGATATAATAACAGAACATAGTGCAAATGATCCATTCTTTAAAGTCAATAAAACGCATTATTATTTTGCCATAAAATTGATGCACAGGTTGATTTTGGTAAATTGTTCTAGTTTTGGATAATTGAAAAAACAAAGAGGGATAAAAAACAGAAGTTGTTTTTTAGCGACCAACATTTCAAAGGCTGATTACAGTTAAAACATGGTGCGATATTTTAATGTCACTAATTTTTTTATGCTGTGCATTAATGTCTATTAAAACTGTTTTTTTTTTTTAATTCACCCCAATAATGACTTATAATTTAATTTTAACTTTATTTTAAAGCGCTGTCAGGACATTTTTCCCATCATTATTAAGTGCTTAATGATCAATGTAATGTTTTAATTAATGTATTAAAACTATTTTGGAAATAATCAAACATATTTATAGGGCTTGACGTGTTATCTTTTCATTTTATTTAGATTTTTGCTACTTCAAGAGAGATTTTATGGAATAATCGTTAAAATGCATCTTCCTCTTTTGAATATGAAAATCTTAATGAAAATAAGCAACAATATAAGACAAATTTCATTTGTGAAACATTTCAGTTTACTATAGTTGCCTATGGTTTTTAGAAAAAGTTAAGAAATAAAGAAATCCAAGGAGTTAAACTATTTTCAAAAATTCAAAAAAAAATCTATTATGTGAATTTATTTATTTTGATAAAACATTAAACTGACTAACTGTGTTCTAATATTCGGAAACTATTTATATTTGGTTTCGTAATTGTTTTCTTTTATTTTTTCAGTTTACATTTAAATTTGATATATATGTGTATTCATTTCAACATGTTAATTTAGAATAATACATATTTTCTTCTTTTATTTTCAATGCTTAGTATTTTTCTTTTGTCGACTGCTATTAGCTGACGTAAATAAAACATACGATTTTAATTATTTTGGGTATCTTTTAGCAGTTTTTCCATAATTTTCAAATATTTGTCTTTGACTTTTTGAGCAGTTTAAGAATGTACAAATCATTCGAATATTTTTACCGGACAGATCTATCGGGAAAAAAGCATAGTCGGCAACACTGGTTCCCATTAAACATATTTAAAGCATTTTACATCACTTTTTATCACATGATTGTCTCTTTCTCTGACTCTATCTTTCTATCTTTCTCTCATTCTTGTTTTCTCTTTGCTGCAGTGCAACTTCACAGTCAATAGTATTCTTAAAATGCAGTGTTAATGCGAAAAGTTGGTTCTGCATTACAAACAGTCTATTAAAAAGATATGTAGGAATAGCACCCTGTACTTAGCGCTTTTGACAAGTATTATTTTAAGTGCACATAAATTAAATTGTAGCTAAATACGAACATATAATAAAGGAATCTACTAGTATATGCTACAACAGTCGAGTCCGGATATAGTGAACTCATTTTTACAAAGCTGACTTGATTGTCCATACTTCTACAGGGTATTATACAGGGTGGGGCAAAAGTAAACACCCTATTGGAAGACGCTATAACTTTTACAAATGTTGCGCAAAAAAATGGAAACAATTATTCCGCTTTCTTGCAGAGTAAATCAAATTATTGACTTGTCGATTTGTATTCTGGCGTTTTGTTTACTTCGCAAAAGTCAATACCTTTGAAAATACCCCATTCTTATTATAATTTTAAAGTATTCAATGATTAATTAAAGGGACAAATACAATTTCTTAAACTGTATTCAAATATTACAATAATAAACGAAATTATGTCATTTTAAGTGGCAGAATACAATATATATTTACAATATTACTGCATAACTATCATTAATACTATCGCTTTTTTTTTATAAATATCTGAATAATACACATAAATTGCGGTTGCTATCGATAGTAAAAAACATTTAATTTCTATCTGCGTTTTGTGTTTAAAAATTATCTATTGTAAATGTCGGTGTCGACTAGTCACAATATAACCATGATTAAACTAACAATTACAGATAGATTTATTGAATTATCTGTTTATTTGTGTATTCCTTCAGCAAGTTTAAATATTTTTTTTTGTTTATATGGAAATAAAATCGTATCACATGTATCAAACAGTTGATAAATAAAAGCTTTCTTAAAACAAGACGCTCAGTCGAGTGCTCGCGACAGTAGGATACCCTGTGCAGGTCTTCAAAGAAAGTTATTTTGATTATAATGGGATTGCTTATACTTATGTATACATATATTTAAATAATATCGCTAGAAATCGATTTTGCTTGCATCGAGAGTAAGTAGCTTGCGATACACTGTAATGAGTTTTCAGTGCTCGACAACTCCTAAACAAAAGTGTTGGAATATGTTATCATATGCGTTCTTGCTCTGGCAAACAAATATGAAATAATTGATTTAAAACAAATATCTTAATATCTCCCTTATTTATGGGAAACTTGCAGCAAATTGCCTTTTTTTTGTTACACTGTTCAGTTAAGCTGTGTTATCTTAACAAAACATGTGTGCAAGCAATCGCTAATATTAATTTAACGTAACATTCAGCATTCAGCACACAATGTATAGCTTTCTGTGTAGCCTTCAGCTTTTGTACAGCACAATGTACTTATAGCGGCAAGGCGGCCGGATGCGCAAATCAGATTATCATCAGCGCTCTCGTTTGCGCAAATGGGCATGGGGTATAAGAAAACCTCTTGATATCCTAAAAGTTTAAGGACAAGCTAAATGTTGTCAATTTCTAATTATTTCACTACGCGCTACTTATGATCTAATTTATATTTAGCTAAAACTAGTTGCATAAGTTTTCTAATTTATATTTAGCTAAAATTAGTTGTATAACTCTACTGAAATTGTTGAGAATTTAGAATAGTTTGTCAGTTATCGAGCTGAATTCGTTTAGTGAATGTGTTGCGATGCAAGCGAATTTCCTGCTAACTTTATTTACATCGCAAAGTTGGCAACGCTTTGGGTGACGCACAAAAGTATGCTACAGAAAATGCAGAACGTGCAGCGCATTAGCGAGCTTACACCCACACATGCAAACGCGCATGCACACAGAAAGATACACGGTACTATGTGAAGATGTTGTTCGATATTTCCCTTTTTTTTACATTTTAATTGCATTTGCATTTTACACGAGTTGCAAGCGAAACGCGTAAACAACGGAAAGGAGGAAATATGCAGGCGAAGGACAAGGGCGATAAGGAGATGGAGGATGGAGGAGGAGGAGGAGGTGTAAAAGGAGGAGAAGGAGGAGAAAAAAACTTACCCTTCGCATATAGACTGGGATTATAGGCTGCAAATTGACACGTTGGCATATTCAAATTGTGTTGGTGCACCATTCCCATCGACATTCGTGAGACGGAGGTGCGCTGCAAGAGAAAAAGAGATAGACAAAGAAAACAGGAAGCAGCAGAGAGAGAGAGAAAGATAGAGAAAAGGATTATCAATTAGTCAATATGCAGACAACGAGAGACAGCAATATAACGAGAGAACACATAGGTATTAAGAATATTTTAATCAATTTATATTTATTTACATGAATCGACTGTATACTGAAATTTATTACAGCTGCTTCGTCTTTATTTATTTATTTAACTTTTAAGTAATTGACAAAAAATTATTTAAAATTCATAATAAAATTAGAAAATACCATTTTTAACTATCCATTAAAATCACACAAGAAATTAATCCCTTTCTTAATCATCAAGAGAGATCGAGAAAGACTCATTATGAAAGTGGATAATGTACTAAAATAATAATATATTTAAAAACAAGCGGAACAGTCGGGACCCCGACCGTAATATACCCTGTGGGTCTACAGGAACCCGTTCAAATTCACTCCAGATGAAATTCTCTAGTAGTTCTTTATTTTTTAATTTGTGGGCGAAGGGGGCGTGGCATCGTGATAAAAATTTGTGGACAAATCGAGCTCAAGATACTCATCATGTGTGCTAAATCTCAAGTCTCTAGCTACAAAACTGCTTTTGCTATGAGGTTTTTGAGCTAGAAAACTGCTTGCTTTATGAGCTTTTACTTAATTTGAGGGCGAAGGGGGCGTGGCATCGCGATTAAATTTTCTGGACACATTGACCCTAAGATTCTTATCATATGTGCCAAATCTCAAGTCTCTTACTGTAATATTGCTCTTGTTATAAGCCTTTCCGTTTTGTAGGCAAGGGGGGCGTGGCATCGTGATAAAATTTTCTGGACACATTGACCACAAAATATTTATCATATGTGCCAAATCTCAAGTCTTTAGCTACAAAACTGCCCTTGGTATGAGGTTTTTGAGCTACAAAACTCCTTGCTTTATAAGCTTTTACTTAAATTGTGGCCAAAGAGGGCGTGGCATCCAAAAAAAAAGATAAACTTGATCTGCCTGCAAAAATTTCCAGTGCTGGGACACCAAGTTCAAGCTTCTAGCTCTTACCATCTCTGAGATCCTTTCGTTCATACGGACGGACCGACGGACCGACGGACCGACAGACCGACAGACCGACAGACCGACGGACAGACGGACAGACGGACATGGCTATATCGACTCGGCTATTGATGCTGATCAAGAATATATATACTTTATTGGGTCGGCCATGCTTCCTTCTGCCCGTTACATATTTTTAACAAACTTAATATACCCCCACAGGGTATAATATATCTAGCAGCTGAAATTTAGACTAGACTGTAAAACTTAGAAAAATTTAATTTGATTTCGTATAACATTCAAATAAAGACTTATATTTGATAAATCTATAAATCTTGTAGGTTAAAGTTTCGGTCCCACATATTTTTTTTTTTCAAGTAGAATTTACAAAAATCTGTTAACTTTACAATTCTGATAAATGATCACTACTAAGTATTTACTAAGTCTATGATATAATTCTTTATTTCCGATAGCTTTAGAGAAACTACATTGCTATTCTACGAATGAAACCTCCCAAAGTTGTTCTTAGTAATTACCCTATTAATATCCGCTATAGAGTTATGGTATTTTGCTTACCTGATGCGTCTGAACCGCTTCCATATCGACCAGGGGACAGGAGCTGCGATGTTGTTGTTGAAACTTTGGCTGATAGGGTTCTAGCATTCGTATCTTTCCCCAGCGATTGAAGAAGAGCATTATGGCACCCACCCAAAGGATCAGCACTAGTCCTACAATCAACACCTCCTCGGTGCGTACTATTATCTTGGGTCCTGCAAAGAAAACGACATTTATTTTTGAGTATTTATAATATATATACATTAATTTTTTTTAAATTTCTGTTCACGTACGCAGCACAAATAAATCAAGTGCTTGTGATTGGAATTCAATTATCGCATGGCCTTAGACACGTTCTCAGCTGCTGCTTTCTAGTCGCTAAGGTGGCAACTGGATTACAGTTAAGGCCATAAACATTCAATTACCTGCATTAGTTGCATGTGTAGCAATAAATCCACCAAGCATTACTTTCGTTTTTACCTTGAAATTAATGTTATTGCTTAAATTTGACAAATTTCTGGATTGCTTTACTTTTAAAAAGAATAAGGGTCTATTAAGATTGTCAAAAATAATGTGCGTAACAGGTCAAGGAAGTCTGGCACACCTCATAAAGTATATGTGTATATTCTTGATCAGCATCAACAGTTAAGTCGATATAGCCATGTCTGTCTGTCCGTTTGTCCACCTGTCTGTGTGAAAGACTAAATCTCAAAGCTCAAGGAGCTAGAGACTACAGTTGTATTGAATCGTTCACAGTCAGTTCGATCGAACGACTCTTCGGAGTGAACGACTAAACTAAATCACTTACTGTCGTTCATTCGGCTCAAGGATCAAGTGACTCGTTTGAGCGATAAGGGACTCAAATGACTCCAAGTGAATGATAATGAACAAGAGATCGAACAAGAACGAACGAAAGACTGAAATGGTAAATTAGTTCGTTCAGTAAAAAATGAACTACTGAACCAATTCAGTGAATTGAACTAGAAAATACAACTTTAGTGATAACCGGAACTGAATCCCTAATCGAACAAAATTTGTTTACTATACCGAAACCGAAATTCTTTAAACAGATGCTTATCACTTAACCTATACGACATTATGTACTGATTAGACGTTAGCAATTGTTTTGCAGCGCCTAAAAATTTGCTCATATTCCAGTGGCAGCCTTTTTAATAGTCTCTGTGATAAATTTCCAACAGTGTTAATAGAGTAAATAGATATCATGGTATGTGAATTCCAATGCGCAAAACCTTATCTGTAAAATTGTTCCTATATTCAGTTTGTAGAGGGAGGAAATTTAAGGCAATCTTGTGTATGAAACCCAATAAAATGAAACAACTTTGTATGTAACAGACAGAAAGACAACTCCAGCCTCATAAAATGATATACAACAATTTTTATTTATTTTATTTTCATATTGTAAAAGTTTACTTTTGATGTAGATTAGTTTTAACAGAGTTATGATATGTTAAAATTTAAGTTAAAATAAGCACAACAAATCGTAAAATATACTTCAGAAGTCAAAATCTGATGTTCTTTTGAATTTCATAACCTTTATTCTAGTTTCTCGAGTTGATAAGCACTATATAAACTCTAATTATTGGAATTCAAATAATACAAAATCTCTTTAAAGAAAAAAGGGCGTTCATGCTCTCGCCCATCAACAAAATCTGCGATTAACTTATCGAGTGTGTCGTCAGTAAATCCACTTTCCTTTGCAACACGTATTTGTTCAGTCGCCCTAGTCTCAAATTCAACATATCGTTGTGCATGAACTTTTCGGTATTCGGATTGTAAGTTAAAGTAGCCTCCTTTGGTATATTTCCCCACTGTTAAAATTCCCATTGGGAGACTTGAATATTGTTTATCAAATTCTGCAAGTTGGGTCTCATCTTGTAACCAATTATCATCTCGAGAACTCCATTGATCCAAAAAACTCTTACAGTTTTCAATTACAGATTCATTTGCCACTCTGCATTCCACAATCAATTTAAGTGTGCCAATGACATAATTAAGCCCAGCCTGCCTGTCCTGTAAGTCAGTCCTTTCAGCAGTCTGTTTCAACTCATCTTTGAAATTCCTGTTTGGAACACCACTCACAAATATCTGCAGGCAGTTTAAGTATTATTGCACCAGTCTCAATTATTGTCCTTCAATATACGAACCAAAAGAGCGAAACTAATTGCGACGAATATTAAACGCATCTTCATAAATGCTAATAACACACTAACAGCGGAACGGCATGTAACAATCTTAAATATGCTTTAATTGCTTATCAAAATGAAACCAAATTGTAATTAAATTTAATAGTCAGCACCAAATTCTCTCTACACTGCTAAACATATGCTTTGTATAATTCCAAATTTGTGTATTTACTTTCAAAAATGCATAGATCATTTAAAATCAAGTGTAGAATGCTGATTAAATAAATGTATATAAATATTGTAATCCCTTAGTGAACAATTCTCGTATGCGGAATGTGTGTGGACAAATTTTAAAATTAACTGATGCTGCTTAGGTTAAAGAGGAAGTCACATACTAACTTTGGTGACTCTAGTCTTAAAGTCTTACAGACCTGATTGTTTTAATTCATCTTGAAATCAAAGATGTTTATACTTTATTATAATATTCGGTTAAAGTGTTTTTACGTGTAATGTTTGCTAAATTTAATTTAGAATTCTCAATCGATTCTAGCTTGTCAGCAATGACTAGCAGTTCGATGAGTACTATGGTCTAATTGAAGTTAGGTTTCATGTTTGAAACATTGCATGGTAATTAGTAGATAACATATTTGTGTCACAGCGAAAACTGCAACTGTCAAATATCAGTGACTAATATTAGTGACTGTGACTAACGTATATTTAAGATGATTCTAGAAAATTATAGTCCGCAATAATAAAATACCATTCAGTGAAAGTTAGTTAGTTAGTCAAGTTAATAGCAAAAACAATAACATTATATATATGTAGTTAGTCCTATAGTTGCCAAGATCCACGCGTTCAGACAGACGGACAGGCGGACGGACAGACAGACGGACACGTGTTCGTTCAACTCGGCTGATCAAAAATATACATACTATACTTCAAAAGGGTCGGAGATGCCCCCTTATGCCTCTCCAATACAATTGCAAAAGAGCATTATACCCTTCATTGTTCATTTCTAATGGGCACAGGGTATAAAAATACGCATTATCAGCATCCAACTCTCATTGCTCAACGTCTGAGCATTATAAACACTGAACATTTTGGGGCTATCAAAGACACTATCTATCAGCAGCAACAATACCCTAAATTTGTGAGCTGTATTTTGTTTTTACAATATTCTGTTTGTGCTCGTCTGGCTGACTACAGATCAAGCTGTGGCTTGTTGTTGAGAAGAAAACACTATCAGTAGTAAATAAATAAGACGTTCATTTCAATTTCATTCTGTTCACTGAAAAAAATTAGGAATATACATTTTCATAATAAAATCAGTGCAGACAATGATAATTTCATGTGATAATTACAAGCTCTATTCGAAGTTTTTAATGTTGACTTGTGTAGCCAAAGTAATAAACAATAAAATATCTTGAAATTTTATGGCCCAACAACAACCACATGCAAGTGATGTTGTCTTTTTGGGTAGAGACTACAATCTGCAATCTGCATATACGCATAAACATATCTAAGAGCCTATACATATCTAGGAGTAACTACAAATATCCCTTTCAGCAGCATTCACTCTAAACTATGGAGGCCATTTCATTTACTTCTTAGTATCTCAGCGGTACGACAACATCGGATTTGCCCGTAACCTAGATGGAGGAAGCTTCTAGCACTCAGTGAATTGAACTAGAAAGTACAACGTGGTACAACTTTTCTAGAGATACCAAATAAACTCCGAAGGGATTCAAAAAACAAATTTAGAGCTTGAGTCTTGAATTTTGGCACACACTGTCATATGCAAATAAGGTATTGTCGACAGTTTTAAGGAATAAGTAATTGGTCTCTCATAGTCAGCTTTGACTGTAGCATATATTCTCCTACTATCGCTCCCGCCTCGACTCTTCGACTTGTTTTACCTAATCTATCTGGCAGTGGAAATGGCTTGCATGTTCTTGGTAGAAATATATATAACAGAGAAGAATCATAGGAAAAAGCATAGATGGGAGGAGAAAAGAATAGAGAAGTGTAGACGAAAGAAGTATAAAGAGTAAATATAAGGAAATATAGAATGGATAAGCATATAAGTAAGAAAGTATAACCAGTCGGAAAGGCTACAGTCGAAATCGACTATGAGAGACCCTTTACTTATTCTTCAAAAATGAAATAACAGTTACAAACTTACAGACTTATATATAAACCTAAATAAATTTGACGCTGCTCAGCATAGCTTCCGATTAATTGAATATAATCGTTTATGTTAAACTTGAATCGTTAACATACAAATGTTAATCTTAACATACAAATGTTATGTTAATATACATGTATGCAATGCATACATACTTTATTAAATATAATACATTGGCATTTATGGTAGAATTTGTTTATAAAAATAAAATATTGTTTTATTTTATTTTATTACTGTAATTATAAATTTAAAATATAATAAAAAAAAAAAAAAGCGTGCCTCTTGTAGGTCTCGAACTCCAGACCATTGCGGCAATGAAGCCATTGTCGATTATTTAACAATTTTTAAAAATAGAAAAAAACGTGTCACAGGCAGGGAACGAACCCAAGACCCCAGCGCAAGATTTCGACATTCTAACCACTGCACCAACGAGGCCATATTCACAAGTTTGTCAATTACTAGTTTTCTACAGAAGTGCAATTAATAATTCAATGCTTTAAGTTGCTGCCTGCACATTTTCTGCCATTGTATATTCGATAATTTGTTTGCTTCAAATCTCCGGTGTTTATTGTCCGATTTTGATGAAATTTTCAGTATGCATTGAAAGGAAAGTAAATTTTTTGAATGCCGATTTTGGAACTTGTTTTTCCGATTTTTGGGGGCGGGAGGGGGCGTGGCAAAATTCTAAAACAAACTTGACCTTTTCGGGGGTCACAGGAGTATTGTCACCAAATTTGGTGACCCTAGCTCTTATAGTCTCTGAGATCTAGGCGCTCATACGCCAGCACAGACGGACAGACGGACATGGCTATATCGACTCGGCTGTTGATACTGATCAAGAATATATATACTTTATGGGGTCTGCCGGACTTCCTTCGACCTGTTACGCACATTTTTTTTTGACAAACTTAATAGACCCTATTTATTTTAAAGGGTCGAATAAGAAGAATTGTAGAAAGAAGAAGTATGAAATGGAGAAGTACAGATGGTTTGTAGAAAAAACATTGTTTAACATTTTGAGATAACTTAACTTCTTTTTGTAAACGTCAACAAATATTAAATGCTTTCAGGGTTGCCACCTAGCAAATTATTGCTTTCGACATGTCTATCAATTGCCTCGGATATTCATAAACATTAATTGAACAACTTGACTGCTTAAAAATCCAACAGAAAATTGTCTTTAATAGGTTTGCCAAATGTTTTCCATGCCACCACGCTTAGGTAGTTTTGGTGTATAAATGTCAATATATACGGACAAACTTAGCCTCTTCAACTGTCAACTTAACGAGCCGCAGTAATCAGCTTATGACCAAAAATGTCTCCTCATAACTTTCAGGGATTAAATAAATACTTTTTGTACAGCAGTTAAACTGTTTTGCCAGCAGCTTTAAACAGGCATTTTCGAGTTAAAAATAAGGTTGATACTATAGAACAAATTGGTCGGGCTAGCAAGTCATATAATAACAAAAGGAAGACATGAATATTTGTATGCTGAGCGAAATAATTATTCAACTAGCCACTTTTTAGATTTTCAATGTCAAAAGTCGTTAATTTGCCAAAACTAAGGAAAACTATCTGATCATCCACTATGTGCCCATCCCTGCTATTGAAAACTCGTTCTACATATGTATCTTAGAGAATACAATAACTAGAGCAGTGTCAGGCAACGTCATATGCCCGGCGCATAGGCTTTCGTTCTAAAGCAGCGCTGCCCGAACACGTACAGTATAAATTTTCGTGTGGCGTCGCTGCTACGACATGTTTCTGTTAAGTCGCTGTCGTGGCGCTGTTATGGCGCTGTTTCACTGAAATATCACTATTGAGGCGAAGCAAAATGAATCAGCTGCTGATCAGCCATTGGTGATGCTACGCTGCACAATTTTGACGAATTATACATTGTATTCACATGAAGTTTTTGGAAAGGTATTCTTTTTTATACAATTTAAGACCAATATATAGCCGACTTAATGCGAATCAAGAATATAAAGAGGATATAAATGGGGATGACATAGTAAAAACATTTCAGCTTGACTTCTGTTATCATTCTGTTAACTCGCACACTAACGCAATAAAACATATGGGCATTTCCATGATGTCGAACGTGACCATCGTACACATTAAAAGTGAATAAAAAGGCAAAATAAAATCGATTTTTATTTTGACGACTGATTCAGTATATAGCTCTTAATTAACCATACAATAGGTGCTAAGGTCGATTTTAGGGAGGCTTTCGTTTTTATGATAATTGCAAAAAATCAAGGGATTCGCACGTGACAAAAACAGAAGTGGTCTTCGTCGCCAACAATTTAAACGCCGTTTTCAGCGAAGTCTGAGGCAATATTTTAACTTATATAATTTCAAAATGTTGTGCATAGATGCCTCTTAAAACTGATAGTAATTTTACCCAAAAATTATTTATAGTTTTTTTTATAAATTCAATATTAAGCACTGTCGCACGTGACACCGAAATATTCGATAATGCAAAGCAGAAATGATCGTAACTTGCAATCGCATACTTTCTTATACATTATTTTTTGACTCTTTGTACCTTTCCAAAGATTTGGAGTACCATAAGACAGTGCATAATAACTTGTTCTAAGAATATGTATCAAAACAAAATGTACACTAGAAATGCCCAAATGAGAAAAGTTGCGCTAATTTGACTGTACATCCCAATATCTCGAAACGGGTTATGAATAGAGATGAAATTTTGTTACATTAGTTAAATTTCACTATTTTCCTATACAAATATCGACTAAACACCCTATTTTTATAATGAAACAAGTTGTTTTTAAACACTTTGAATGTTTTGGTCTCGATGGAAATGCCCATATGACTGTGTTGGTGCCGACCACTAAGCTAGACTAACAAAAATTGGCAACCACAAACTAAAACAAGCGGAACAGTCGGGACCCCGACCGTAATATACCCTGTGGGTCTACAGGAACCCGTTCAAATTCACTCCAGATGAAATTCTCTAGTAGTTCTTTATTTTTTAATTTGTGGGCGAAGGGGGCGTGGCATCGTGATAAAAATTTCTGGACAAATCAAGCTCAAGATACTCATCGTATGTGCCAAATCTCAAGTCTCTAGCTACAAAACTGCCCTTGGTATGAGGTTTTTGAGCTACAAAACTGCTTGCTTTATAAGCTTTTACTTAAATTGTGGGCAAAGAGGGCGTGGCATCCAAAAAAAAAGATAAACTTGATCTGCCTGCAAAAATTTCCAGTGCTGGGACACCAAGTTCAAGCTTCTAGCTCTTACCATCTCTAAGATCCTTTCGTTCATACGGACGGACCGACGGACCGACAGACCGACCGACAGACGGACAGACATGGCTATATCGACTCGGCTATTGATGCTGATCAAGAATATATATACTTTATTGGGTCGGCCATGCTTCCTTCTGCCCGTTACATATTTTTAACAAACTTAATATACCCCCACAGGGTATAATAAGACTCGTTAAAAATGTTTCCCATGCCCTTTTTTACACCCGGATTTCGTCAAATCAAGTAGCAGTTACTGTATTAGACTTAAAGGCTTATCATTTTATTATCCTCAGAAACAACAGTGTTTTCAGATTTTATGTTATCAATCATTTTACCTAAACACATCACGATTGAATATATATTAACGGACGCTATTAATGTTTTAAGTTTTTAAAAGTATGTAATATTTTGTGAACCGTTAAAATTTAAAATTTATATATACAATTAATATATAAATAAATTGAGGAACGGGTAACTCATCGTCGAGGACTTTACTCAACTTTTAAGAAAAACCAGTCGGAAAAGCTACAGTCGAAGTCGACTATGAGATACCCTTGACTTATTCTTCAAAATGGAAATAAGAGTAACAGTAATAGTTTACAATAGTAATAGTAATAGTTAACACAAACTTGACCTGCTTATCCCATAGACGAACCACCATACCAAATTTTGTGACTCTAGCTCTAATAGTCTCTGAGATCTAGGCGCTCATTCAGACAGCCGGACAGCCGGACAGACGAAGATGACTATATCGACTGGGCTAGTGATGCTGATCAAGAATATATATACTTTATGGGGTCTGCCAGACTTCCTTCGACCTGATACGCACATTTTGAGAAAAAAGTTCAATGAGTTAAAAGCTTTAATTTCTTCTTGAAGAACTGTTATTAGGTTTCGTTTTTCGGTTTCAGTAAATTAAAGATTAATAGCAATGCTTTCGGTTCATTAACTGCTAAAACCGGTCCACTAACCGCATCGAATTCAAACCTATTCGAATATATTAGAGGTTTGCAATATTTAGCTTTTTAAAGTGTTGCCAACTCACCCGTTTCGATAGTTGTGCCGTTTGCTGTAATTGTTGCACCTGTGGGGTCTTGGTTGTCCTCCCGACTGGTCAGCTCACCGATATAATCGTCAGATGTGTTGCTGCTGCCACGTGCAACGTTTGGTGGCGACATGGCAGCCGTCTCTTCGACCTCGACAAGAAAGTTGGTGCCGCCCTTCCAGCCGGATCCCCATTCTGCAAGTCAATTTTTGATTGAGTACATCAATCGTGTGGCATGCGGCATACGGCAAGTTTACTCACCTTCCGAGATGCCAGTCGAAGTGCTGACCTCCTCGGCGAATGCTGTCAGCTTAACAACTGCAAAAAGAAAAGAAAGACAGAGAAAGTGTGAGAAAGAGATGAATGGCAGCAAGACAAACGATAAACTTCAACGTATGGCAAGTGGCAAATGTTGACTTGGCTTGCCATTGATTGCCTCTTTCTTTTGCCACAATCTTTGCCTTGGCCAACAGCCAAAAGACTTGACAAAAAAGTTTTGCCAGAAAAGTTGCCAACTCGGTCATGTGTTGTTGCAACAACAGCTGTGTGGTCTCAACTGTGATGCATCAGCTGTGATAACTGCATATTGACACACTTCTCAAAGTCAATGTGTGCCATGCCACACAGTTTAGGCATCTCTGTTGATGGACTTCTCAACAGTTTCGCAAGTGTCACAAAAGTGTGCACAGTTTGCCAATATCTTTGACTGTGCTTAGACTCTGTATTACAAAAGTATTAAGGGTCTATTAAGTTAAATTTGTTAAAAAAGAAATCAAGTAAGTCTGGCAGATTCCATAAAGTATATATATATGTATATATATGCTTGATTATCAGTCGAGCCGTTATAGCCATGTCTGTCTGTCCGTCTGTCTGTCCGCCTGTCCGTCCGTCAGTATGATCACCTAGATCTCTGTGACTATAAGAGCTAGAGACACCAAACTTGGTCTCCCTATATCATAAACAAAACGGGATTGTCTTTGAATTTTGCCACGCCCTTGAGAATACGTTTTCGGTTTTTACATATCGATTTAATAGAACAATTTTGAAGGTAGCACTTGAATTTCGACACGCGTGATAAACATTGGAGTACCTAAATGTCCTGAAAATTTCATTGCGATCGAAAAATAAACTCGAAAGTTATCTAAGAAACAATTTAACGAAGCGTCGGGCCAAAGGAATAAGATGACAACAGTGCAGTGTACAGAAACAGGGTAACGCGGTCTCTCACAGTCGGGTTCACTCGACTATAACTTTTCCTACTAGTTTTGTATATATTTGACCAGCTGCATTTTATTTTCCCACCTGAGGATAGAGTTTTGACTTTACAAACGTGTATCTATAAATATTTATCACTGAGCTTTCAAAATGCATTTAAAATTCATCGACTGGAACAGTACAAAGTTTTATTCAGCAGTTATAAAATTATTTGTCTTCTTCTTTGACCTTAAAATACTCACAATACACAAAAATACAGTTGGAATAAGGAATGAATAGCGATGATACCGATAGTGCATCGATACAAAGAACCAACATTTAAGTACTATCGTTTTGTACTTTTGTACTCATATCCATGTTGTTATATTTACAATGCAATGATTTTATTATCATATATACTATATATATTTATATATTAATAAATTTGTATTTTCTTGTTTATTTAATATTCTCATCTCTTAAATCTCTTTTCTTTTTGAATGAAACTTTTGATTCACATTTAAAATATGCCAAAATTAACATATACTGAGTCCTTGACTTTGAGATATCCATTATTCACTTTAATTATATTTTAATTGTATTTATGATTTTTAAACTGCGACGTATTACAAATTATTGGGTATAAACGGCGCCAGTCCAGCAGTTTTGGAGTCTCTAGCTTTTTGAAAACATTGAAACAAAGTTCAATTCTGTAGGCTTCAGAGAATTCTTTGTGCCAATTTTAGTTGATCTAGAGACTATAAAAGCTATATACATATATATATATATATATATATATATATTACAACGAATACAATATTCCCTTGCCCTCTAAGCGCAGCCAACTTAACTTCACAGAACAAACAGTGTAGTGTTGCCAGATGGCTCAAGTATCAAGTTTAGAAAGCAACCTATTTAATTGGTTTATCCATCGCCAGTTGGAATTTAGAATTCATTTAAGCGCTGCCAACTTAAACATGCGCAAGATAATAACAATCAATTAAGTATATAAATTTAACGCTCTACAAATATCAAAACCTGTATTTCATTTAGAATTTACGGTATATTCAATTGCAGCCCACTTAACAATAATCAAAAATTTTTAATTAATATTTCCGCATTTTGGGGTAACAATTTTCCAAGTTCAGCGGTAAACTCACAATATACTCAAGCGCAGCCAACTTAACTTCGCAGAACAGAACAGTGTAGTGTTGCCAGATGGCTGAAGTAACAAGTGGCAATATTATTTTGCGCTAATTCAATTGCATTTTCAATTATAACGAAACGCATTTCAGCTGTAATCTAAGGTAAACTTTTGACATGCAACTGAAAACTGTAACTTGAAAAGTTACCTTAGTGTGGGATACAGAGTGCTTCATCAAAAATTGTAGAATGACTCCTGCGAGTGCCACATGCCACACAACTGGCATTTCACATGTGCAACTTTAAGTTGCATGCGGCGTGTCTACAAAAAGCAAAACAGACTCGAGTGTGAGCTGGCTGCTAAAACTTGCAAAGTGCTTGTGTCAGACACCAGGCAATAAGGAGACACTTCGGAAGTTATTGTACCCTGTAAATATTGCATGTCGAGTAGGCTTAGACTAATGATAAAACTATAATTTAGTTAAATAGATAGGTAATTTCGGTATCTGTTACTTTCTTTTAAAGCTATGCTTGATATGAGTACGAATTATTCACATTTGTCAAGTAAAAATAATGCTATAAAGGAGAAACAAATATTTAATCAAGTAAAACGATAGATTTAATAGAAATAAGTAGGAAAATACTTAATATAAAATCGGCTAGCGGGATTTCACAGAAAGTACACTCAGAAGACGTTCGAAAAGTCTTTGAGCAACATTTTAAAATTTGTAACTAGCTTTAAAATTTGAAAATACTAAATTACTAAAATAAAATACATGAAATTCAGAATTTAGACTTTAGAAATTGTTTCTAGAATAAGATAGTAATTTCAATGTATGTAAGAATTTAAGTTAAGTTTTGAGTAGGAAATATTTCAGTTATTCATGTATAAAAATTTGCCTTTTTGCCCCTTTGTTTTTCCACAATCTTGAAAAGTATTAAAATATATATACATAAAAAGATCACATATTTTAAATGACAATGAATAAAACTTTTCATTGGTTATTAAATTGTTTCTTATTTTATTATAGTTGCTTATTGCATTTAGAAGTTAAGAAACTAAATAACTAGATTTAATAGGTCGAAATATTTTTGAAAATAAGAAAAAAAACCAAATTTGTGCAATATTTTCTTTATCAAAACAATTGTTTTAACAGCTGTTAATCTAAAAGAGCATTGACAGCTCAGTTAAATTTGACTCTGACTATCTCAATGTCTGGATTTCAGAGACTTTAAAATCTATAAGGATTTTGATATAGATAGAAAGAAAAGCAAATCCCATATTTTAGACTATTTTGACACTTTGATATCAGATAGTCGAACTAATATGGCTCAATCGTAGAAACTACTTGTAAGATTTAGATAGATAAATTGATGAATAATTTAATTAGACAACAAGATAAGTAAATAAACTTAAAAATTTATAATAATAGATCATTGATCATTGCGTTTTCTTTCACTTAATTTTTAAATATATCTCAGAAATGAACTATGCGAATTTTCTTAACTTAAATGCTGAGCTTCAGCAGATTTAGAACAAATTGCTTAAAGTTTTTCGGTCTAGATATTTCAATACCAGACTATAAGAGGTTGTTGAATATATGATTACTTTCTTTATTTACTCCTACACAATATTTAAGTGATATTCCTTAACATTGATCAAGAATATTAGTCTTAAGTATCTTTGTCTATTTAATAAGACTACTTTAGAAAAAAATACAAAAAACACAATTTTACATTAGAGATGTGTTTTCTAATTTTAAAAACTCTTTTTTCCATGCATACTCAAGACAAAATATCTCTAAAAAAAATTAAAAAGGCTTTGATACTTTTTATTTAAACTGCGAGTTTCATTACAATCAGGAAATAAACAATTTAATTATTTATTTTTGATAGAATAGAGGAATCAGTTTATTAAATGTAGAACGCGCTTGACTTTCAATATGTTTTAAGTTAATATAGACAGGCTAATTAAGTACAGGGTATCTCATAGCCGAGCGTAATTAATTGTTGTTGCCCTTTGTGTATTCGAGTATATGGTAAAACTTGAGGCGCAACTTTTGGCACTTTGTTTAGTGCATTAAAAGTTACAACGTAGTTAGGAAAAGTGGGCAACAAAAACGAGGTCTGAGAGGGGGTGGCTGGGCAAAAGGAAAGGGGGCGTGCCACTACTAAGTGGCGCTGTGTTGTGATGATGATTTATGAGGCAACCGCAAGAGCAGCCAAAATACCATCAATTTAACGTTTCCCAAAATAAAGTCAAAGGCAGTCTCAGCTTCATTGACCTTGACAGACATTCAGCTGGCCAATTAGGGCTACCCCTATGTCAAGTGCCACCCCCCCCCCCACCCCCCCCCCCCCCCAAACACAATCTCTCTCGCTCTCTATGGAATAGGTAGCATTTAATTTATTTATTTACTTGCTGCTCATTTGGTTAATTTGCTTAATTTGCTTAATCTACGCACAAAATGAGCTAATTAACATGCACAAATTATGCGCAATTCCCTAACTGGGCTAAAGATCTGGCCAAATGGCGATAGAAGAAAATGAAGCAGAAAGTGAATACAAAATAAAAAGAAAAACAAAATAAAGAGATAACACGCACACACACACACATGGCCAAAACATTAGCATTATTTTCGTGGAAAACCCACTTCAAGTATAATGAAAATTCCTTGTAATTTATGAATGAAACTGTGCAGAAAAATGTAAAGTGTGGAAGAAAAAAGTAAGAAAAGAGAACAAGTAGATAACAGAGAGAAAGAGAGAGAGAGAGAAAAGTGAAAAAAAAGAAAGTGCAGCAGCAGGAGCTAAAAGTGCAGTAAAAGTGAAAAGCATTTGATAAGTTGAGGTCGAAAAAAAGGGTGAACCGGAACGGAAGTGCAGGTACAATCAGTGTGTCAGTGTGTGTTGTTGTGGTGTGTGTGTGTTGTTGTTGTTGTTGCTGTTGTTGTTGTTGTGGTGTGTGTCACCAAGGGTAAACCGGGCAATTAAATGCTCGTTAAGTCAAAAACCAGCAGCAGAAACAGCAGCAGGATGTTGAGCTCCTTTCTAATTACTTAACGCAATTGCAGTGCAGCCAAAAAAATAATAAAAACAAGCACCGTATGTGTCACACAAAAAGAAACACGACTAGCTAGTTACTCTGCAAGTGCAAATGAAGAGGAAATAAATAAAATTTCAGCGGCTTTTCTCTATCGATTCTTTGCTTTTTTAGTCAGAACTGCATAAATTTGCTTACCCAATTCTTATGAAATTTTCAGAATATACACAGCTTATATACTAATATTAGAGTTAAGCTAATTGAAAGAATATACATATGTACTTCGTATCTTTTAAATAGAGATTATAATCAATGCTAAGTGAATAAACATAAATAGAGTTGAATAAACATATATGTATAACTAAATTCATATTTATTTAAGTAACATATATATTTTTTATATTCTCAGCATGCTCTAAACTACTCAATTTACAGGGTATACACACATACATATGTACTATATATGGAAAAAAAGCAATTACATTTTTGCGCAATTCACAAATGACAAATGAATTGTGACTCAGAGCGAATCATTCACACACAAGTTGCTGCCACACGTGCATAAAAACATATTATCTTCTCCTCCCAACTTTCACAGCCCGCTCCTTCGACTTTTTTAATCGAAATGTTTCGATACAAAGGTATCGACTTCAGATTGTCGTTTCAATTATGAGTAAATGTACTCCAGAGGCAGACAAAAGCGAAGGAATCCATTGCCGTTTAATAATTCATAAAGAACGCAGACACAGACATGCATACACACACACACACATACACACACACATACACAGATGAGACATATGTATGTATGTAGTATATATATTGAACTGAAAGTAAGAAATAATATTGATTTTCTATGTATTGCAGTACTCAGACTTACGCACAGTCTAAAACATTCAACATCAAGCTAACAAGTAATATACAACACATATGTACATACACACACAACTTATGTATTGTTTATTTAACATGACATATGCAAAAGTTACAAAACGGGGAAAAGAACAATAACAACACAAGAAGAAACATGAAAGAAAATTGTTTAGCTTAGGAAGAAGCTTGAATGCTCTTCAAATATTTCAATAATAAGAGTATAAAGAAATCTATTGATCTTTAATAATTGAAGCATATGCTAAAGTTTTTTTTTGCACTAAATTAAATTCTCAACTACTCAAAAGATAATTAGAGTTTGTCCCTAAAATAACAATAGATTGATATGAATTTAAAATGATTAATAGATGTAGATTTAAAATAAAATGTTTATGTTTATACACACTGCAATAGATCAAATTAGAAATACAGGTAGAGCTGAAGTTAGATGCGTAGATATGTTTAGATACATGTGTATGTAGTATAACTATATACTATATATATATCTATACAATTTCGAACTTTAATAAATTCACATAGGACTAACTAATTATTTAGTTGTATAGAAACTTTATAGCTAAACTTGTTCGTTTCCTATAGCTTAAAAAATAGAATTAAAATCAATTTAAAATATATATAGCTTTATCATATAAATGTTGCCTTAAGAAAAGTTAGACTGTCATACTTTTTTAAAATATATAAAATCTTTTGAACAGCGTATTAAATTAGTTTTAAATTTTTAAGGATTACCCATTAAAAAACTCAATTTTAAATATTTATTACTTAATGTTAAAGCTTATATTTAAGTATGTAATCAATGTTCTCTTAATAATTGTGTTCATATATAAATATAAGTTTATTTAAGATACTGCTTCTTCCTTTCTATGGCAACCATAATAATTAAACAATATCTCAGTTGATTTCAAAATAAATTTTTCAATAGTTAAAAATCTTATTAAATGCAAAGTAATTTTAAAATAATAACTGACACACAATAATAGGACTATTGTTCGTATAATATGTATAGTCAACACTTTTAAACCACAATTAACAAAACTTATTTCTTTGTTGCTTCTTTAACTATCTATGCTACAGTTAGTCAAGTAATTCTGTTGACCAAATATCTTTTTACTTGTGTATTTTATTATATTAAAATATTATTATAATTGCTTGTGGTGCTTAGAACAGGTTAAAGAACGTATGATGAGATCCTCTGGGCTTAACAATTATTTGTGATTATACTTTATAATTTCCCCAACTCTGTATGTCGCATATTGTGCCATAAGTCTAGCATACCCGCCTGCAAAACGAGTTACACAAAATATTTGATTTGATTTAAGATGATTTCGAATATATTCGAGTATACGCGAGTGAATGAACACACATATTAGTTGAACAGGATATTGAGTGCCTACCTTCCTATCAAAGGGCATAGCTGGGGAGGTCTCTTCCTCTTCCTCTTCCTCCCCTCTCCCTTACCAACAATCCCTTAAAGCACGCGGCTTTCAATTTAATGGGACAGCCACAAAAGCAGCTGCTACAGCAACAACAAAAAAAAGAAGAAGAGAATGTTGCCACGTAGAGGGAGCATCATAAAACGCACAGTGCTGGTTAAGTGGTCAGCCCAGGGGGGGGGGCACTAAGGAGATAGAGGGGCGTGGCACTACTTGAAGGCTTAATTAATGTTGTTGCTGTGGCTGCCGCGGTGCATAAATTGAATTTTCCACGACGAACCCAACTGTACTGGCAAAACACCTGGATTATTGCAGTTGTTGCTGGGCTAGTACCAAAGGCTGCCACATGCCACATGAGTTATGAGCTTAAAAAAAAAATTAATTCTCATAAAATGTATGTGGGTTCATAAGAAAAACTCTCATATATTTATGACTATGAATATTCAGGAAATAGGAAAAACGTTGACTTTAAATTTGTATTATGAAAACTAATTTGATCGACTATTTTTAAAGGAAATAAAAGTAGTTATGATATAATAATTATATATCAGTATTAAGTTAAAAACAGATTATATAACACTTATTTTATATTATAGTAGTACAAATTAAGCATGACGATGTTTATAATAAAAATTTCAACTAAAAATGTATTGCACATATTAAAAATAATTCCACTTTTATATTATATTTTAGTTATATGGCCTAAGTTGCTTTAGGTTTAAAACCATTTGTAATTTATAATTAATTTCCACTCTACAAATATACATATAATAATAATATTATTTTATTATATTATTTCTTTATATATTTACAATTTTATATATTAGAAACTAGTTATTTTAAAAGCATTAGGGTGCCCTGCCAGTGTCGGATATGCCTCCTTTCATGCGTTACACATTTCGCGACAATATTATAATACCCTCTGCATGGGTATAAATACGAGTCTTGCTATGATCTTTAAATAAAACAAGCCGGAGAGTCGAGGCGTTAGCGATAGTAGAGAATGATATGCTACAGTTGAAGCCGACTATGAGAGACGCTTTTCTTATTCTGTATAACTCTTGACTATTCCTATGGCAACAAGAGTATGCTATAGTAGTCTGATCATGATCATATTTCCCAAAATATATTAGGATGATAATATTACTTATATCTGGTGTATTTGGTCCGGATATTTTGGAAAACTATAAAGTTGTCCGATGTTTTGTCCGATTGTTGCTATATAATATATTGGTCCGAATTGAATCACATTTTTCCAAAGTATTATTAGCGTAAATTTACTATGTAAAACTTGCAAAGTTTGGAAAATTTGCATATGATAGTATTAGGAAAATAACCAGTGCCACATCCAGCTTCATCAGACACATTTTCTATAGATTATATAATGCCAATACAAAATCTAGATCCAAATATCTTGTCCAGATCTTGAGGTTTTAATTAATTCTTCCTTTGGCCCGACGCTACGTAACTTAGTGAACCATTCCTAGTGAAAACCTTCCTAGTTTATTATCTGATCGCAATGAAATTTCCAGGATACATTGGGACTCCGATGTTTGTTCCGTGTGTCAAGGCTCTAGATGCAAACTTTAGTAATTTAAAGAATTTAAAAAAAATGTTGTTTTCGATTTTCGGAGGCGGCAGAACTCTAAAACAAACTTGACCTTTGTCGAGGCCTCAGGAGTATTGTTACCAAATTTGTTGACGAAAGTTCTTATACTATCTGAAATCTAGGTTTTTATAGAGAAGGACTCGGCTACTGATGCTGATCAAGAATATATTACTTTAAGTGGTCTGCCAGACATCCTTAGACCTTTTGTCCCAACTATAAGATATCCCGCACTTGATTCTAGAAGTTAAGTTTAACTTTTCATTTTTACAATAATACTTCGGAATACTTATTTGTACATACATTACGTACCTTTTTCTGACAAACTCAATAGTGCCTTATACTTTTTTAAAGTAAAGCGTCTAAAAATTGAAATTGAAATATAGCATCATCATTTTTGTATTGTTATTAAAAGAGGAGTTCTATCAAAAATCTTTTAAATCTGTAAGTAATTCCTTAATTTATATTTAAATAAAAAAATGATAATCGTTACGGTCCTTGGCAAAACACCTGGATTAATGCTGTTATTGTCGGGCAATTCCCGAAGGCTGCCACATGCCGCATGCCACATGCCACTTGTCGCATCAGTCGGCTAACGATTTGATGAACAATGTCAAACATCGCACTTGGCTCAAAGTACGTCAAGGCAAATTAACAACTAAATAGTTGCGCCCCGTTGTCATATGCATAACGATCATGCAGCTTATGCCGCATGCCGCATATGCCACATGTGATATTTAAACCGATTTTCCCAATGCGGAAATACCAAGCGGCATTTCCCGTTTCGAGCTGCCCCGCCGTCGCCTGGCCGCCAACTTGCCACAATCGGTGGAATGGCCCGACGGATCAACAAGTGGACAGAGTCGCAATCGAAGCAGAGAGCGAGATGGAAATAACGTTGCAGTGAGTGAGCGGGAAGGCGATAGCTACCTGGCAACGTGGCCAGAGTTTTATGGCCGCAAGGAGTTGCCCGGCCTAAGGACATTCCGCAAATGCAATTCGTAAACAAAAGCGTCAGGCAAATCACAAGATTTACGCACATTTCCAACAACAACAGCAACACACATTTTTATAGTTTTGTTTTTGCATTTCGTCCTTTTTTCAGGAAGTAAGCCACAAAAAAAAAGAGAAACAGAAAAATTAGCAGAAAAAAAAACTAGGAAAAAATGAACAATCAATCAATCGAAAACTGTCCAGATGTGCAGTGAATGTAGCTAGTAGTAGCTACACTTTCCCTATCTCTCACTCCATGTATATTTCCGTCTCTCTCTTTATTTTTTACTGCTTTCCCTTTCGATTGCCCGAACATGTCCTCGCTGGATTGCATACAATTGTTTTACCTCGCCTTCACTTGCACTTGTCCCTACAAAAACCAGTCGGAAAGGCTACAGTCGAAGTCGACTATGAGAGACCCTTTACTTATTCTTCTAAACGGAAATAAGAGTGACACTAATATATAGTACCCCATAGCGCGTTGTTACGTCAACATGCTCTTCTTCTTCCTTTGGTAATATTGAGTTTTGAATAACTCCCGAGTTTATTATCCGATCATGATAAAATTTTCAGGATTCATTTTCCACCCCGATGCTTGTCCTGTGTGCCAAAATTCAAGGCTCCAGTTTTAGAATTGACCATTATATGGGATTTTAAGTTTTTTTTGAATAACTTCCGATATTATTATCTGATCGTGATGAAATTTTCAGGATACGTTAGGACCCTGATTCCCGTCCTGTGTTTCAAAATCCAGGACTCTAGCTTAAATATTTTTCATTTTATGGGATTTCAAAATTTTTGTTCTCGATTTACGGAGGCGGAAGGGGGCGTGTCAAAATTTTAAGATAAACTTGATCTGCTTAGCCCATAGACGAACCACAATACCAAATTTGGTGACTCTAGCGCTTATAGTCTCTGAGATCTAGGCGCTCATACAGACAGACGGACAGACGGACAGACGGACGGACGGACAGACGGACAGACGGACATGGCTATATCGACTCGGCTGGTGATACTGATCAAGAATATATATACTTTATGGGGTCTGCCGGACTTCCTTCGACCTGTTACGCACATTTTGACAAACTTAATAGACCCTTTTTTACTTTTTTTTCAAAAAGTAAAGGGTCTAAAAAAAAACATTACATATGAAAATCTCAATAAAAAAAAAAAAAAGAATCTCCAATTTTGTTTCCATTCTATGGATTTTGGGTTCGGGGCACGTTCCGACCTGTATATTAAGTGTCCTTCTTTTGCATCGCTGTGATTTTGTTTCAAGTGTGTTGCTACCCTGCACAATTACCACGAAAAGGGTGTGACACATTTGCTCTCGGTGGGCGTTCTTCGTGCTCTCCTTGTTTTTGTTCTTACGTTGCGCGAATCTTCGAGAGTTTTCTAGAGCTTCAACAAGGAGAGTTCCTACATAGCTAATCGCTAAGTCTTTAATTACTATAATTACAGGATAACTAGACTATTGTTGCACTTCTTTTTCTCTATCTTACAATCTTGGCAAGTTTTCCAGAGGGTGGAAAAATTGCTTAAGCATTGTTAAACGCAAAATATTTAATTAAATTTTCAGGGTATTTTTTTCATGATATCTTTTAACTTTGTCTTTTTGTACTTCCTACATTAACTGAAGCTTTGTGAGTTTCCTAAAAGCACAAAAGAAAATGTATCGGTCTTAAAAAATGATATTTAACTCTTACATCTTTACAGGGTATCTTTGCAATAGACTATTGAATTTATAAAAGTACGTTTGAGAATTTGAATTATAACAACAGGGTATTTATTTTAGCAACATTGAGCTGTCAGTTAAGTTGATTAGAGTATAATAATCTTTAAGCCTTAACAGAGTATCTTGAGAGACAAACTAATCGCAAGGCATATTTTTTATAGGATATATAACAAAGTTCTCATTATATACACGACTTTTCGCTTCGAGAATTGAATGATAATTTATGTAAATAATTTAATAATTTACTATTTAAAGGGTGTTTTAAGATATAATTGGTATCATAAATTTAGTACTTTCTTCAACAGCAACTATTTCTTAAACTTATATATTTACAGGGTATCTCTTGGCTTGGTTTCATGTACTCTCATTGCTGCCCCATTTCAGCTTGTGTCAATGGCATTTCAATTTGTTTGTTCGCTTCAAGGCTGTCAGTGCAACAGTCGCTGATGTTGCAACTCTGCTTCTATTTGCTCTTTGAGGGGGGCAACTCTGAAATCAGCTGGCGTTACTAATTGACAGGCAATGTCGACAGGACAATCGACATCAGACCTCTGAGAGATTGTAAATGCATTTTTAGTTATATTAGCTGAAGACCTATCCATTTTAAAGTGCTCCCATTGAGGTTGATTGTCAGATGACGTGACTGCTAATTGTCCAATGATTAAGTGGAAAGATTGTAAGAAACTGATGCAAAATCAAGGAGCATTAAAATGTCAATTAATCGCTTGAATCGTTAAGAAAATGTGCAACAATTTATAGCAAATATATATGTGTAGTTATTTAAGTGTATGAGATAAAGAGATGACTTTTGAACTAGAAATTAAGTAAAAATAGTCATTAATAGTAAATGTAAAATATCCTGCATTTGATTCTAAATTGATTTGTTTAATTGCAAAAACGAACTAAGAAATCTAAGGCCCGATTTGTCATCTTACCGATACAGCCTACTTTATGAACATGTTACTTTACCATAAATATAGGATTTAACATATTTCGTTTTCTTATCTTACCCTTTTCAAAATATTTAATAATGTGAGATATAAATTAAAACGGAGTAGGCTAACGTTAAGAACTTACAGACAGGATGAGGATAAGTTATCGAGAGGCTGGCACTAAATTTATGACAAGAAAATCAAATTTCTCTTATCGGTAGGTTTATCTACACTTTAAGACAATAGGCAAGATGAGAAATCGGCCCTAAGAGTTTGAGATACCTTGTACATTTATAGTTTTAGATAGACGTAATGATTAAGTATAAAATGCATAAAGTACAAGAAGATATTAAAGATTTTGTTTATATATATTGTAACCATTATGAGGTATACTTAATTAGTTACTGAAAGGATTTGAGGTACCCTTCATATATATATACTTTAAGTATAACTTAAGGAACAACATAAGAAATTGATAATGATAATGTCAGAAGTTCATCCAATAGAAACTGATATTATATCATATATTATTATGTAGAAAACAATCAAAATTATAAAAGATCCCAACTATAAGATATCCCGCACTCGATTTTAGAAGCTAAATTGAACTTTTCATTTTAACAATAACTCTCCAGAATACTTATATGTTAGAAATCGGTCATATTTTCTTTTTGCAGAAAAGAATATACAAATTGTCACAACTTTTAGATACTGTAAACTGTTTTTAAGATAATTTGAGATACTCATAGTTCGGGTATAACTTGAGAAAGTCTACTGTTGGAAGTTCATCAAATAGACATAGATCTTAAGATGTATCTTTTAGAGAAAAAGGATTAAATAATGGTGAGAACTATGGATACGCGACAATGCATTTAAAATTAAGCGCTGATACTGCAAAATCTTTGTGTTTACAGACCCAAAGTTTTTCTTTTTTTAGCTGATTTAAAATTTGGATTTAGTACTACTTTGTAATACACTGTTAAAGTCTGGCATGTGCATAATTTAGCTGAGATATGCTTACATTGTCCAACAAGTCACTTTGTATTGCGCATTTATTGGCTTTAAGTAAATCGAGTCAGCTTGAGCTTTATTCCCAAAGGGCAACTGCTTCCGTTTCCGCTCCCCTTACCCCCATTTTTAATCTCTCTCTCTCTCTCTCTCTCTGTTGCTTTATCGAAATGAAATCAAATCACGTGCTGGCCACACAAAGCAAACAATTGTGAAATATCGGAAAATGTGCAACTGCAGTTGGTAGATGTTTGGACAACGTGATGACTTGGTCCCTAACTTGGTTCTATGGCATGGAGACTGCAAAGGTGGGTTTTCCGGATTTCCAAAGTCCGGTTCAGTATTCGACATCCGGTAATTCTCGTACGCACTAAGAAATTGCCGAGCAAAAAAAAAACCCCGAGCTGAATTCCATTTTTCGGATTTGGAAAAAACAAATTGTCAACCACACGATGAGTTTGGCCATAAACAGAAAATGTTCTTCAAATAGCTAAGTGCGAAAGAGAGAGAGAGAGAGAGAGATAGGGGGGGAAATACCAGTTGGCTCGGGAAAAATGCAGCAATTGCGTGTGAAAATGCAACGTTGCACGTTCCACACATTTTCCGGCGATAGTCAAATGAGTTAAGGCCAGTTCAAAAGGCCAAGGAGTCGACATGGGCGCAATGCGAATCCTTTCGACACAAAACAACGTGCCAACAAAGGGGCTGGCCAAAGACATTAGCGAGTGTGAGAAAGTAACGCCTTAACCCTTCAACCTTCACCCTTCACTCTTCACTCTTCACCCTTTGTCCTTTCACCCGTTTCTCTGTTGCCAATTGCAAACTGCAGAAGTGTGCTTCCCAGTTTGTGTTTACCCACAGTTCTGACAGTTCTCATCAGCAAACCCATCGCAATGTTAGATTGTCCATGCTACACACTGAAGGCTTTGCCAGCGACAAGGATTTATTGACTTCCAAGAAGTAAAGGGGCCTATCCCAACAATGCGACGGCCTAAAGACACTCCCCTTATCTGATTCTTTCTTCTTTTATTTAAGAGACCATTTAAATATTTCTTAACTTCGCCAGAAGTGAGCTTTAAGTTCGCTAAAAGTTATTTAAGTTACATTTCTCAAGAATATTTGTCTTAAATATTTAATTTTTAAGAATAAGACGGCTCTAGGATAATGAAATAACACAAAAAATTTGGTTTTCAATTAAGATGTTTTCTCTATATTCAAAAATAATTCATATGAAGCCCAGTTACCTTTTTATTGGCATTGAAAGATATAGAGTTAAATGAATGAAATTGCATTTTATTAGTATTGAAAAAATTGTGCTAAAGAAATGACTTTAAATTATAATTGAAATAAATAATAATATCCTCTGCAAGGGTTAAAAAAAAACAGTTATAAGCAATTATTTTTTGGCATTCAATAATTATTAAAAAAAACTTGATTCATTGATCATTAAAGCTTTGTAATAGTTAATGTAATGAAAGTTTTTGAAGAACAATGAATTTATCCACATATGACGACAAAAATGTAAATAAATGAAACAAGAAAAATGCAAAAAAATGATAAAAATTCAAAATATGAAACTAGATGAATAATATGAAAAAATCAAAAAAATAATGTAAAAAATTAAAATAGTAAAAAATATTTTTTTTAGACTCAATTATTTTTTCCATTTCCAAAACAAACAGCTATAAAACTAAGATTTTTTGCTACCAAAATAGTTATTAGATTTTTCTTTTAAATAATAAATATTATTGATATATCAATTATTTGAGCTTACGGTAAAATATCATTATTTTTCCTGCAAGTTTTCTCAGATATGAACAGGCAACAGAAGTAGAGATTGAAATGGATTATTCTAATGTTTAGATTAGAGATTATCTAGATTATAATGCAATTTACAACTGTAGACTTAGTGCTCAATTATAGAAACTATTGAAATACCCTACTTTAATAAACAAATTCATTTACCAGAAACTAAAGCCACTGTTTTCCCATATAAAGTATAGCTGTAATAGCGCATTAAAATTAAGTTATGCTTATAATTAATGCAAATTTAAACACTGCTTAGCAGGGATTATGATTATACAGGATTTTACAGCATTTGGAAAAGAAAACAACACATAATTACTAGTCAGGACACAGTTAGTTAAGTAATTGTCATCATTATTTAATTTTAAAAGAAATAAAAACGTTTTCTTTGCTATTTTATTATTTTTTTCTAATAATTACTTATGGTGTTTAGATCGGGTTAAAAATAAATAATAAGATCCATTAAATTTGTTTAGATTCTCAATTTAAATTTCTCTTTCTCAATGACACACAGAAATCGACAATATTTTCGTCTCATTGCCTTGAAATGTAGAATTTTGTGGGAAGCAAATTTGTTTGTTGTAAAGAGTATTTCTGAATAAATTGAACGAAGGGGCAACCTTGAAGTGCTGTCATAAGTACATGTAGTTATGGGTCTAAAACAACACAATATGGCCAGAAATAAGCAACGAATGACAAAGTTCCATTCAGAGATTCAAGTGAAAATGTTCGAATGCAGCTCTCAATAAACTCAAGTTATTCGGGCTGATCGCAAAAGGCGCAGCTGTTGACGGACTGTATTCCTGAATACGATTCCGAGTCCTGTTGTCCTGGCCAACTATTGTCCTGGCCATGCACCTTGTGCGACGTCAGCGGCGTCAACGGCGTTTGCACAACAATGGCCAAAACAATATCGCAATGGGCCAAGGTTAGCGCAGTTCGAGCGCCGTCTTAACAAAAATCGACAACACAAAATTGAAATGTATATAGAAAAATACGCGTTATTTCGAATTAAATTAAAGAAATAGAAGAAATCAACATAAGGAGCTGCTCCGATTGCATATAAGAGTTGAATAAAAATAATTAAACCCAATAAATAGTATGGAGAATATGGAAATCTCTGATCTGCTATTTTTATTTTGGATAGAGTATCCCAGAGACAAAATAAACTTTTATTTTTAACTTTTTATTTGAAAAATTATTTGTAATTTGTATCTAAATCATTTGAACTATGAAAATAGCTAATAAAATATTTAAAAATCAATGTACAACTCTAATATTAAATTGTATAATAGTAAAAGTAAAAGTTATATTGCAATTTGACTATTTGACAATTTAATGCACATATCAAAAATACACTATTTGTCACTTTAAATTATTGTAAATTAAAGTTATTTTTCAATTTTTATTATATAATACAAAATATACAAAAAACGCTTTTAGTAAATTATTACAATTAATATATTTTTCTTTTTAAATTTTATTATAACAATTAAAAATTACAATTATGCTGTGATTAGACTTAAAAAATTAAATTTAAATATTTTTTCCCATTTTTATTATTTGCTTAAAGACATTAGTAATTAATTAATTGTTTGCTAAATATCAACATATGATTTTCAATTTATATATTTTTATATCTCTTGACGCCTGGAAAAAAAGGGTTCGGTTTTTTTTTTGTTAGCCCAACATTTGGGATACTTCTGGAAATATATTTGTATATGTGAAAATTGAAGAAATTGAAAATCCATAATCCAAAATGCAGAAATGCATTTTTGGAAACCAAAAGACTGTTATCAAGGTCAGCCAAAGAAGCGCAGGTAGCGAGCCAATGCTTTAAGACAGGCCAGCGAGCACACGTGCACGTTAAATGCAAAACGGGCTAACTGCTTACGGGCCAAATTGTCCCAGGGCCATAAATGCGCTGCGGATTAGCGTCAGGTAATACGTGAACGTGGAAATAATTCTTAGAAATTCGCGAATATCAACGTTGCGCTACCTGCGCTCCTTTTTGGCCAGGAGACTATATAAGAGACAGTGGCAGGAGATGCAGGCCAAACAGTCATAACTGCAGCAGCAACGTGAACAGACGCAGACAGCGAGAGATAAAAATATAAAGTGTTATAAACAAAAGTTATATCTATATATATATATATATACATATTTTAATATGGGCTGTTGTTCGAGCAACTTAAAGTTGGAAATGCAACGCACGTTTGATGGCAGCATTTATGCCTCGAAACGCAGTCGCAGTGGCAGCAACAGCAGTGGCGGTGGCAGCAGCAGCAGCAGCTGTGGTGGCAACAACATCAGCAACAGCAGCAGCAGTGGACTCGGCAGCGCTTGCAGCACGCCACAACGCAATCGCAGCATTTGGAGTCGCAGCCAAACGCGTCCGATTTGTGATGATTTTGCCGAACGGCCAATGGAGAAATCTGGCTGTGAGCCTGGCGGCTTGGACAAGTCCTGTGGTTATTATACTTGCAGCAGTGCCGCCTCAACGCCCAGCAAGCGACAGCTGCGACACACTCAGGAAATGGAACTAAATCAAAGTGAAACGGAGCCGGCGGTGGGAAATTTGGAGTGGGAAATGTTCATGATGCAAAACTCTCAGCGCATAATGCCAAAGACATCGTCACCGATTTGTCAACGTCGGGATGGCACAATGGATTTGAATTCACGATCATATCACAAGTGGCGCAACTATTTGCAGAGCACACCCGCCCATATGTTGCACAATGTCAGCCACATACCGGAGGCCATTGCCGGACATTTTTGTCCCACGGATTTTCCCGCGTTCAGCGATCTCGAGGAAATGGAAAGCGCGGCCAAACGTTTTAAGGTCGATACGGAGGCGCAACCAAGTCTGCAAAATTATCAAATGCGGCAACAACTGACGCATACGATAAGCACAGATCTATGAGTTGCATAAGGATGGGGGAGGACGAGGGAGAGGAGCGTTAGCGAGGGGCGACTCACAAGTTGTGGCAACTCGATGGCTTCGCTTGGCTTGAAGCCGTTTTGCAGTTTGTGCCACAACTGCGGCTACTGGCAACAGGTGTGTCAGTCAGTCAATCAGTCAGTCAGTCAGTCAATCAATTAATCAAACCGTCGCTACATTTTGTATATACTCAGACGACGAAACAACAGCAACAGTTGTTCATCAATTGCCTTAATTGCCAAGCAACAACAACAATTATTTCCTTTATTATTATAAGCAAAAATTTTTTTTTAAATATAATTATTTTTTAAAACATAAAATCAAATTTTAAATGACGAATTTATTAATTTATGACAACGAATAAAATGTGAAATATTGAAAAACAAAAACAACTTGAATTCTCATTGACTTTTTCAATTTTAAATTGATTAAATATCTTTACTGTCCAACAGTGAATTATTGAAAAATAACATAAAGGCGAATTATCATTGAAAATTTCAACTTGAAATCAATTTAATGTCCTCCGCTATCCAACAGGTGTTTCAGTCAGTCAATCAATCAATCAAACAGTCGCCGTTTTGGTTGTACTTGAACAATGACAGGAAAAACAATCGTTCATCATTTGCTTTTAATCTCAAGCAACAAGAACAATTATTGCCTTGCAAATTATTTTTTTTAATATAATTCTTTTATTCAAATTTAAAATCAAATTTTAGGTACTTACAAAATGAATTTTCATTGGCTCCTGCCATTTTAAAATAATTAAATATCTTTCCCTTTCCAAGAATCAATCAAAAGGTCGTATTAATAAAATATGTCGACAAATGAAAGGTGAAATATATACAAAAAAAATAATTTTTACTTGCTTCTTCAATTCGAAATTAATTAAATAAACAATAATGTAGTGTATATTGTCAAACAACAGCAACAATTGTTTATTAATCGCCTTATGGTAATTGCCAAGCAACCACAACAATTATATTCTTAATATTTTTATTTTTAAATATTTTAAAATCAATTAATTTATATATGTCGACGGATAAAATGTAAAATATTGTAAAATATTGTAGAATAACAAGCTCAATATTCATTTGCTTTTACAATCTGAAATGATTTAAATAATTTTTTTCCTCCTCTGTCCATTTCCCCCTCCATTTATTGCTCTTAATGAAAAACAGTTGGCTGGCACTTTGTGGGTTTTGTTAATTAGTCAAAGCAAACAAATGAACAACAACAACAACTACGACAGGACAACAATCAGTTTCAGCTACTGAATATGTGTGACCGGGTCAAAGGTCATTCAATCGTTTTTCGCACTAAGTTCCATTGAAATATTTGGTAACACAACTTGAAACAGAATTTAAATTGAAGCTAAGATAGAAATTCCATCAAAAGAAAAAGGGGAAACATAAAATGCAATTTCAATATTTAATATACTAAATAATATGCTTTATTATTTGTACAATTCTAGCTTTAAATCATTGTATATCTTTTTCTACTTCTCTCTCACTCGCGGACTTATTTTCTTCACCTTTCATCTCGTTTGTTCTCCTTAATCGTTTCGAATTCTACCTGTCTTTACTTATTTATTTCCATCCCTTTCATGTCAGCCCCCTTTTGAATTTTGTTTCTCTTGCTCATCCTTTCTACCTATATCTGTCTCTATATCTTAGTTCTCACTGTTTGTCCTTTTCTTTACCTCGCTTGATCCCAGACTTGCCTTTATATTTTTCAGTCTTTCTACTTTTCAGAACTCTACTGTTTCTACCTTCTTTACATCTGTCTGTCTCTCTCTATATTAATCTATGTCTACCTGTCTCTTTCTTCCTTTACTCACCGCCTGTTTCTTTTACAATTTATTTGTCTGTCTTTTCAAAAGTTTTTCTATCTCTTTCTCAGTAACTTTGTCCTGTTCATCTATACAGACTATAATTTTCTTTGTTTGTAAGTTTCTCTTTTTATTTCTGTCTATGTCTTTCTTTTTTATTTCTGCCCTTTTGCCCCTTAATTTTTCTTCACTGTCTCTACTTATATTCCCACAATTGTTCCCAATCTTCTCCCAACTTTTCAGTCTTTCTATATAGTATATTAGTTCGTAAACGATTCACAGACTTACTTGGCTATTAATTATGTATAGTAGAAATCGATTTACAATCCCTGACGTTTATTGATTACGATCAATCAAAGGAATATATGTATTTATTAAATTAGATTGATTGATTGCTTCAATTCAATCGACGACAATGATTACTCTATTATTATCGTTATCAAACGGTTTCATATGATTAAGGCGACAATAAGGGTCGTAACAAGTCTGAAAGAGTTTTTACAATCATCAATTGTCCTCGCGAATTGCAAGAAATTGTCAATTGACGCCGAAAGTTCAAGGTAATTGCAAAGTTAACAACTTACAACTTGCAACAACAATAATAATTTTGAATTTAATGATTTGATTGCAGCACAAAACCAGAGACCAGACGAAGCGCTGCAGTAACTGCAGGCATGGGGAATTGGAATGGGGAGCTTGGGGAATAAGTGTGGGCAATTGAGTGTAACCGCAAACTGACCAATGAGAAAAATCAATGCATATTATGAATAATGCCAGCACATAACCGGTATGAATAGCGTAGAAGGAAGTGCTCGTCCCGCTGATATCCTACATGAACTATCAACTACTATGACGTTGTCTGAAATAACTTTGGTATTTGGTAATAAGTTAAAGCAATATATACCATAATATTTCAGCTATTATGTGTTTCTATTAAATTATGGTAATGTCAAGGAAAAATATAGAAATTTAATACCACATTTAATGGTCAAGTCTCTTATAAACTTTGACCCCTGTTGGAAAATTGATAAACTAAAAGAATAAGGTTATATCCTTGATAATAAAACTACAATATATTTTAATAAAATTATATAAATTAATTAATTAAACAAACAATCATAAGATTGAATAGATATGTAGTTACAATTAAAATACTATATACACCAAACCATTTTGTGATGCAATATAACTGCATTTGTCTGGTGCACTTGTAAAGCATTGATAAACTCTCTTTCAAAACAGTCAGGGTATTTAAATGGTAATAAATTGCTGGCATGCCAAAGGGCGTATGCGTAATGTTAAATAAAAACCTTATAAAATCTGCATGAATATATAGTAATTAATTGTGGCATCATTGCCTCATCCTTCTCCTCTTTTACTCCTTTCATGGTATTACAAAGGGTTTAATTGCTGGCATGTCACAGGGCGTATGCGTAATATTAATTCAAAGTTCTATAAAAACCTCTTTAAATGTGTAATACTTAATTGTGACATCAATGCCATGAAATATGGTATTTTACCACTTATAGGGTATTAAACAGAGCGTTTTAAAAATAAATCGAAACTTTATTAATATGCAATAATTAGTTATGACAGCAATGTATTGGTATACTCTCTTTTACCCCTTACAGGGTATTCAATCAACACATTACAAAATGTGCAATAATAAATTATCTATAATCTATCATTTGGCATACCCATTTACACTCCTTACAGGGTATTAAAAACGAAATTAATGACTGGCATGCCACAGGGCGTATGCGTAGTATTAAATCAAAACTATATAAAATCTGCATAAATGTGCAATATTCAATTAAGGCATCAATGCCAAAATTGGCCAACTAGAAAGTGCCAGCGAATTGTGTGTAAGCCACAAATATGGAAATATATGGAATGTGGCTTTAAATGTTGGCAACAATTTCAACTTGCTACAAATAATTGTACGACAACAAACGGGAGAACGATGACAATTCCTTTGATTGTTCATAATTTAAAGCTCGGAATATTGATTTTAACATGCTTCCTCTCTTGCCCTACCGCCTCGTTAACCTCATAAGCTCTTACCCAGGCCAAGTCGCTGGCCCAGGCGTTAGCCATGTTAAGTATCTTTGTGGCAATGTCCAGCCGACTTCTTGTCCTCGTCAACGTTATTGATGGCCCAATGCTGACAGCCGCCTGCCATTGGTTAGGCAACTCAACAATTGACAACAACAACAACACATCTACCTACCTCTGCCCCTGCCCCTGTCCCCTTGCTACCTATGCTTACCTGGCCCCTCTGGTTTTATGGCAGAACCGCATTTAGCCCTGACATTGCCAAGCAGTTTGCATTTTTGAACTGCTGTCGCAATGACGCGCAATGCCAGTGTTAGCCATAATTGTGCGCCCCTCAATTGTTCAATCAGTCAGTCAGTCAATATGTCAGTCAAACTTATACCGCCCACCCATCCCTCATCCTCTAACCGTCACCCTTTAAGCCGCCATCTTCCGCCCCTTTGCGCCTGAGTGACCTGAGCAAAGGTGGAAAGTCGCGTTCGAGGTTGCAGCTTGGGGTCACGGGTCACAATGCAATTTCAGTTGCGTGGCATGTGCATACACTGAGCCAAAAGAGTTGATGCGATTTATTATAATGAGATAAAGATAAGACCAACATATGACCTTTAAGTTCAAGTGTGTACAGTGTGTTTTAAAGGGGATTCCAACCATTCCAAGAAGCACAAGTGTAAATTAAAGAAGCCAAAGGTTCTTTTTCGTAATAGTAAAAATCTGTATTTTTGTTAACTTTTGTACTCTGAATGTTTCGCTTATTTGAAATACAAATTATTGTTTCCTTTTGTTTCATCCGTATTTAGATTTCCTACAAAATATTCGAAATTCAAATGAGGAACGACGGCACAAGTTAATTTCTCTACGTGTAGCTTAATTTAATCGTGTCTATATGCATTGCACTTTGGGAGACATCAGAGCGTAGACACAGCCCTTAGCTGACTGCAAGCCGAGTTGCAGTGCCACTTGACCACACCCCGCCCATCGCTTTCCACCCCCTCAAAACCTGCCCCTCGTTAGCTGCTCATAGAAATAATTATGAGCAGTTTCTGTGGGCAAATTGCAGCACATTTGCACCTGTGACATGAAGGTTCCTGTTGAGCCTGTGACAGGACACGCCTCGATTATTGCAAAACTTTTCTTTGCTCCGCAAAAAAAAAAAATAACTTTTTATTAAAGTGCAAAGTGATAAGGGGGCGGAGTTGTTGGCTAATAATATGATATAATCATTTGCAGTTGCAAAAACGCACAATTTAACAGTTTTATGTGCCAGGCGGCGCAAACTTTTTTGTCCAGGACTGCAAATTGTTTATGTGAGTGTGACAAAAAGTTTGTCCGAATGTGTGTGTGATCCCAAATGGTCACTATTTCCCTCTCTCTCTCTCTCTCTCTCGCTCTACCTTGACCCTTCTCATTCTCTCTTTCATGCACACATAAAAATGATATAGAATTATTAACTTTCTCGGGTCTCGATTCAGGCGATAAAAACAAAAAAAAATATTGCACAAGTCCCTTTATTGTTGGCTAACAAAGTCATGACAAGGGGGAATAGAGGGGTGCTTGGGCCAGGGGGCGTGGCAAACGCGTGTATGGGAGTAAAAGGTCTGTGCCCAGTAATAAATAGTAAATCGAGCTATTTTCTATGGAATTTATGCGAAAAATGCGACACATAAAATTGAAATAAAAGGTCGGGTTAAAGGGAAAGATCAGGGGAATGAAATTTTGGGTGGAAGTTGCGAGGTCCCATGATATTTACGGCTGTTTTGCATTATGCAAATGCCATAAATACAAAATATGATTATGAATTCAATAACAGTTGCTGCGCTTTAAATTTAAACAAGAAAAAAAAAGAAATTTCTGCGCATCGAAAAATCAAAAATTTATGAAAATTTTAATTAAAAATTAATGTAGAGCGTTTTCAACCAATAGCTTTATAAAAAAGAGTTAGAGGAAGCTGAAATATGATAGAAACTGAAGGTTGGATTGTGTTGAATATAATAAGCGTTAAATTAAATTAAATAAATATAATAAAATTTATAGAAATTAGCTTTAGTCGTTAAAATGCCATCATTAATTTGATTTAAAATTCAATAGAATCTATGACTTTATTCATATTCAAGAGTCGGGGCGGAAGCGATAGTTGAGAACGATATTCTACAGTCAAAGCCGACTATGTGAGACCCTTTACTTATACTGTAAAACTATCGACTATTCCTTATTTGCATATTTTAGTATTAAGAAAAAAACATTATATAAGATTAGTGCAAAAAATTAGATCCAAATATCTTGTTTAGTTAGTGAGGTTGTAATTAATTCCCGAAAATTAATTATTATTTTTAGTGTACTCAAATTTCTTTTGACCGACACTGCAAACTATTGTGTTTCAACTAACTTTCGAGTTTACTATCCAATCCCGATGAAATTTTCAGGATACATTTGGACCCCCATGTTCTTGTTCTGTGACTCAAGACTCTAGCTTTATTATCCGATTGAAGTTTTCAGTATACATCGGAACGCTGATGTTAGTTCTATAATCCAGGACTCTAGCTTTATATGGGATTTCAAAAATTTGGTTTGTGGCTGTTTGTTTTTATAATCGTGAATATAGAAATTTGAATAAAATTCGAAATAATACTATGGTTTCTAAGTTATACTCTTGCTCTTTAGTATACCTCTATAACAGCACATTATTTAACTAATATCAAACTTTCATTACACATGAATAATAAACACCAAGGCTATCACTCATATTCCTTAGTTACTCACAGACTATGAGGAGTAGAGAAAGTTAATTTAATAGATGGGTGCTGGAAAACTCCCTACAGTTAGTATTTACTTAAAATTTCAAGTTCAATGTTAAAGAAACGCCCACAAATCAATAAAAAAAAAACAACAATGTGGAATGTGGCAAGAAAATAAATATTAGAACAAAGATGAAATATTAATCAACCACTTTTGAACTCTATCTTACACAAATATTTATGTTTTGAATAGTTCAAGTTAATTGAATACCGCATAAATGATGATATCTCTATCTATCAATATGTATAAGTAAGTAAGATATGCCTAATTGTAGTGCTCACTTGAATTATACATAATACATGCTATTTCCACTGCTCTCCACGAACTTTAAAGTGACTGTTAGCTTGGGGTTGGGGAGGTCAAATGGTGGGGCAAGCACAGTGTGGTTGGTCTATCTATTAGTCGAGGTTCTATGCATAATTCAGGCACTCTAATGGTTGCCGCGGGCACCTGAAAACAACACAAAAAAGGCAGCCAAAAAACGAGTAGATGGTGTGACATTTAATCAGCAAAAGAGAGGGAAAAATATGTGAAAGCAAGAAGGATGAAAGCTGAGAGAGAAGTAGTAAAAAGTAGCTAACAAAATGTACTTTTTGTTGAGCCTTTGCCAAATCGACTATTTTGATACATAGTTTACAAATTATTCAATGTTAGAACTTTACTAAAATGTATGTTCACTAATGTATAAACTAAAACTAAACGAAAAAAAAACTAATAAATTTCCGCGTTGACCAGAATACATCTAATTGTCAGCAAACAAATTGTGAACGCTGAAGTTTTTAGCCAACTATTTGAGCGCCTGTTTTTTAACTCTTTAATTCTTAAAGAATACCGGAAAACTTTGAATAAAAAGTATTTATAACTTCTACTCTGCTTCAATAATTGCATAATTACATTAATTGGCAGTCGATTAAGATTAAAATCGATTAAAAACCAGTCGGAAAGGCTACAGTCGAAGTCGACTGTGAGAGACCCTTTACTTATTCTTCTAAACGGAAATAAGAGTGACACTAATAGATAGTACCCCATAGCGCGTTGTTACGTCAACATGCTCTTCTTCTTCCTTTGGTCCGACACTCAGTAATATTGGGTTTTGAATAACTCCCGAGTTTATTGTCCGATCGTGATGAAACTTTCAGGATACATTAGGACCCAGATGCTTGTCCAGTGTGCCAAAATTCAAGACTCCAGTTTTAAAATTGACCATTATATGGGATTTTAAGATTTTTTTGAATATCTTCCGAGATAACCATCCGATCACGATGAAATTTTCAGGATACGTTAGGACCCGGATACCCGTCCTGTGTGCCAAAATTCAGGACTCTAGCTTTAATATTTTTCGTTTTATGGGCTTTCAAAAATTTTGTTCTCGATTTACGGAGGCGGAAGGGGGCGTGTCAAAATTTTAAGATAAACTTGATCTGCTTAGCCCATAGACGAATCACCATACCAAATTTGGTGACTCTAGCTCTTATAGTCTCTGAGATCTAGGCGCTCATACAGACAGACGGACAGACGGACAGACGGACAGACGGACATGGCTATATCGACTCGGCTGGTGATGCTGATCAAGAATATATATACTTTATGGGGTCTGCCGGACTTCCTTCGACCTGTTACGCACATTTTGACAAACTTAATAGACCCTTTTTTACTTTTTTTTCAAAAAGTAAAGGGTCTAAAAACGGCAAAATAATAACAATTTATTGCGAATCAGAAAAAAAAGGTAAACAAAAACTAAAGGTACATTTAAAATTAAAAAAAAAGTGTATCAGATAAAGTGGATTTGTTAAATATCTAGCACAATTTGGCTGTTACCTAGCGTAATCAGGCAGGTCTAAATGTAAAATAGGCTTAACGGGCAACTTAGAGCTTAGATCGTGGTTTTGGATTTGGATTTGTTAGATGGTACTTAGTTGCCTATATGGTCGATGGTTAAGCTGCTCTAATTACTAAATGCAACACTTGAGTGTGGCACAATTTTGGGTTCTATGGGATTTGAATGGCAAATCCCACTTGAATGTCGCGTGCGTGAATTTCTTGGCAAGATTAGGGTTGTGGCAATGATAACCGCAGCTGAGGATAAAGCCACAGATTAACCAGTCAACCCACATGTGTCTATCTATTGTATGTGTGTCTATTGGGCTGGTGGTTTATAGCACTTGAAAGTTGGAAGCACTTGAGTTTATATGGAAAAACGTCCTTTTAATTCGTTCATCGCGTGAGGCGTAAGGGGATTGAAATCCTTCGCTGGATTACGGCTCATGTTGCGGTTTTATATATGCAGCTGTATAGGATATGTCACTATTTATCTCTCTCTCCTTATTATACCTCCCATCCTCTCGCTCCCTATACGCTAAAAGCCATTTAGCGCCCTGATGAATTTATGACCCACTGTTAAAGCCGTGTTCTTTGCTCGCCTCGTTTCCTTTTCATTCCATATCACAATCCATTTTTATAAGCTGAAAGGGATGGCAAAAACACCAGCAGACAGAGAAAGAAAGAGAAAGTGCAGAGTGGGAGAAAAAACGGCTAAACAAAGCCAAAAGGGAAGCCCCTGGAATTCGATGCGTGTAAACAAGAAAGCTTCCCAAAAGGGAGGCGGAAAAGGCGGAGAGGCCTACGTTGATTGCGGAACCCAAAAGCAAAAACCAAACAAACCGAAACCGAAACGTTTTGTGTTTAATCAAATTCAATTATGAAAAATACACAAAAATATTTGGAAAAAAAATACGTGGCGGTTGGGCAAACGAAGGGGGTTTTATACACGCAGAGAAAACACAAGCGATACACGTTTGCGCATTGTAATTGAAGTCGAGAAGGAAAGGACTGAAGAAAATGCAATTAAATAAAAACTAAACTAAACTGAACACGTAGCAAACAAGTTTTTAAAGAGCTACAAACTTCCATGTGTAGTTCACAAATTATGTATTAATTATTTAAATTTAATTATATAATTTTGTATACGAATCGTTAAGATTGTCTGCTTAGGATTTTAAATATTTGAAGTGGATTGTAGCAAGTTTAGTATTTTAAGGATATTTTATTATTACTTAGTGTTGAATTCTCACTAATATTGAATCTACTAAAGTCGAGGATATCAATATGATATTAAGTACGAATTTGTGTGAATTTCGAAAATTAAAATATTTTAAAAATTTATTATTATCAAATTCAAAAGTGAGTTAAGAACATATGTATTGTGTAAAATAAGTGGACAAGCAGATATAAATTGGTATATCTTCATTTAAGATTTTAAAATCTTGATTTAAGACTGTAAAAACTTGTTCTGTATGTATTTGCAGTAAAAATCTGTATAGCCCAAACTATATAATAAATTTTCATTTTTAAATATTTGCATGCACATAACTAGTTAAGAGTTAGGGCATCTGCAAGTCGTATACACCACGAAACATCATCATGATTTATAGTTGACGAATATTCATCGCTAGCAAATCTGTATTATTTTTCCAGCACTGTCTTAACATAGTATCTAATATTATGTAGAAATTTGTAAATGCCAAGTTCACATTTGAAATTTGTCACATTTGACAAATCCTGTTAATGTAGACGCGTAACATTCTCCGTGAAAAAATGTCTAAACAATCTTATTCAAGCAATTCTTGCGACAGTGTCGAGTCTTCTGATCAAAGAACTAACTCGACTGCAAGCAATGAAAGCGATAATAATTTGAATGCAGACAGCAGCAACAGCAGCAGCAACAGCAACATCAGCAGCAACAGCAACATCAGCAACAGCAGCAGCAACAGCAACAGCAGCAACAGCTCAATTGGCAACATTTCACCAGAAGACAGTTCTGATATATCGGGTATATCTGGGGAATCTAGACAGCAGAGCACAGATCAAGGAGCTAGAGAACAGATCATAGAACAAGGAGCTAGAGAACAAAGCATAGAACAAGGAGCTAGACAGCAGAGCATGGCTCAGGATTCGCTAGCGGGAATATCAACTAATGGCTCTTCAACTTCGAGGGCTGCACGTGTTCGACGCCGTTGCCAATCACTTGAGAGCAGACAACCGATTGGTCTGTTCAATCTACATGTCCATCCAGGCGCATCAGCAGTTAAATTATGCTTGCCGCCACGTCAATTGGAATTCATGAACCTTACATTGACCTTCGATCAGTCGGCAAGTGCTGCCCGATGTGCCAGACTGAGAAGTAGGAGCCAAATGATCGATGTTATTGAATGCAACCAAGATGATAATGATGATGATGTAGCATCATCTCCACCAAAACGTTCACGCACCGAAATCGGAAATCACGTTTCATCGACAGATATTTACACGTGTCCGGTGTGTCTGGAAAATGTACGTGGACGAGAACCTTGCACGACAAAATGTGGCCACGTTTTCTGCAGAGTTTGCATCGAAGCCGCAGTGCGTTCTACACATAAATGTCCATTATGTAATACGAAAATTTCAATTCGTCAACTATTACGAGTTTATCTATAAATTATAGTTTAGTTTTGCATCTTGCATTTTGTTCATTCCTTGCTCGCCAAATTACTATAAGTATTAGTTCAATTTATTAGGTCGATTTAAAGCAATTCGCACATTTGACTAGCTTTATCAATATATAAATATATATATATATTTTAAGTTTGTAATATTTACAATTTTAGATATTTGCTTAGCAAGGAATGAACAAAATAGAATCAGCAGCAGGTTAATAATTAATGTTAAAATAAATAACATAAACAAAAGCAAATAAATAAATTTGATTCGGCAATATATGTATATTTGTTTAATAAGTTCGAATATTAACAAACTATTTGGTTTATGTCAGCAACATTAATTGAAGTTATTAAAGAATAGGTTCATTGAATTTATTATTTATAGTGCAGGATATAATTTAAGTAAGGTATACTAAAAAGTTAAATACAACATTGAAGTTTAGGAATTCTGCAAGTCACAATTTTGCACAAAGTGTTTATCGCTTAAACATATTTGATAATTTCTCCATTTTTATATTAATTTATTTTAAGTCATTTAATTAAAATATATAAATATTATATAAATTTAGTATTCTTCTAGTTAAGAGCTCTAAATATTCGCAAAAGGATTGCCCAAGTAACTGAATTCAAAAAGTTATTCAAACATTTCCTTTTCCTTTCGAGAAATCCTTTAACATACTTAAACAAACTTAAATATAACTAATAACCAATACTAATTTTTATACTAATAATTATTGATCCGATTGGGGTTTTCTGGCGTTTTCCGCAATCCTGGCAACAAATGTTGGATTATTTAAATTCAACATTTTGATTACCCCCCGACTTTAACTTTCTTAATTTTATTTCTTTTAGTTTTTATTTAAAATAATATTTAATTATAATTATAGCTTTACTTTCTTTTAAATTTAGAATTTGGTGTAAGATAACTTTTAAATAAAATTACTTAAATTTCAATAAAGGGTATCTGCCAGTCATGCTTAGCACAATTCATCACTATTTCTTCCACTTAGTTTAAGCTTGTTATGTTGAACTCAAGTGACAGCATTCTCATAGAATCCTCAATCAAATTTGGGTTAAGCTGACGTTGTTTTTTGCACAGTGTATTGGTATGCGGGTCTGTGTGTATGTGTGTGTGTGTGTGTATGGGTGTATGGATGTGTTATCTGTTAGCGAGTGTGTCAAAATCACATTAGATGCTGTTAACTTTAGCCACTGGATTTTTTTCATCAGTTTTCTTTTTGTTTGTTTTTCTCTGCGTGCAAATTGATTGATTGCTATTGATGCGTGATTTGTCCTTAACCCTGACACACAAATACATACAAGCACACAATCACACACACAATCACACACACAATCACACACACTTACACGAATGATGTTCTGTATATTATGAACTTGCCTTAGATTTATCTTTTTCTCTCTATATGCTGTCCCCATTGTGGATACCACAAGATTTTAGGCTAACAAAATTGTTAGGGAGTATCTGTGTGCATTATTAACTTTTGCTTACAGTTGACTTTGCTTTGTAAACTTTGTTATCGGGGCCACTTATCATTATCAAGGTCGCAACATGAGCTAATCGTCAAATGTGGACAAAAGGAATTTGGCAAGAAATTGCCTGGGCAGCACTTTCAAGTTAGTAACAGTAATTGATTCAGAACTGCTTGGGAATTCTAATCACAGTTACAGCTGTCCGGCAACCCAAGGCAACCGTCTTCCCTTAATACACCTCCTTTCCCCCTTGAAAATTTTCATCTAAGGAGTTCCCATTAGAATTAAACTTTGCTCTTTTACGAGTATGTTACAAGATTTGGACAACAAATTTCAAGGGTATTCTCCAAAGGGATCTCACACCTAGCTATACATATATGCCCTATACATATATATAAATGAATATGTATAGTTGTATGTGTGTAACTGCGACACGAACTTGCAAAAACTTTGATTTTGCATACTTTATCTCAATTCGCCTGAGGATTCAAAGACACATAACACTTTGTCTCATTGCCCAACTAGAAGTATATCCTGCATGTGATTGCAAATAAGAGTTATAAGTTGATAAAACTTAAACACTGACAAAACTAATATGCACATCAGTTGGAATAAACTCAGGTATACTATTATTCAATGGTTAAACTTTTATTTTACGTTTTTACTATAAACATTAATTGCAACACTTATTTTTGATCAAGTTAAGAATTTAATTTTAATTTAAAAATCATAGCATAATTCTTATTTGCAATTTTTATTATAATTATATTAATTTTCTTTTTCAATTTATATAATTTAAAATACATTTTTGGTAAGTGCATTGGATTTTTATCTTCACATATGATTATAACTTTTATAAATAGATTTTACAGTCGAACTTTTTGTACAACTAATTTTCTTTACAGCGAATTAATTTATAGAACACTGCAATAGCTATACGTGAAAGAAATCTTCACATATTGCGAAATTTTCTATATAACGAGTTTTATTATTGTCCCCTTGAAATTCGCTATATAGAAGTTTGACTGTATTTTAAATTATTACTATAATATAATTTGAAAATAAGAGTTATGCTATGCTATTTAATAAATCTGTCTTATCGACAATAAATGGACCTCGAGTCGGCTAGCACTCAATTCACAAAGTAAAACGGTCGCTAAATATAGGAAATTTTTTAATAGAAATTATTTTTGTTTTTTTTTTAAAGCATTAAATTAGATTTCAATTGAAAATCTATAGGACACTTTGAGACTGTTTGAACTGCGTATTGCAAGCAATTCTTTCTAAAATTTTCTAAATATTTTTCAGTTTAAGTTTCTTCGAAGTCATAAAAATAGGCTGTAATTTATTAATTTCAAATTTCCATATAAAAAATATTAGTTATTGGTATGTTACTATATAAATTCATTTAAAATGTATTTTACGTCTCTTTGCTCCGTTTACAAAAGTATATAATATAATTCAATAAATTCTTTTTTTTTAAACTGTCAAAAAATAGCACTTGTAAGATGATTTTAAAGAAAAAACACCTTGATTAGTATTTTGCGAGCCCTTTTCATGATTGAAAAGAGATTAGTTTCATGTGCGATTAAAAGAAGTCTCGAAAATATACTTCTCTTTATATAATGTATTGGGAAACACATTTGTAATTTATGTGCATTAGTATCAGTTGAATTGTGATGTAAAGTTCAGGCAGGAGTTCCGCAGTAAATAAACTTGATTTAAAAACAGTAAATTCGAAAAGTATGACAATATAATTAAAGAAGATAATGCCAGTCAAACGTTTGAGAATATTAGCAAAATAAATCAACTTGTTTCAATAGTTTATATCTTGTATTAAATACTTAATTGTTGAAAAGCAAACGATGAGATATACGACTTGAAAAATACTCGCAAATAATTGGAAATATGACTTAAAAAAGAGTTGAAAAACGGGTTAAACACAACTCTTCAAAAAGATTCGCGGCTAGAGTACAATTTTCTCCCGACAAAAGTATTATTTGTGCTTAGAAAACGAGCGCATTTGGGATTATTATAATCAAATAGAGAACTCGATAAAGATTCGTAAAATGGCTGGCTGAGATATCACATGCAACAGAAGAAAATCATGTGAGGAAACTTGGATGGAAATGATTTATATAAAATCCAACTCATTAAAAAATTACCGCGTAATCTTTTGGTCTCTTGTCAAAGATTATTAGAGCTGAATTGGAAAATTATAAGGTATACAGAGTAACATATACACATGACTGCTTGTAGAACTATGGTATGCCCCATTGTAGTAGCTTAAGAATTACAGGGTATGCAAAACTGAAACTTGCCTAAAATTCGCTTTGTCAGCTTTGTGGCAGAGCACAGAGCTGAACCTTTTGTGGCCTAACCAACAAGGGAACAAACACAGTTACACACACACACACAGACACACACACACACACACACACATACACACACAGATACACACACACATACACACACTCATTTGCTTTGGTGTCTCTTTTGGCCAATTGTTGCGCATGAAAAACTGCATCGCATCAATAAACTAGAATTTTTGCATATGTCGCGGCGCGGTGGGAGGGAGGAAGGTAGGTGCGGAGATTGTCACTTCAGATACATTTGTATTCCCGGAATGTCAGCCGGACGCTATTGATGCGTTTTTATGCTCGGTTCAAAGGTGAAAGGGGTAGGGCATAAAGTGTAAAGGGTTAAAGAAAATCAACAAAAAACAGAAGCCCACAAAAAATGAATTCGTACATAATAAACAATTTTCATGGCCTTTTTATGGCCATGTCTGCACACATGTTGGCCTGGCCCATGGGCCATAAAGCAGCAGCAACAGCAACAACAACAACAGCACGAGTTATAAACGTTTTAGATGCTGTCGCGGCACTTTGTTCCATTCCATGTTATTCCAATTCCATTCCAGAACGTTGCGCACAGGCAAATATGTCAGTGCATGCCACGCTAGAGATGGGAGTGGGCTGAAAGTGCATAGAGGCACGCTAGTGCACGAGTGGGAGGGAAGAAAAGTAGAAAGAGGGGTAGGAGGAAGAGAGGCAGAGAGTGCGGAGCAAAAAGCGAGTCAAGATAGTGTACGTTTTTTAAAGTCTAATTGAAGTGCATAATTAATAAGAGGAAGTAGAAGAATGCTAGGTTTAGATCGCAGTGTAAGTTAGCGAATATGGTTCCGATGAGAGAGACTGGCATCTCTTGAAGAAGCTTTATACCAAGACTTTGCTGCTTGTCTTAATAAGAACAGAGCAATCACAAAAACAAGCCGGGAAGTCGGGGCAGGAGGGACAGTGGGGTGCCCTTAGCCAGTCTTCTTTGTTACTTTTGGCATGCCAAAGATTTCATACCCTTGCAGAACACTGATGCACATTTCAACTGATATTTTCTATGGCAGCTATATGATATTGTGATGTGGTTTTAATCAAATTTAGTCAGGATATATAAGACATAATCTGTAAGATTGCTTGACATATGAACTGCCTGCAGCAAAGAGTCGGACCTTTACAAAGTTTCATCCAGATAGTTCTAAAAGAGAGACTAGTTTGCATAGAAACAGACAGACTGACATAGCTATATCGACTGTTGATGCTGATCAAGAATATATATACTTTACAGGGTCGAAGATGCCTCCGTTCATGTGTTACACATTTCGGGACATAATTATATATAAACTTTTGGCAATAATTACAATCTGGTATATTTATTATATATATTATTATCTTAATTTGCTTTCAAACGTTCAAGAGATTATATATTTTCATACAAGCAGAAAACTCTTTGAAACATATGATAGTTCGTGTGCAGCACGAATCACGCGCGACTCACGCACATCTCCAATGCATATTGCGTAAGGCTTAAGCGCAAAGAGTGAGAGGGACGACGATAGTGAGGACAACAGAGGCCTTAAAATTGAGTCACCGGCGGCGCGCCATGAATTCAATTGGGACACAAACCAAATAAAAGGCATTGGACGACAATTCCACCTGTTGTTGTTGTTGTTGTTGTTGTTGCTGTTGCAACTTTTGGCATGTCATGCGCTTGTTCAGACACACCTCAACACACAACACACACCACACGACACCCCAAAGCCCTCTCCTGTTTCCATTCCGCACAGCGGTCGAGTTTAATTGAAAAACTTTTGCAGTCATGTAAAACTGCAAAAGGAAAAACTAGGCGAAAGGAGGGCGGGGGGAGGAAAAAGGGGGGAAAATTGTTCGTACTGTCAAAGCTGCTGTCATGTTCGCTGCGGTCAGTGGAAATCAATTAGAAAATATTTGCTGCAAATATTGAAATAATGCAATAATTATTATAATTGCCATCGACAAGCGAGAAAATTACGAATTTTCAGTTGCAAGTTGTGTGTTTTGTTTTGTTAATTTTCACATTTTCCCCAACGCTAATGAAAAACATTTGCAAAACTCGTAAAATATACACATGCGAACATGCAACTTAATTAAAAAGTTTAAAAGTTCAAAGTGATGGAAGGCAATGTAAATTGATAAGTGAGCCATTATGAGCGAATAGTAAAGAATTAATAGTGAATTATGAGACTCACTACAACCCGATAGAGATGAGCGCGTGACACGAAAATACCAAAGTAGGTTAAACTATTGATTAGACAGCTATAATAATCGAACACAATTTGAAACAGTTAATTTCGAAATTCCAAAAAAATGGAATTAAGATATAAATAAAGCAATTGTCATGTTTAAAAGGTAAAATTAAAGATGAGATCGTGTCACGAGATGTTGTATCGAGCTGAAGCTGCGGATTAAAGAGTTATACTAGTTTAGTGAGAGACACACACAAACTAAAATAAAACAGAAGTGAACCTAGACAGTAAGCCACGTATGTGCATTTTTGGAAACTTCTGTTTACTTTCTATCTCTTTTGCCACACTTGCTTTCCCACTCACCACAAGTGCCCATCACTCTCAGTTAGCAACAGGAACAAAAACTTGTGTAACGCTTTCAGTCCATTTCACAGTGTAAATGAGCTTGAGATGCTCTATGATCTACCAAGAGGGTATTATGATTATGAAGGTATCCGAATATGTAAAGTAAAATTTCCCAAATGTAAACCATAATTGCCAAAAGTTTTTAAATTACTAGAAGCGTCCAATTTATTAGATAAAAGAATATACTAGTTAAGCAAATTTCGACACGAAAGTTAAACACAGCATCAGAGATAGAGACAGCAAGTGAGTGAGGGAGCAAGAGAGAGAGAGAGAGAGAGATTGCCACTTGTGTCTGCTGCAATTTTTCCGCATGTTTTCTCTGTGTGTGCTGGAATTTGCAAATGAATTTTCAGCTGGGACTGTTCCCAAGTTCCCTCAACTTGTGGCAAGTTGAATGATGTTGACGGCTGTCGTTTTTGTTGTTATTTCTCTACTTTTCACTTCGCACATGCCACGGACATTGCAACAAAACCACAAGCCTCCCCACTGAACAGGGATCGAGTTAACAATTTAAAACCTAATTATAGAACACTGATAAAAATGAAAAATCAAACAGAGGATGACAACCAAATCCAATTAAAATACACTCATCAGAGAATTGAATGCACCCGCTAAACTCATTCACACACTCATATTCATAGTTATACTCATTCTAAAAGTGACACTTACTCATTGCGATGCAAAGTGAAATGTAATATTTATTCAATTCAGTATTTTTCCTGTTCTTTTAAATGAAGTCAAAAGCAAATCAGAATCAAAAATCATACCAATAGTTCAATATAAATACTATATAAAACAAAATGTTTCATATTAGTTATTAAATTTTTATTTTTCTTTCTATTTAGAGTCAACTAAGAGCTGTAGACTAAAAGTAATTTCAAATAAAGTCAGAAAACATAATATAAAATTAACAGTTCTAATAAATAATATATATTTATTAACATTTAAATGTTTAAATGTTTTGAGAGTATTTAAAAAAGAATTTATATTTTTTAATGGTTAATCCCTTGCAGTTTATTAATTTAAAGCATGTCGAAGAAGTGTTTAAGAATCGAATCTTAAAATTTTTAAACTTATTTAAAGTACATACTAGTCCAAACAGCTAAAGAAATGTGCAGTGTTTATTGATATATTAATATCGTTTTAACGAACCATTTATAAAAGATTATTCTAAATATTTACCATATTTGACTTGTATAACAAATGTGCGAGAATTTATAATAGATTTATTAACTCAAACAAATTAATTGCAGTTCTTTGAGATAAGCAAATGCTGTAAGAATGCTCTTCTGTGGATGTGATTCAAGATAATTTCTATGTTTTTTGTTTCTACAAATTGACACAATACTTAGAAGCAATTGAAAGCATAGTTTTTCTCCTTTTCAACTCAAAGTTTCCTGTTTCTTTTCCCTATATATTTTTTTATAGCTGTATTTTTACAAAATACTTTCCATGAAATCTGTCAAGTATTTGTTCGTCCAATGTGTCCTATAATTATTTGATAAAGACTTGATATTATTATAATATTGTATATAATACAAGACAAACTGCCAAAATGGGGCTGAAAAAGTGGGCGCGGTCTTTCATAGTCGGCTTCGATTGTAGCATATCGTTCCCTACAATTGCTCTTACTCTTCGACTTGTTATATCATAAGATATGAAATTCATTGATATACAGTCAATTATATAAATTTCTAGAGCAACTTAAGGTATGAAATGATACTATTATGCTGTAAGATGCCATAAGATATAATATTATGATATAGTGTCATCAGCCACTTAACAAACCCTCAATTATTTGAGTTCTGGACCAACTAAAACCCATATCTATATCAATATATTTTTATCTGTGAAGTAACTAAAGATATGATATTATTATATGATATGATAAACTGTCAATTATTTGAGTTTCTAATCCATCTACTTAAAGAGACTTGCCTGAATATCTCTCATACCTTGCATACTTTTAAGCGCACAAATTGTGTAATTTGTGTAGAGATTGCCAGCAAAGTTCGATCAATTACTGCGACTGACATTTTGACTTTAATTGACCATATCGAGTTAACCATATCGAGTATGCACTTTATGCACACACAAGTGGCAAGCACAAGTTACTCATAATAATAACGATGTCGGACGGAGGCGTTAGCTGACACGCAAAAGCCACGTTCATGCCGCCTGATTGACATACAAAGCCGTAACAAAAGTTGCAAAGCTGTGTGAGAATGGGGGGGGGGGTGGGGGATGAAACGACATGGCTTAAATTCTTTCTCCCCATCCCTGTTGCCCTGACAGACGCATCCGGTGCAACGTCACGAAGAGCTTCATCATCCACATTTACATTATCATCATCAACATTATCATCATCAACATCGTTGTCATTGTGAGCATCCATGATCTTTGGCGTTAATAGCGACTGCAATTCATTAACAATTTCCAGTCATGTCTTAAGTGGCTTCGCCTGGCGTTCTTGTCCTTCGTCCTGCTTTGCCATGTTGCCCTTGTTGCCTTGTCTTGTTGCTCCTCCTTTTGCCTGCCACGCAATTACAACTTGAGCATGTTTCTTGCGGCTTTGTGGCCACAGGGTCAGCCAAATGACAGGCCATTAGCCAAGTCAGAACACGTGCGTCACTTCGCATCATAAAATTGTGTCCGAGGCGACAAAAACCAAAAGTAAAGCCGCGACAGATTTTGAAAACCCAAAAACTAAATGACGGTCATCATAAATAAATGCAAAAAAAAAATAAAAAGGGTCCATAAAAGCTACCGCATGGAGGGTCGCAATAGGATTGCAGTTGCATATTGGGTACCTGCCAAAAAGGGGCTACCTGATGTCTATACCTACAAGGGGGTGTCTACCTATAACTAGGTAATACCCCTTTCCATATAAATACTGCCCGGCGTCGAGCCAACACTCACAGAAGCCCACAAACAGTCAAGCGAAGCGCACAGCGACAGATCAAAGTCAAATTGTGTATACAAGTCTATAGAAAAAATAAATCAGTTTAAAGTTAAATAAAATATTAAATCGAAATCAAGATAAAACATAGAAATACAGAAAAAGAAAGTGAAAAGAAGTGATAAAAAGGAGACAATATAAAATTGAAAATCAATGAATAATAAATCTATTTAATTCAAAGTAAAGAATTAAAAAATAAAATAATAAATACAATCTAATAATAAATTAGTAAATCAAATACGAATAAGCTAATACTAAATTACTATATAAATTAGTAACAATCGAATTATATAATCATGGGCAGCACACACTCCTCGAGCTCAAAGAAACAGGATGACAGCATGCCGAGCAATTGCATTTGTTGCCTCTCGCCACGCCCAGCATTCAAGCAGATATTCCAGAAATTACGGCGTACTTTGAAGCGTCATCTGCGTCCGAGCAAGAATCATTGTGGGTTCCAACGTCGTCGCTGTGGTGCACGCACCGCTTTGTTGCGTCCCATGCCGAGATGTTCATCGTTTGGCAGCTGCGGCACTTTGTTGACACCCACAAAATGTGGCTCGAAGAAGAAGCAGACCACGCCCACTGACAGTCATTATGCGCAGTGGAAATGCATGTTCGAACATACATCCGGCAAACAACTTGTTCCAACAACTGCCCAAAGACCGCACGACATTAGTGAAGCCTTGTCGGGACAGACGACGCCACGGGGATTTCCCTCCCACACAGATGCACGTCGCTGTCCGCTTCCCACCAACGCGGAGCATCAACCCCTCTACGACTGTGTGGGTGAGATCAATGTGCGTCGTCGTCTCAGCTTTCGTCTACCCGCCGCCAGTGGCAGCCACAACAGCGTGCGTCGCATGACCAGCCGCCAGAGGGCGGCACAGGCGAAGCTGGAGGCGCAGTTGCAACGTGAACTCTGCGACTTGGAAGATTACTATGGAGGATTTCACTATGCACAGCGCAACGAACGACGCATTTGAGTGGACAGAAGTGCAATCAAATACGACAACAAAAAGAACGATTGCGATAGAAGGGTGATAAAATATAATTCATATTGTGATAGCTTTTAAATTACGATTTAAGTAACGATAACTATTTTAGTTTGAATAAAATTCAGTCTGAAATTAATATTAAATAAATTTGTGTTGTAATCAATCATTTTAAATGCATATACTGAATAATCGTAATATCTAGTTTGAATAAAATTCAGTCTGAAATTAATATAAAATACGTTTGTGTATCAATCAACCAATCAATCACATCAATAACTAAATACAATTCAGTAAATTTATATCAATCAATAATTTGATAAGCAGATAATATAGTTGTAATATCTAGTTTGAATAAAATTCAGTGTAAAATTAAAATAAAAATACGTTTGTGTATCATTCAATCAATCAGTCAATCATTTAAAATGATTAGGTAATACTGTTTTTATCTACTTTGAGTCGACAGAAGGGAATGCAAACACAAGAACAAGAAGAAAGATTGAGATAGTAACGATAACTGTTTAAGTTTGAAAAATATTTAATCGTAATTTTATAGAAAATAAATTTGTGTATCAATCAATAAAAAAATCATTTAAAATGCTTGCAATAGTTGAACTAACCAATTAGAGTGGGCAGAAGGGAACCAGAAAGAATGGGAAAGAGGAATGATGAACCGGAATTCATATTGTGAAAGCTTCTAAATTAAGTAGTGGAATTTGTGTCTCAATCAAATATTTGATATAAAGTATAATGGTATCAATCCATTCATCATTAAAATTGCATAAGTTATAGTTGTAATATGTGTAGGTTAAATGTATAACTGAATAGTTCTGTCAACAAACTTTGCCTGTAAGTCTTAGGGAATGGATATTGAAGGTAGCTTCAATAAATCAATAAACGTCAATCAATTGAAATGAAAACAAAACCGTACTTTTAATAATTTAGACGAATGGAATAAACTTGAACTCAATCAAGATCAGTCAAAAAACAATGTCTCTAAGCCTCATTCAATCAGTCAATCAGCGTCAATCAATTGAAATAAGTACTCGTATACGACTTTAAAACTAGCCGAAGCATTCAACTTTGTTCAAAATGTTCATCCAAAGCAAGATATAAGTATCAATCAATCAATCAATCAATACATTATTTAATCAACTTAATCGAATATTACTGTATTTTAAAAATCTACGGAGTTTTCGATTAGCTTTAAATTAATAGTTCAGTCAAGAAGCCTTGACTTAAGCCCTCAATCAATCAATCAATATTTGTAGCATCTGGTAACTGTAAACTTAGCACTGAGACAACAATTCAGTCATAAAACATTGACTTCAAGTCTTTAAACATCACTCAACCAAATTGGAATGATTAGAAAAGACTCGTAGAATAAAATAGATTTTAAGAATATAAACATTTTCACTCTTAACAAAGGGATTTTAAATTTAATGCATCAATCAATTCAATCATCAAGTAATTAAAATAAATAGAGAATTCACATAATATATTACATACAGAACATTTTACAAAAAAAAGGGAAGTTAAGATTTTAAATAATAAAATAAAATAAATTATACAAGATATTAAGTTTGAAGCTGAATTTTTGAATTTTGTATGAATCTATTCAATCAATCGCTATAGAGAAATCGAGAATTGCTTTAAAAATTGATCTTTATGCCGGAAAAATATTAGAAAACCAGTCGGAAAGGCTACAGTCGAAATCGACTATGAGAGACCCTTTACTTATTCTTCAAAAATGAAATAACAGTTACAAACATACAGACTTATATATAAACCTAAATAAATTTGACGCTGCTCAGATTAGCTTCCGATTAATTAAATATAATCGCTTATGTTACACTTGAATTATTAACACACAAATGTTAATCTTAACATACAAATGTTAATCTTAGCATACAAATGTTAATCTTAACATACAAATGTTAATCTTAGCATACAAATGTTAATCTTAACATACAAATGTTAATCTTAACATATCTGCACATTTCCTGCACATTTCCTGCACATTTCCTGTCATTGTACATTAGATAATTTGTTTGTTTCAAATCTCCGGTGTTTATTGTCCGATTTTGATGAAATTATCAGTACGCATCGAAAGGAAAGTAAATTTTATGTATGCCGATTTTGGAACTTGTATCTTTTAAATTACTCGAGTTATTCGGGGTTTTCCGATTTTTAGGGGCGGGAGGGGGCGTGGCAAAATTCTAAAACAAACTTGACCTTTTCGGGGGTCACAGGAGTATTGTCCCCAAATTTGGTGACCCTAGCTCTTATAGTCTCTGAGATCTAGGCGTTCATACAGCAGGACAGCAGGACAGACGGACAGACGGACATGGCTACATCGACTCGGCTGGTGATGCTGATCAAGAATATATATACTTTATGGGGTCTGCCGGACTTCCTTCGACCTGTTACGCACATTTTTTTTTTTGACAAACTTAATAGACCCTATTTACTTTTTTAAAGTAAAGGGTCTAAAAATGAATGCAAACAAATCTCCCAAAACACACACAAATGCAACCTGTTACAGCAGAATATTAGCCAAATAATTGCATTTATCGGGCAACGAGTTCCAATCTGAATGCACACCAGATGCGTTGACGAAATGCCACAATTTGGGGCAGGGTCATTGGCTTAAATTAATCAGCGTCAATGAATTGTTGCCAATGCACAACTAACGAGGCAACAGCAAAGGAAAATTACAAAAAAAGAGAAACCATGAAAAAGCGTTGTAAAATTGCAGCCAAAAACTTAAAGTAGAACACATTTTGTGGGACATACCCCTAAAAGGGGTGTGTGTCTGTATAAGTGTGTGTGTGTGTGGCTTTCACTTAGCCAGCTAAAACGAAGTTTGCTCCTTTTTTTTCTTATGCAGCATTTTGTCTTTTTCCATTAGGTTAACAAATGTGCATTGCAAAGAAGAAAGCTGTGTTTCTGCTTTCCTTCCCCAAGGAAGTGCTAAAACGTGTTTCAATTTGTCTGTACATTATCTTTGGTCAATGCTAACATAAATTGTCTAACAGTTCACAAAAAATTTAAAATTCTTTAAAATACATTCTAAACTTTAAGCATCTGTAACTTTAACAAAATTTGAAATTCCCAAAGATATCTGACAAAAATGATCATATATAACGAATAATTGTTATAAAAAAGAACATGTTCTATTTACAACAAATAGAGAAATCGAAATATTTAAGACTAAGGCACAAACAAGAAATGCAAATTAAAGGAATTATAGAATTGATTTACGAGGGCAACCCAAAATGTTTTCAGCCTGACAATGATGAAAATCTGCCACGTTAACCAAACTTTGGTATTGTAATTAGCCAATTTTTAATATGTTTCCGCCAAAAGTGCAGCCTTATCGAAAATAACTAAATCGATATCAGTGCTTTTGTAAAAATGGGAAAAGTTAAATATGGTGCGCGGTTATAAGATATTTGTTTTTGAATTATAATCCGCCTACACAAATCAAAACCGAGATAAACACTATAATATATAGGGACTTTCCATCATCATTTGCCGCTGTAAAGTTCGGGGTTCTCCTGGTTTTAGGCGTGAACGTACGAACTTAGAAGATGAAACACGCCCTAAAACTGTGACCACTGACGAAAACATCGTCAAAATTCACGAAATTTTTCTGGACGATCGCCGAATTAAACTCAGAGAGATAGCTGAGATCACCAAGATGTCTAAAGACCGAGTTTGCCATAGTTTAAACAAAGAATTGGACATGAGAAAGCTCTCGGCACGCGTTTGCTCACTTTCAATAGTTCTCTTCTTAACTTATTTTGAGGACCATAAGTAGTTGAATAAAAAGAAAAAAGAATAAAAACCCCAAAGAAAGGATTCTTGCCATATATTTGAGCTAAAAGAGCAAGTTTTCTAACTGTTGTTAACCTTTTATTAAATCTCTTACATTAACATTTTAAAATCTATGCTATCATAGTAAAACGCGAATTCAAATCAAATTTCAACTAAGATAAAACAGTAATTATTCAAAATTAAAAACTTATTTTATACGCGTTTATGAAAGTACCACAGTTCAATTAATCTATAGAAAACATTTCTCTCTAAGAAAAACATAGTAGAAAAACGAAAAAAAGGGATAAGCTCAATATGATCTACAACTAAGCAAGAGCATTAAAAGTGCGGCATGCCAAAAACAACATTTCCTCTCATGTTATTCTTGCACTATTTTTCGGTATTTTTTTTCTTCTTCTTTTTGCAAACTTTTCAATCAGCTAATTTAACAGCAAGAACAGTTTTAAGAATTAATGATGTGCTGTTATTTTTCTCGGTTTTCTATTATTTTTTGCTTTGCAGCTGTCGTTGCTGATTTAAGTTTGATTGAGCAGAAAAAAGTGGAAAAATGCGAGATGCGAAATTTAAAATTCATTCATTAGAGAAAGAGATGCCGGCAAAAAAAAGAATAGAAGAAGATGGCAAATATGTGTTGACGTCTGTCTGGGTTTTTTTTTTATTTGCAGAAAAGGGGGCCAAAAGATTTATGAGACTGCCAAGTTGCAAATGCGAAAAATGGCACGCACATAATGCAAATGCCGCAATGAAATATATTTTGTGGCACTTGTGGCGCCGACACTAGATAATGACAACAAGTTGAATGAACCGCTGAATTGACCCAAAAATTCAACCAAAATGAGTTCAAGTGCAGAAAGAGATGCGAGGAAAACAATTAGTTCAAGATATTTTTTAGGGGCAACATCTTGGCCTAAATGACAACATGTTAAACTGGGCCAAGTTCACAGAAGAGTTAGGGAGAATAGGGAGACAGCTGTACAAACAATTAACTGAATCAATTTGGGGGGCAACATTATGGTCTACTTAAATCAAAGTTACAACCAAAAAAAAATGCGACGAACAATTCCAACGACATGTGCGAGAACTCGCGTCAGACTATCAGACACATTTATCGGCAATTGTTACACCCCCTGATGTGGTTACCCCAGCCCCTGACCCTGTCCCTGTCCCTGTCCCCGTCCCTGTCCCTGACCCTATCCCTTGACTACTTTGCCTATGTTAATGTCAGCTCAATCGCAAATCGATAGGCAGAAAGCAAAAGCCACAAACAACGCGTCACGTGCCTTCGCCCAAGCAAACAAAATCAACAAATGAAAACTAATAGGCAATTATAAGCAAATGTCTACAGAGAAACACAGAAAGGAAACAAGAAAGCAATACACGATATACACAATGACAGAAAGAATGGAAAGAAGTGAAGGGGAAGGTGGCAGACAGCGTGGCTGTCAAATTTAGCATGCAACATGCGGCGGCAAACCACACACGGCGTATGAGTAACGAGTCTCTCAGCCAAATATGAAACAGCAGCTAATAAGAACAGCAGAATATGTAGAAAGATGAATGTTACGTACTCTAGAAAACTCAAAGAAACTGAGGATTTGAGAAAAGTAAATGAAACTAAAGTAGATGGTGCCCAAAATGTGATATCGCTGATACGCGTGTCTTAAGCTAAAAATGCTAACAGCATTGTGCAAGAACTGTCAAGGCAAGAGTCTTATAATTTTATTAAAAAAGGGAACTAAAAATAGCTACAAAATTATGTACAACAGTTTTATCTAGAGCTTCTTGTGCGAAAATACAGATTCAAGGTTATTAATTAAAATACAAAATATTCTTCTGTTTAGCAAAAATGCTATTAAGTCAATATCAATGATATCAATGCAATATCTTTAAAATTCTCGGGCTAAAAAACACTTTTGATTAATGTACATTTGTTTCAAACCATTCTAATTCATTTAGGTCAAAATCTAAAAACTCTTGTACTCTTATATATATAAACTAAAATTTCACAACAAATGCTAAAATAGCATTTAACGATTTTGGAAGTATTTTTGCCATTGACAACTAGGATAAACTTTTATTTTAAACTGTATACAAATTAACTAAACCTCTGATCTAAATAAAAAATATTTTGAAATAATAATTTGTGATTTAGTAGTAAATATATTTTATATTCAGATCAAAAATAAGATATATCTCTTAATGCTTTTGTAAGAAATCAACAAATAACTTTTATTTTAAAATGTACTATACCATAAAAATACAGGGTATAATTAGAAAGGCGGTCCTGGTCCCTGGAAATTAACATTGAGCTAAAATTAAATATTTTGGGGACATTTGCTGGTGTTTTCAGTTGCCTGACGTTGTAAAGATGCCCAGCGGTGGGAAGGGTATGCAAATGTAATAAGACAAGCAAACAGCCCAAGCGAAGAACAGAACAAAGCAGCTCAGATTTGCCAAGAGCCAAATGCAAACAAGGACATCGACAGCAATAACACGACGAAGGAGCATAATATGATGTAGAAGCAGAAAGAGAAAACAGGGAGACAGATGAGGAAGCAGGAAGGGAAGCAGCAGCGACTGAGAAGACAAACAAGAAGACAACATACTTTTCAATTTTTTTTGAGGCAGGCACATGAATCACAGCCGGCAATAAGAAGATACGACTTCCCACTCCACTCCTCCCCTGCCTACTCTTCACCCACTACCCCCTCTCCCGACCCTAAAAATCAGCGTAATGGCAATTACCCAGCACTTAAGCCAGGCCAAAATGATTGCATACGTGCAGGCGTTGAGCCATCCCAAAAATTAACTAATCAAATAAATTTGTCAGTTTATGTGAGTTGCCACATTTCACGCATTTTAAGTGGAACTCTCTCTCTCTCTCTCTCTCCCTCGTTCTCTCCAAATTTGGGATTCTCATATGGGATTCTCTTTGAGATGAAATACTCTCATAATTTTGGTTCTTCATCAAATTTTGCTTACCACATTTATTCATTTGTGCCCCAGCTGCGATTTTAGTTCTATTTTTAGACCACAACACTTAATCATTAGATAATTTGGAGTTTTCAATACTGTGTTGTCATCACATGACTGTAATAGGGTAATATACACTGCTCAATTTGATATGTAACAGACAGTAAATGTTGCTTTTGAGTGTTGGTTTTAATCTAAAGCTCAAGATTTTAAGTAAAACATTCACGATTAACAATGATACTTTTTAAATTTTGGTAATACACCAATCGATAGATTTTCAAAATTATTAAAACAGATTAACTTTAGTTCCGAGATTATTATAAGAAAAATAAATAATCAGAGTTATGATTTATTTTTATTGAAAATTAAAGCATAAGTATTAAATACAAATTTATAATAAGTATTATTGTTTAAGTAATATTTATAACAATTTTAAAACAACTGATGCGTTGACATTTAAATTTTTTAATCATATACGGTTCTAATTTGTATAGATATATTCTTGAGACTTTAAAGTATTACCAGTGACCGTTGAATAACATCTCATAATTAATACAAACGTAAATTAACAATATATTTAATTGGAGTTGAATCGACGAATGCAGAATTTTCATTGTTTGCAATTTGCAAAGGCATATCGATAACGATACTTATGAGTAACACTGATTTCTAAAGAATAAATAAACGATATTAACAGAAATTAGCGACATTAACGACAGTATTCCGATAGTTCAACAAAAGCACAGTAATATTTGGACAAATATTTGTCAGAATATGTCCTCAACTTTTAAAAACTCGACGAAATGAATTAAGACTTGGTAAAGTATTAGAAAATTAGGAATAAAATACTACAGTATATAGGGAAAGCTAATGTGATAGTTAGCCGATAGTTCAGTAATATAACAACGATATTTGTGCAACTGACAAGAAATGTCGCAAGCTCTTTAAAAAGTATTAGGGAATGCTTAAATTTTTGGTAAAAAAAAAATTTAATAATAATAGTAAGAAATATAATGAAAATCAGCAGTAGAAAGTTAAGCGATAGTAAGCCGATAGTTCACTGATATCACAGCAAAATTTGCCCATCTGCCTAGAAATGTCTTAACCTTCTTTAAATGAGTTAAGAATTAGACAATGATAGTTTGAGAGGAAATAAAGAAAATCGCCAGAGCGTTAAGCGATAGTAAGTAGTAATCCGATAGTCTCGAATATTCAACAATAGTTGCCTACTGCCAAGAAATGTCTTAACCATTATGTAAAAGCATTTCAAAATGTGCCAATGTTTGCTATAGAATTAGATAATGGTAATTAGGAAACTAAGTAAAATTAATGGTAAAATTAGCGATACTTTGTCATCAATTAATCTTACCCCAAGCTGATTTCATAGAGGGTATAATCAAGTTGAGCAGCTTCGTTAAGAATATGCTGATTTGCCCTTTTTACAACACACTTCAATGAGTGGTGTGGGCTTGTAGGTGTGAGTGTGTGTGTGTGTGAGTGTGTGTTTGGGTGTATGTGTGCCCACAAAATTAATAGAGGGTGTACTTGCCGCTTAGCAAGGCTTGAAATGAGCATTTTGTGGCAGCAGCTTTTCGATTTGTTACTATCTGAGGTTGTGACCTGAAGAGATACACACACACACACACACCCACACACCCCCACACAGCCGTATTCAATTTGTTGCGGGAAATTTGATTTTATGCTATTTATTAAAATTTTATTTTCACTTTATCTGCAATTTTCTCACACTGTCTATGACAACAACATCGATAGCATTGACAACGAGTGCTCCCTACTCCCCTTCTCTTCCCTCCGCCCCCTCCCCCCTTCCATTCTCATCTCCAAACTCAATCTCAGCCTTGTTGTGGTTGGCAACGTCAGTCGCAGCCGCTATCGTTGGCAACGCTATCAAATGTTTTTATTTCCTTTTTGACGCTTCCGGCGATGGCGTGACGATGGTTCAGTTTGGTTTGCCGCTGCACTGAACGATAACATCAAGTGCTTTGTAGTTTTTGTTTAGATGAAAACTGATTTATTTAAGATCTTTTGTTTAAAAAATGCATCGAGAACAACAAATTCTTTTAGCTAGTGAAAACTCTTTAAAAGTAAAATTTTGATTTTTTAATTTTTCTCTTGAAGTTTATATGAATATTCATAATATTAGAACCAGCTTTTTTTTGTATCAGTGTACATGTCACTCTTGGTTTTTTAATAGTATTAAAAATACCAAAGTCGAGAGTCTCGATCTCACTTTAATTACGATTTCTTAAGTCCGATAATTTAAGTATTATCAAAGTTCAAAACATACTTAAAATGAGACATTCAGTCTGGATTTAAGTACAGTACAAACTTGAATTAAATTCTCTCTTACTGAGTACAAAACCAATCTTAAAATTGGAGAATGATACTTCATCTATGCCTAAGGCAGACTTTAATCAAAATCGTGTTAACTTTAATTTGCTAGCAAAAAACGTTATTGAAGTAAGTATTATAAGCATCACACAACTCCTTACACTGTGGGTAAGGCTCTTAATTAGTCTTAAAGTAAGTTAAGACTGATTACGGAAATTATTCTGTCAATTGCAGTCTCAATGCCTCTGTAATCTTCATACTGCTCCTCATAGCAGACAAGCAGCAACCATTTGGGGAAGGCAATTAAGCTTAAAGATTTTAAATACTTGATTTATGTTTTCAAAATCTCGATTTAAGTTTTTAAAATCTTGTTTTAAGACATAAAAGTGTTGATTTAAGCTTTACAAAACTTGATTTATGAATTAAAATTGATGATTTTAAATATGGCGAACTTGTTTTCTTAATATTCGATATAAAACCGTTTGAAGCCGAAATTTCAAAATTATATAATGGATTTATTTGCGCCTTTCTGGTAAGTCTACAGTTTTACATGATTCAAGATGGTTTTCCCTTCTTTAAAAATAATTAACACTTGGTTAAAGTATTCTAATACTCGTATTCAATCCTCCGAACTTAGTATGGTTTATTTCTCACTGTGTGCTGCGTCCCACTCATGCCACACACTTCAACTCATGCCTCATGCATATATTACACGCTGCTCCACAGCAGCCTCTTCCCCAATCCTTCTCCTTCAGCCATACAATTCGCGTTTGCCACGCGGCCGTTGACGCTGATGCTGATTGTGTGCAAATGATAGCAATATGGTAACAATCTTTATGCCGCTTTCCACCTTTGTCATGCCTCCGTAATCCCCCAGCCCATTTTCTCTCTACTCCTCTTCCTTCTCTCTCCCTCTCTCTCTTCCAGCAATTTGCTATTACTCTTCTACCACTTGTCTTCACAAGGAGTTGGGTATTCTGTTAAAGTTCCCAATTGAAGCAATTTATTGCAGACTTTGCAAGCCATATTTGACTCGGTTAACTAGTTTTCCTTTGTGTTAAAACTACTGTTAAATGGAGGTAATTAGATTAATAAGAAACGTTTATAAATGTGGAGATATTTGAAAATATTTAAAGTTTCCAATTGAAGAAATTTATTGCAGATTCTTCAAGTCTTATTTGACTCTGTTAACTACTCTCCCTTTATTTTAAATTTACTGTTTAATGGAAGAAATTAAAGAAATCTTTCTAAAAACTAAAAAGGTTTTCAATTGCACACTTTCCTAAACATATTTATTTTATACTCTGGTAACTACTTTCAAGCTAATTCTAATTTGGCATTTAGTTAAGCAAAATGTAATTCATTAAAAAAAGAGGAATATATATATATAATGATGTTTCTTGTTATTCAAAAATGTCTTAATTTAATTGTGTTTACGACTCTCACATTGTTGATATTTCAGCTGTTAAATAAACAACATTTATCTACAAGAAAAGATTGGTATTTATTGTTCTTAAATGTCGCTTATAGTAGCTTTCTTATATGAATTTGACTATGTTAACTACTATCACATTGTTGGTAATTCAGCTGTTAAATAAACAATATTTGATTCATTTACAAGAAATTCAAGAAATAATATAGCTATTTTCTATCTGTAGAAGTAGCTTATTGTAACTTTTCCTACATATATTCGACTCTGTGTGCTAATAAGAACATTGATCTACACCGGATTCCAAAGTTTCTGGTTCTGCTTACACATTTTAAGCCGTCAACAATTATAAGACTCTTTAAGTGACAATGTTAAGGAAACTGTTAATGGTTTAACGTATAAGACTAATTAATAATGTTGGCAACTGTTAATATACTTAATAAAATGACACGCGGTTTTTTTTTCGATTTTTACTCATTTTTACACATAAAATACTCAAACTTTGCAAGTCATTGAAATGACACAACAGCATTCTGATAACTTAGAACAGCTTAAAAAGTAATTTGTCTTCATTTATTTATTTGACAGGTCCACCTTTACTTTATGTACTTTAACTAAAGGATTTGTTTTCTGTTATACAGAATAACTTCAATTTATTGTTAAACCTTTTCTTTTATCTTCTGTAGTCTATAATTTATTACCGAGTAATTCAAATAGCTGACAACAATTTTCAGTTAACCAAGTGCCGTATATTACATTATTTATTCAATTTATTTATATAGTTTTTGCTTTAAATAAGTTATGTATTTTCATATGACTTTATTTATTATATACTTAAATAAAAGCAACATAACAGGGTATACGTTAGTTGAGCACATGACGCTAAACTCGAACAGCTTGATATGTTTACTCTTATCCAGTTGTTTCTCTTGCTGTTATCATGATTGTTATTATGAAGATTTTTGCGCTTTTTGCTGGCCTCGTCTTGGCATATGCAAAATTTTTTGCAAACAAATTATATGCATGTGTGCACAGTGGGGAAAACGGCTTAAATAGCTTTTATAACATAATATATCTTTCTGCAAGGACATCTTTTAGTGTGCATAGGTGTTCAAACTAAATCTGGATTTTTTAAAATTAAAATAAAATAAATATAGACTGGTTTATTATATAAATCAGATTAAATTAATCAACAATTTAATACGATCTGCACTTAAAGGCAGAAAAAGACTCTTACTATAGATTTATAACCTCTAAATCAGTTTTAAATCTTACAAAAAACAAATTAAAATATTTTTTTTTTGTTTTTAAGAACAAATTTAAGGAATATGTCATTCTAAAATAAAAACTATGTTTTACTAAAACACTTAGGAAAAGCAGACAGACGGACGACAGTCCGCCCTGGCTACAAATCGAAGGCGACTCGCAATATAAACAGGAAAATAGCAAAACAAATTTTAATTTTTATTTTAAAATAGTTCATATAATAAATTAAACGTACTTCGTCACAATATTTGATATTAGAAATTGTGGGGCTCGAATATGCTTTCGTCACTAGACTTTGACTTCGTCTAGATTTTATTTTATGGTTAGTGTAGAAGTTTTTCCCATTGTTGTCTGTGTGTTGTGTGTGTGTGTGTGTGTGTGTGTGTGTGTGTGTGTGTATGTGTGTGTGTAGTAACTGAAACAAGTTCATCATGTTATAAATTATTACACGCTGTTTTGTATGCACGCTCACAAAGCAAATTAGATTCTTGCTCTTACGTTGCTTTCTTGTCTCTAATTCTTTGTCATTGTCTCTTCCTCTGCATATTTTCTCTTCCCTTCCATTGCTGCGACTCATATGAAGTTGGCGCTTAATTAAATTTTAATGACACTGCACACAACACTAAATCATGCCACAAATCCCGCAGGATTTTAGCTGGCAACGGCAAATTGAGATAATAAAACGCCACATGGACACGCACATAAATTGAAAGACCGCCGCCAAAATGGCATCAAAAGGAAAGGGAAAAGGCCAGCAGGGAGTGAAGGATGGGGGGAGAGAGAGAGAGTGAGGAGGTGCTGGCCATTGTCTAAGACCCTTGTCTGCAGTCTTGCAGCAAAGCCCACTTAAGGCATACGCGGCGTATGCGTTACGCAATTAGTTGAAGCAGACTTGAAGGCAGCCCCCAAAGGCGAAGAAGCGAAAGGAAGGAGGGGAAGAGGAAGCACACACCAAATGACAAAAGGATAAAAAGCATTTGCCGAAAAAATAAATTAGGCAAGCACAACAAGCAAACAGGCAGGAAGGACGAGAAAAAACACGACTTGTACCTAAGCTTAAGCGTAAGTGCCAATTAAAAAGCTAACAAAAAAGCGAAAGAAAGAACATAAGTAAATGATAATGAAAGGGCATGCTAAATAAGCGTAGACAACCAGCAATACCAGTAACCCGAAGAAGCAAAAGAATCTGAGCAAGGGCCAAGCCAAGCAAAACAGGATATACGAGTACGAGTACAGAAAACTGTACGGAACTGGAGATTGAGAATATTAAAAGCCAGGATTTATGCCTGGATTACCGTTAAGAAACTGGCAATAAAGTGCTTAAGGGAAACTTAAGCACGGCCTTAAATTACATTTATAATGTTACCCAAAAATAGCTCAAGCTCGAAATTTAAATATGATTTGCGGTTTTCAAGTGTCTAATTATTTGGCAAATTTTAAAGTTCTTAAGAATTTTTTGATGTATTTCTGTTGAAGTTTACATTATGTTACAGAAAACATATACATGTTATAACAGCAAACTGTAATTAACATAAGCGTTTGCTTAACATGATTTGTGGCTGTTAATAGCAGCATAAGTTTAGCTGTCTGTCCGTCGCTTCGTCTGTCCGTCTGTCTGTCTGTTTCTACGCAAGCAAATCTCTCAGTTTTAAAGCTATCTAGATGAAGCTTGGTACAGGTCCGTCTTTTAACTGACGACAGTTCAGATGTCTGAATCTTTCAAATATTATAGTAGATCTTTGATTATTTAATTTTAAATTAATTTATATATATTTTTCGTCCAAATATATTTTAGTCAGTTAACAGAGATCTTAATTAGTGATTGAAAAACTGGGCCCTAGAATATTAACATCTCTTTCGCCATTTATTCCCGTTTAAGTTTTATATTCTCAGCTTATTCATTGATGATCTCACTTTTAAGCCAAGACATTAAAAAAGAAAACCATTAGAATTGCAAACACTATTTAATGATGCTGCTAGCCGTCAAAAAGCAAATGAAACAACTTTTGGTGCTCATCAATTTCCTAGTGCATTTATCATTGCCACAGCTGCTGCTGCTGAAAGTATTATTTCTCAACTTGCCACACAGAACAACTAACGCGTTCCTCTCCCCCCCCTTTAGCTACGCCTTGTTAAGAACAAAGAAATTGAAAGAAAATGTGTAGCATACTTAGCAAGCAAAGTGGCATTGAAATAACAATAACAATAACAATTTAACAACAACAACAACAGCAGCAACAACAAGAGCAGCTGCAAATACTTTGTGTGTTAGCCAAAACGCTTGCCAAGTTTATCTAAGGGGAGTGGGGAGGGGGGGTTTGGAAACGAGGAAAGGCACAAGCATTTTTCTTCAAGGCAAAATGTAAATGACGCCATAATTGCAGCCATCAAATGAAGCAGCAACAACAATCTGAGAAAAAAAGAACAGCAGGTCAGAATCCCAGAAACTCCGCCCTCCGACCCTCCGACCCTCCGCCTCTATGCCCCTCCACCCATCTAACTATCCAGTGCCCTCTAACTCTTCCTTATCACCAAAAAAAAAAAAACATGTTCAATGAATGCGTGCAACTGAGCGTTGCAAATCGCGCCGCATACCCAAAAACTTG